>JAPVEC010000127.1:0-38000 GCA_028984105.1 Lavandula angustifolia
TCCTAAGGTCGTAAATGTAGTCAGACACTAGCTTTGTCGTTATTCAATGCGCACATGCATTATTGATCTATCTTGATATACGTGGTCAAAAATTGTCTGCTACATTATTGTATTCCTTCATCCCCACTTTGTTCCGGGAAGGGTTTCTGCAACTTAAGAGAAAAAAGTCAAAAACAATTCAAGCTTGAGAACATGGCGGCCTATGCAGCTCTCGTTTCTGTTATGCATATCATCCAGCAGATCGAGGATCATCCTCGCCCTCCTATTTTTCTCGACGAAAAACAATCAGAATCTCTCACTAAAAATGTTACCTTCTTGCAAGAATTCCTCGAAGGCTATCCCTCTATTGGCAAAAATGAAGGAGATGGCGTGGAGAGTCGAATCTTAGATGCAGCTAATGCAGCTGAAGATGTGATCGAATCACATATAGTGGATCGCATTCATGCTGGATCCACAAGTCATGCCGATGAGGTGGAATTCGGTCAACGCCTTCAGAAAGTGATTGAAGATATGGATCTGATCAAGAATGAGGTGGTGGAGACTAAAGAGAAGATGGCAGTCCCACATCAGTTGCAGAGGAAGTCAACATCTTCATCCACTGTGCAGATGCAAAACACTACCATGGTGGAATATGATGATCCTTTGGGCAAAATCTTGGATAAGCTCACTAGAGGGTCCGACCGCCAAATCATACCGATTGTAGGTATGGGCGGCATGGGTAAGACCACTCTTGCTCAAAATGTTTTGAAACATCCTCTTATTAGGGAGCACTTTAAAATTATTATTTGGGCTAAAGTTTCTCAAGAATATGATGCTATAAAAATCCTTGGTGAAATCCTCTCTCAAGCAAAGCAAGATCAAGGAAATTCAAGGGAAAAGAATTTGAAAAGGATAAGAAATGATTTATACCAATACTTATTTGAGGGAAGGTATTTGATTGTGATTGATGATATGTGGAGTATTGATGTATGGAATGAGATTAAATTCTTCTTTCCTGATATATACAATGGTAGCAGAATTGTTGTAACTACTAGGCTATCAAACTTAGCTCGTCAATTGAGCGACTCTTTTGTCCAAAACATGAGATTTTTGGATATGGATGAAAGCTGGGATTTATTTTCCAGAATTGTGTTTCCAAAAGATGGGCACCCTCCCGAGATGGTGGAAATGGGAAAGAAGATCGTTGGAAAATGTAAAGGACTTCCTCTATCAATCGTCGTGGGTTGGGGTTTACTTGGCAAATTCGGAATACCGAAGAGACCATTGGAAACATATAGAGGAAAACTTGGCTTCATTTGTGAATTCTCATAATGATGAACGCTGCCTCAAAATGTTACGGTCGAGCTATGACCAATTGCCGGTTCATCTGAAGCCTTGCTTTCTTTATATGGGATTGTTCGAAGAGGACAATGAAATTCATATCTCCAAGCTCGTCAAGTTATGGGTTGCGAGAGGGATTTTTAAAGCCAAGTAAGTGGGAAAGACATGGAGCATGTTGCAAAAGATTATTTGAACGATCTTGTTGATAGAAATCTTATTTTTATCATGGAAAGTAAAAGAAATTGTATCCAAATTCATGATCTATTGAGGGATCTGTCCTCGAGACAAGCTCAAGCAGAAAGGTTTTATATCGTCTTAGAACATGGTGTTCCCATCCTCAACCACCACCGCCGCTTCATTGTTTCTCCAACCTTTTCGGATGAAGAAGTTCGTTCTGATGCCTTGCTATCTATGACGCTTGCCCGTTCTATGATATGCTATTCCTCTGGAATTCGTCCTTCGGCCAATCACAGATTGTTGAGGATATGTGGAGCTTGGTATGGTATACTCAACATTGCCGATTGTTTTCATGAAGATAAGTTTCAGTTGGTCAATTTGAGGTACCTTTCTTCCCAATACATTGCTCCTGGTTCCAAACTAGCTACTTCGTTGCACCTCCTTTGGAGTCTGCAAACGTTAATAATTGGAGGAAGTAACTCTGATGGTTTTACTGCACCGGCTGAAATTTGGAATATGTCTCAACTTAAACACGTAGACATTAAAGGCTATCTCTACGTCCCTGAATCTCCTGCTTATATGGATCAAGATGACGTTGTGTTGGAGAATTTACAGACGCTCAAGCTAGTAAGAAACTTCAAGTGTAGCAAAGAGGTGGTTAAGAGAATCCCCAGAATCAAAAAATTGGGCTTGGAATATGTGGGTGATGAGATCGAGGGAAGCTATCTCCACAATCTTCGTCGCCTCAAGAAACTCAAGTCTTTCAAGTGCATTTCTCATTCGTATCCTCAGCCAGATGGAACCGATTTGCTGCACAAGCTCTCCTTCCCTAGTTTGCTCATGAAGTTGGCACTGGATTCGGCTCATACCCATTGGGAGGACTTGTTGGATAAGATAGGTTCGTTACCCTTTCTTGAGAAGCTCAAGCTCAGACGCGGCTTTTTCCCAACACGCGCTTGGGAAACAGTTGAAGGTCATTTCCCGAGCTTAAAATTCTTGAAAATTGATAGCTGTGCCGATCTGGAATATTGGAATCCAGAAAGGTCCCACTTTCCGTGCCTTGAGCATCTTGTTCTTTGTGAACTACTCGCGCTGAATGAGATCCCTTCAGGTACCGTAGATATGACGACTCTGAAATCAATTGAGGTGATTCGTTGCAACCAATCTATCATCACTTCTTGCAAAAGGATACAAGAGGAACGAGAGGATTTATACGGGGAAGATGATGTAACCTTTCTTGTAAATCTAGATGCCTCTCACATGGAAGCCAACGACCTGCTTCACTTGGAAGGCCCCAAGTTTAAATTCTCTATTCGTAATACAAGGCACTGCAGCGAAGAAGGTCGGCGTGCACAAGGAAGAGTAGTATGAGTGACTGTACTTGCTCCGGTCGTGAGAAGAACAATGAGAAGATAAGATTGTTTCAAGTGTTTTTGTTATTCATTTATAATCATAGGTAACTAACGTTTTCTGAGAACTTGTTCAGTAGTTATTGTATTTGATATTTTGGCGAACAAATGCAGGTTTTCTGAGAACTTGTCTGCATTCTCACCTTTAGGGAGTACTGATGCTTATTTGCTGCCTGCTAGTATGTTGCTCTGTTTGTTCTTCTCTCCCTCTTTCTTTTATGTGAAGAAATGAAGATATTCTACTGCAAATGCAAGTGAAAGACGCGAAATTAGAAACAAGTGTTGAAGAATTTAGTTTTCCTTATCCCATTTTGAACATTTGCTCATGCAATTTATATTGGAGGTAATGTGATTTGCTTACAATCATGTTAGGCTATTCTAGCATTTATGATGCGTTTGTTCCTTTGGTTAATTTGTTGAAGGGATAGAGCTGGTAGGGTGTGTTTCTCGATTCGGAGATTTCGGAAATTAAATAAACAATGCTCCATTCGTCTCATAGATTTAGTCCAAGTATATGTCGGACTGTTCCATTTGAAATAGTTTAGGTTCCTTACGGTGGAAAGGCATCGGCCAGCGGCGGACGCCGACCTGATCTAGGACAGGCAGGCGACGGTAGTGGAGACGAACGACACACGTTCACCAATGACTCACGGTGACACTCATGCTGAAAGCTCGCAACTGGGCTCGCCGGAGGTTGGTGGCGCATACGCATACGGTTCAGTCACCGTCTTCTTGATTGATTTGATCTAAGACTCGAAAATTGCGGCGTTTCTCACTGCACGGCACATGCTTTCTTAATTGATTTGATCTGGTCAGAAATATTCAATTGCAGTTGTGGAATCTGAATTAATAAAGACTGTTCTGCTAACTCAAGGTGCATATTGTATTTCTTTCTTTTTTCAATTCTTCCTCATATCTTTTCATCAATAATATTTGCATTTTGCTGCATTTTGGTTTCTGCAACTTGAGAGAAGTAGTTCAATCATGACAGCCTATACAGCTCTTGTTTCTGTTATGCATATCATCAACCAGATCGAGAATCATCCTCGCTCTCCTATATTCATCAATCGCTTTTCTCTTTCCCTCAATTTTGCAATCTGATTTGTGCTTCTACAAACTCGAATGGGTTATCAATGTCGCTCATAACAGTTCGGGAAGATGGATGGTGTCGAGGCGGCTACAATAATCAGAGGTCGCAAACGTGGCGGCGGCGGTGGTGGAAGGTACTCTGGTTGCAGAGGGCGATGGCCGCGACCGACAAGTCAATGGGTTGCTCATGACATGGTAGTTTCACAATTGCTTTAGGACTTTCTGTTATCTGTTTTGCTGGTTCTATTAGTTTGTTGGTATTTTTCTTTTGTTGCTGCTGAATGTAGTGATTGATTTTCAGTTGAATAGGGCTTTAAGGCTTGATATACTCGTAGTTAAGCATTACTCTTTGGATTATTGAATGCATGGAGCAATTAAGTTAGGATGAAGCGTTCGGTTCTATGAAATGGCCTTCTCAAGCGTTTCGAATAACATATTTATATAATCGCGGTTAAATTATTAGGTATTTAATTTAGTTTGTTTGGTCGGCACTGGGATGTTGCTTGAGTTAACCTAAGAAATTTGATAAATTAAGTTGGTGATGGTGAATGTTGATTAGTGAACAAACCAATGTAGAAAATTAGAAGATTGATATTGATGTTCTGCATGTTGTGAAGATGATGAAGCTGTTACAGCCATTGTTAGGGATACAAGCAAGGAGCCCTTACATTCCCCAAAACCATGGTTGTAGGGAAAAGATTGACACTTACTTATATACCGATGTGAGATATCCCACATCATAACATATTTCACATGTAACATGAAAGCATCTGTACGTGCTGTATAACTTATGAATTTGCACACTAAACACTTAATAGATGTCGAGGAGATCGTCTTCACTGAGCATTGAGGAACGAAAAACGTCGACTACAAGGAGACAATATCAAGATTCTTAGGCCAGGTATGATTCTTCTGAAGGGTTATATCTCCTTAACTGATCAGGTGACAAAGCATGTTTCTACATTATATTGATTTACTATTTCACTTTAAATTGCTAGTATATAACCGAGCATGAGATGAAATATATGAAAGCATTAACAATTCCTATATCTTTTCCTTTATTCCCCAATGTTGTGGCTGATTAGGTCAAATTGGTAAACTCATGCCGGAATCTTGGTAGGGGCCCTGGAGGTTTCTACCAACCTGGTTATCATGATGAAGCAAAGCTACACTCAAAGTTGATGTGCCTTGGTAAAACTTGGGATCCCGAAACAAACAGATATGGTGATACAGGACCCGTTGATGAAGCCAAACCTCCCCCTTATACCCGATGAGTTTCAGCGGCTGGTTAAGGAAGCAATTCAGGAGAGCCATCGGTATTTAGAGTCTTGTGATAAAGTGATGCTGCCAAAAAAAATTCTTCCTCTGATGTCTCCAACCATCTGCATCGTCAGCTTTTACTCTAGCTCAGGCAAGCTTGGTCTTCATCAGGTTTGCATATTATCAAATATCTGTTTTACCTATTTAACCTAGCTAGCAATAAATTGATGTTCTTTTAGAGTTTCACTAGCTGCATTCCTCCTATTCTATGCTTCTTTATCGTTCAATTCGTTATTTGTTGAGTGAACTTAGCTCAATTCTAAGTCGAAGTGCATGTTGTTTGAGTGAAACAAACTTGAATAAGGTTATGTTGGGTTTGTGTGAAAAAAGATTGGAAGCTAGAAAGAGAAATTATAGTTGATATCTTCACTTGTCCGAAACATGCCTTACAATGTGGATAACAATTAGCTTAGGTTATATGTTCGAAACGTTAATGTAGGACAAGGATGAAAGTCAAGAAAGTATACGAGAAGGACTTCCAGTACGGAGGTTCTTTCTCACTCCGGGGAGACTGATGAGTTTCTGTTTGGGGAGGAGAGGGACGTCGACAAGGCAGAAAAAAGTCGAACTAGAATCAGGGGATGTGTTGATTTTTGGTGGGAAATGTAGGCTTATTTTCCATGGAGTTAGTAACATTTTAGCAAATACTGCTCTTAAAGCTCTTTTGGAGGAAACATGTCTGGAACCCGGCCGTCTCAATCTCACCTTTAGAGAGTACTAATGCTTATATGCTTAGAGAAAAAAGTATGTTGCTCTATTTTTTCTTCTTTTCCTCTTTCTTTTATGTAAAGCAATGAAGATATTCTCCTGCAAATGAAGTGAAAGAAAAGGAATGAAAAAGTGTTGAAGGAAAAGTAGTTGTTCCTACGACAGAATTCAGTTTTCCATGTTTCCCAAAAGGTGAAACTTCAACAATTTATTGAACACATATATATATTTTAATTAATTTCAACAATTTATTACTCATAAAAAACTGTAAAAGGTGAAACTTATAATATATCATTATGAAAAGAAAAAAAAACATAAATTACATAATGTATTGATTAATGTTAACCCATTGTACTTGCTCTCTCCGTTTTATTATTTTTGTCCGGTTTCTTTTAAACACGGATACTAAGAAATTTTATTTAAATGCTTATTTAATGACTTTTAATTGTATTAAGAAATAATTTTTGAGTAATGGTTGTTCGAATGAATGAGAGTTCATTCAAATTCTATTAAGACATAGTTGGTTACATCGTAAGGAATTTAATTAGACTAATTAATAATATATGAGCAAATTGATTATTCCCTCCGTCCCATTGATCTTGCACCATTGAGTTTCAATACGATTTTTAAGATAATGAATGTAATGGTGTAAAAGTATAAAATAATATGGTCCACTTGTTTAGTTATAGTCCACTTATTTATGTTCATTTTAGGAAACAAAGTGCAATATGAGCGGAACGAATGGACTATTTTTTATTAACTCTCTCTATACACTAACCTATTTTTGCAAATCCAATTAAATGAATTAATAAAATCACATTCCTAAACCCTAATTTATCTTATTAATTGGGAGAACACATTACACATTTGGACGTCAACTTGTAACAATTTAATAGTATAAATTACATTACATTAAATAAAAAAACACACAGTCTTCAGTTCAAAACTGTAGAATCTGCTTCTATATAATATTTATATGAATGTGACACCGAGAAAGAAATAATATAGGCTTTTATATTATATTAAATATGAATTATTTTCTGAAGCAGAATAGTAATGCTTTTATCAATGCGTGGCACATGCATTCTTAATTCATCTCGTCAGAAATTGTTGGCTCGAGTAGTGGAATTTGATTAAACAAATTGTGTTCTGCTCATTGTGTATATTATATTTCTTTTTCACGCTCTTCGTTCGAAAAACGAAATTTAAAACTCCTTTTCATCAATTGTATATGCATATTAACATTTGCACCATTTTGATTTCTGCAAACTAGAGAGAAACTATTCAAGCTAATTAAGGATCATGGCGGCCTATGCAGCTCTTGTTTCTGTTATGCAAATCATCAACCAGCTGGAGAATCATCCTCGCCCTCCTATTTCACCGGACAAGGTACAGGCTGAATCTCTCACTAAAAATGTTATGTTTTTGCAGGAATTCCTTGAAGGCTATAGGCCTACAGGGAAATATGAAGAAGACGGCTTGGAGAGTCGGATTCGTGATGCAGCTCATTCAGTTGAAGATGTGATCGAATCACATATAGTAGATTGCATTGAAGCCGGATCCGGAAGTCATGCCGATGAGGTGGAATTCGGTCAACGCCTTCAGTAAAGTGATTGAAGATATGGATCTGATCAAGAAGGAGACTAAAGAGAAGATGGCAGTTCAACAGAGGAGTTCAACATCTTCTTCAAGTGGGCGTAAGTAACACTTGACATCTTCTTCCAACTCGAAGAAGAACACTACCATGGTGGGCTTTGGTGATGCTTTGCTCCAACTCTTGGATAAGCTCACCGGAGGAGAACATGACCGCCAAATCATGCCGATTGTAGGTATGGGCGGGACGGGTAAGACCACTCTTGCTCGAAATGTTTATGAGCATCCGCTTATTAGGGAGCATTTCGATATTCATGCTTGGGCTACGATTTCTCAAGAATATGATGCTCGGAAATATCCTTGATGAAATTCTTTCTCAATTAAAGCAAGATAAGGGAAATTCAAGTGAAGAAGAAGAAAAAAAACGGGAGAGGATTTATACAAATACCGTATGGTCGGAGGTATTTGATTATTATGGATGATACGTGGAGTATCAAGGCATGGGACATGATAAAATTCTTTTTTCCGCATTGTAAAAATGGTAGCCGAATAGTTGTAACAACTAGGTTGTCGACTTGGCACGTCGGTTGAACAACTCTTATGCCCTACACATGAGATTTTTGAATTTGGATGAGAGTTGGAATTTGTTTTCTAAAATCGTGTTTCCGGGAGGATGATTATCCTTCTACGATGGTGAAAATTGGAAAGAAGATTGTAGGAAATTGTAGAGGACTTCCTTTATCAATTGTTGTGGTCGGGGGTTTCTTGGCAAAATCGAGTATAAAAGAGAACATTGGGAATATATAGAGGAAAACTTGAGTTCGTTTGTGAATTCAGATAATGATGAACATTGCCTCAAGATATTACAATTGAGCTACGGCCCAATTGCCGCCTCATCGAAGCCGTGCTTTCTTTATATGGGAGTGTTCGAAGAAGACAAGGAAATTTATATCCCCAATCTAGCCGTGTTATGGGTTGTGGAGGGATTTTTAAAACCAAAAAGTGATGAAGACTTGGAAGTGTTGGCGAAGGAGTATTTAAATGATCTAGTTGATAGAAATCTTGTTTTGACTGTGAAAACAAATCATGATTCATGATCTCTTGAGGGAATTATGCTCGAGACAAGCTAAAGCAGAGAAGTTTTATAATGTTGTAACACAACATACCAATAACATCCGAGACAACCAGCGTTGTATCGTTGTTCCCAAGGACACGTGTAAGGATGAAGCCATTGATATGTTGAGATCCATGTCATTTACCCGTTCTTTGGTATGCCATGGTTCTGAAATTAGTATGCCGCACTATCATAGATTGTTGAGGATACATCATGCTCCTCAACCATCGATGATTGATGAAGATTGCTATTTCCTAGAAGATAAGCTTCATCTATTTAACTTGAGGTACCTCTATGCCAAAATTATTACTCTTCATTCCAAATTAAACTCTGCATTGCACCTCCTTTGGAATCTGCAGACATTAATCCTTAAAAGCAAACATTATGGTGGTTTTAATGAACCACTTGAGATTTGGAATATGCCTCAACTCAGGCACGTACAAGTAGAAGGTTATATGTACCTTCCAGATCCTACTGTTTGCAACAGACAAGACGACATTGTGTTGAAGAATCTACAGATGCTCGTGCAAGTAAGAAACTTCAAATGTAGCGAACAGGTGCTTAAGAGGATCCCCAACATTAAGGTATTGCATTTGGAATATAATGATGATGGAGAGGAAAATTGTCTCAATAATCTTGATCGCCTCCACAAACTAAAGGAGTTACGCTGCAAGCTTAGTCTGTACCGAGATTCAGATCTTCGAACCGACTACATGCAGAAACCCACCTTCCCACGTTCGCTGGAGGTGATAGAACTAGTTTCCAAACATTTCCATTGGGAAGATATTTTGGAGAAGATAGGTTCATTGCCCCTTCTTCGTTCCCTCTATCTTCAAGGTGGAATCTTCACGACGCGCGTGTGGAGAACAGTTGATGGACAATTCCCAAACTTAAAGTTTTTGGAACTTACTCGTTGTGCTGGTCTGGAATGCTGGGATTTAGAAAGCTCCCACTTTCCGTGCCTCGAGCGTCTTGTTCTCTATACTTTTGACGAGTTGAAAGAGTTCCCTTCAGATATTGGAGAAATACCGACACTACAATCAATTCGGCTGTGTAACTGCAGCAAATCTCTAGTCATTTCTTGCAAAAGGATGCAAAAGGAACAAGAGGAGTTATATGGGGAAGAAGAAGTAACCTTTCAAGTGTCAGTTAGTCCCCGTGTCTGTGATTACAAGGAATTGCAGCACTTGAAAAGCACCAACTTTAAATTCAAGCCATGGTGATTAATTTTCAGTTATGGTATATTCTCAAACTCATTTATATATAATCATATGCAACTAATTTTTTCAAGAAATTAACTGCATATTAGTGATTCTTGTTCTTCATATTTTAGGTGGGTTGAGAGAGATCCTCCTGATTTTGGAGAAATACCAACTGTATGATCAATTGTGGTGTTCCATTGCAGCAAATCGGCCGCCATTTCTTGCAAAGGATACAAAACGACCATGAGGAGTTATATGAGGAAGAAGAAGCCCTTCAGGTCGAAGTTGTTAGCGTACATGGAGAAGTATTTTTAATTTTTAATTTGTTACCAGGTTCAAGGCATGAGGTTCTTACGAATTGATAATGTTTTCTACCTCACCACTATTTCAGGTTGGATTTGGATCTTCCGAAGCTGGAAGCAGAAATTCTCAAACATAATCCAAATGGGCCGTTGCAGAATGTTCCTGCAAGGATTTTTCTTCGCCATCAACAAACTCTGAGCTCAATGTGAGGATCAATATAGCTGTAGAAGCATTGAGGAAAAAACGTCGAATGCAAGGGAGACAATATACAGATTCTTAAGCCTGGTATGGTTATGGTTCTTCTCAAGGGTTGTATATATCTCCTTTAACGGATCAGGTGACATAGCATGTTTCTACATTATATTAGTTTACTATTTCGCTTTTAAATTGCTAGTATAAAACTGACCATGATATGAAATATATGAAAGCATTAATTAATTATATTTTTCACTAAAATTATTTATAGGCAATACAAATCCTACCCCCTATTCACTCAAAGTTCCGGTCGGCCGGGGGTCAGCCGACCCACCCGACACCCCTCTAGTTTCGCTCCCTGGGCGCACTTGATATGAACAACATATCTGCAATCTTGACAATGATAGGCCCAGTATCTGGGGAACAAAGACTTGAAACATATATCACATTTGGAATCGAATTTCATATATTCTAGCGGAAGTTGATAGACGAGGGAGAGCTGGTGGGTGTGGTGGTGGAAGAGCGCGGTGGCGCTCAAGTGGGCACAGCTATCGTGGATCCAATACTGGCAAACAAAGCACATGTAGGATTTCCCTTTATCTTTCGTGCCGCAAGCATCACACCTCAATAATGAGTGTGACCACCCCGACCTCCACAGCAACGTCAGTGGATGCTTCGGATGGCTCGGGTGAGGAATGGAGGTTGGTAATAATTCCATATTCGGCACGCACCCTACGTGGACTTGGAATCCACATCGATCCACGCCAACACAGTAGTAGCCAATCCGATATATATCTCTTTCACAGATTGCACATTTGGGGACGCAATAATACACTTCTTTTTGGATGAGGGTGTGTTGAGGGTGCATCGACAGCTGGATCTCTCGAGGCATCTCCGCGCATTCTTCGTGTAATATTGGCGAATCACAGCCCTCGCGGCATACGTAGGCCGTCTCTAGGGGATGAATGTACCTCCTACATCCATAACAGAATCCGTATCTTGTGCCAACTTCACTCAAAGTGAGGGGATGAGGATGGTAGAAATGATCAATGCTCTCATCACACATCTTTTCTTTTCTCTCTCATCACTCATCTTGAGCAAGAGATAATTAATGTGAGTATATATGTTGTATATGTCATAATATTTCCAAGTTCTATATATAGTGAGTGCATTAGTACTAAACAAGAAAGAATATGACTTTGACAAATTCAAAAGATTAGAATCTTAAGAACTTCAAGTATGAGCAAAGAATGTAAACAATTTTTGTTTCTAATTACATGAAAATAAACTATTCTTGTTTTATCAACTCTTTAACCGGGTAATACTTTTTCTCTGATATTTTTCAAGAGTTGTATTTGCGCATCCCATTCTATGCCTTCTTTATCTGCCAACGTAATGGATTCATGACGAATGACTAAACTCTTTTTGTTGAGTGAACTCTCTACATATTTCAGTCATTAGCATATGTTAAAACGTCCCAATGTTAATGTAGGACAGAGATGAAAGTCAAGAAAGTATACAAGAAGGACTTGCAGTGGTTTCTTTCTCACTTGGGGATACCGGAAAATTTCTGTTTGGGGAGGAGAGGGACGTCGACAAGGCAGAAAAAGTCGAATTGGAATCAGGGGATGTGTTGATTTTTGGTGTAAAATCTAGGCTTATTTTCCATGGAGTTAGTATCCTCCCTCGTCCCATAGAAAGTGTCTCCTTTCTATGGGCACGAAAATTAAGAAAATGAGATTGTGTGGTGTATATTGTTTAACTTTTTGGCTTGTTAATTTTGATCTACATATTGTTTGACTTTTTAAGAAACAAGACACTTTCTATGGGACGACTTGAAAAGAAAAACAAGATACTTTCTATTTGACGGAGGGAGTAATATTTTAGCTTAGCCAGCACTGCTCCAAAAGTTCTTGTGGAGGAAACGTGTCTCAAACCTGGCCGTCTCAACCTGACCTTTAGAGAGTACTGATGCTTATATGCTGCCTGCAGCTGCTGGTAAGTTGCTAATCATCCCATGCTTGAAATAGATTCAAAATAAACACAAGTCTGATGTGAGTTCATGTTCTGTATTCAAATCTAATGTGAGTATTTTTGAGCTTGGGATTACTGGTACGTTTTTGCAGTAGCTATGTATGGCATTGGTAATGCCTGCTAGAGTGACAATATTTCTCCTTCTTGAGAAGAAGCTTGTGAAAGTGCAAGTGGGAGAGGAGAAATGAGAACAGGTGTTGAAGGGAAAAGCAGTTGTTCCAATGGCAGAATTTAGTTTTCCTTGATGTTTCCAATTTGAAAATTTGCTCATCCAAATTTATATATATTATTATTAATATATATATATAAATGGAGGTAATGTGATTTGCTTATAATCATGTTAGGCTATTCTAGCATTTTTTTCATGTGTAATTAATGTAATCTCTTAGAAATTGTTAATTCAGTTATTGATTGAAAAATATTGTACTCCCTTCATCCCATTATTCATTCATCTCATTATTCATGTCCACTATAACAAGGGGTGAAAACAGATCGAATATGGACGGATAGTGTTTTTTTTCATATTTTGTCCCATATTTTTTTCTCGAATCCGGAGTCGAATACGAGAAAGTGGGATACAAATATAGATTCGGAATATTCGGGATACGAATACAGTGAGGATATATGAATAACATAATTTTTAGAATCAAGAAAGTACAAAAAAATTCCAAAACTCAACATAAAATACCTAACTACACTTAATATTTTTTTAATATCTTTTCTTAATCTTAATTTATTATTATATTAAAAAAATTAATTATTAAATAATTCGAGAAATATCCGAATTCATAATTCGAGAAATATCCGAATTCATAATTCGGGAAATATCCGATTAAATACGGGAAATATTGGATACGGGCGAATAATGTGAAATTCGAATCCGAATCCGTATCCGCTTTAGGCTATCCGGATTCGAATCCGTATCCGACCGGATACTAGATTTGCTTCCCGAATTTGATCCCGATCGGATTCGACTCCGAATCGGGCGGATAATATCCGATCCGTTTTCATCATTAACCAAAATAGATATTCCATTGTTTATGTCCACTATCCAAAATGAAAATAAATTACATCAGTTTTCAATTTCTTGGATGAACCCTTTTAAACTTTACCCACTTTTCAATATTCTGGATCCACCACTTTTTTACATTACATTCAATATTCGTGTCCATTTCAAAATGGACATGAATAAACATTTCTATAAATCAAATGAGAAACAATCATACTATATTTGGTATTTTGACACACAAATAAACATACATCTTGCTAGTAGAAATAAAATGGAGTGCGACAATATCGTCATGATCTCGCTGTTATGACTTTGCGAAATGTGCGGAAATACAATTTTCTCGATCTTACTATTATTAACAGTTAAGAACTTAATTATCACTCGATCTAATTCATTTTTAATTTGGGGCTTAACTAATGGGAAAAAGAAAATTAAATCTAATAATATGTCGAATCTACAGCAAGCATATCACCATTTATCGTACCTAATTCATCATCCATGCTTGATTTTGTTTCAAAGGATGCATAATACTAGGATGGGTCGAACGATAAACAATTCAAGAATTAACTTTCTACATACCAAATTTTATTTTCTATTTTTAATTATTAGCTAAAAGTTTGGGCTGTATTAAGGTTAGTAGCATGATAATTGAGGTGGGTTGGACTCAATGGGCTCAAATTTTGTATTTTGATTTTTCAAGTTTAATTATTGTGTTACTGGGCCTGCCGACAAATTTGCATATTAGATAATCGGCCAATCCGGATCCTCCGCCCAAAATTCGTATCTCACTCGGTGGCCCACCAATCACGCGGCGCCACGCATGCATTGGTGGGCCATGTTAGCAATAAAAAACTATTTTAGTTAGAAAGTGGTGGCCCACCAATGCACGCGTGGCGGGCGTGATTGGCGGGCCACCGAACGAGCCACCGAATGTTGGGACAAAGGATGCCGAGCGATCATATGTAGCTACATTCATCGGCCAACACTTTTTAGATCATATGTAGCTGCATTAATTCTCAATACCATTTACATATAATTATATGCAATTAAAGTTTTTTCCGTAAACAAATTACTCCCTCAATCCCATTATTGTTTTCTTATTTCTTTTCGGCATTTGAGATTAAAAAAATGGGCGAAGCCTATGTTAAAGTGGTGGGTCCACTTATTTTCTTTAATTGTGGTCCACAAATTAATTCCATTTTTAGAAACAAGACAACAATAATGGAGACACCCCGATAAAGCGAATACAAAACAACAATAATGGGATGGAGGGAGTATATATATATATATATATATATATATATATATATATATATATATTTTGATTCGTGGAACCCGCATGTTAGAAACGAGAACAAATCTAAAGTTTTATTGATAGGAATCAAAGTTTTCACTTACTTCATCACCAAAGACACTCGTATATATATAGAGTGAGAGGCGGAGAAAACTAGACTAGGAACGTAACTAACGGTAACTAAACACAAACACGACTTAACCAAACACACACGACTCTTTAAGTAACAATCACAACCGTTCCTTTACTTGCACACCATCCAACGCTCCGGACATTAATGCCGGCCGTAGCAGCAAAGATGTTCGTAGTAGCACCTCCTTCAAGAAGCATCACCACCTTCGCAGCAAAGCACCTCCTTCAAAGATAATCGCAACACTCCCCCCGCAAGATGGAGGCGATGTACATCGCAAAGCCCCATCTTGGAGAGGAGGAAGCGAAAGCGAGGCCCGGAAGCATCTTAGTAAAGATATCGGCCAATTGCAGTAGAAGTGTGAACCGCAAGAGGAGAAACAAACCTAAGTTTGTATTGATCCCGCACAGTGACGCACAAAGCCAATATCCAAATGCTTGGTCCGCCTCATGGAAGACCGGATTCTTGCGCAGAGATGAATAGCGGCCAAGTTGTCACAATGAAGCGGAATGGGAAGAGAACAAGCCACCCCAAGATCACGGAAAATATAAGAAATCCACAACAACTCACGAACCACGTAACCAAGAGCACGATATTAAAGCTTCAAAGAAATGGAGACAGTAAAACCGTGCTCGTTTCTTACACCTCCAAGAAATCGAGAAGTGCCAAAGAAGATGCAAAAACCAAGAAGAGAACGGCGAGTGAGGGCACAAGTGGCCCAATCTCGCACAAAGATAGGCAAAGCAAGAGAAGGCGCAGAACAACCACTAGCCAAAAACAAACCTAAGGAGGGACAACCTTTGAGATACTTAAGGACATGAAGAGCAACCCGCATATGAAGTTCTCTGGGAGAAGCCATGAACCGACTCAATTGTTGAGCAAAGAAAAAGTAATATCTCGACCTAGTGAGATTAAGATACAAAAAGCCGTCCCACCAAGCGCCTATATCGGCCAGATTAGATAAGAGAGGACTAGAATCCCGGCTCGTAACCAACCCTCGGGGGAAAAGGAGTCGAAGGTGTCCGACCGCCCAAAGAGACCAAATTCCTTATCTATTAAGTCCAAAACATACTTGCGTTGGTTAAGAGAAATACCCCGATCACTCCTCGGGCTATTTTCATGCCAAGAAAGTACTTGGCCTCACCTAAATCCTTGATAGTAAAATGATTATGAAGAAACGCCTTCAAAGAACCGAGTAAAGACAAACAAGGCCCAAACAACAAAATATCATCCACATAGACAAGTAAACCCACAAAAGAATCGCCAGACCCATAGTGAACAAACAATTATCATGGGAAGATCCGCCGCAAACCAAACCCCCACCAAGGCCCCGCACAATTCACCGTTCCATTCCCTAGAGGCCCGTTTTAAACCATATAAACTCTTAGTGAGCTCGCACACTCGCCCGTAAACCGCCTTAGAATATCCTCGAGGAGGACTCATATAAATAGTTTCTCGACAAAGTGCCATGCAAAAAGCATTATTAACATCAACTTGATGCAAATTCCAGCGCTTCGTAGAGGCCGTAGCAACGACTAGCCGAATGGTCACATGTTTGGCCACCGGGAGAGAAAAACTTCTTCATAGTCAACACCAAATTCTTGCTTATAGCCTTTAGCCACCAATCCGGCTTTATACCGCTCTATAGTACCATCACCCTTTAGTTTAGTCTTAAACACCCATTTCGAGCCAATAATATTCTCGCCCAAGAGGAGCTTCAACCAACCCCCAAGTTTGATTAGCCTCTAAGGCATCTAATTCACTTTGCATAGCCGCAACCCAAATGAGGAGACTTACCGGCCTCAACAAATGAACTTGAGCTCAATAATTTGAGTAATATTAGCAAGCAGATTTGTATAAGAAGGGGTAAAAACAGGAGACACCATATAAGGATAAGTGGGAGGAGTAAGAGAGGTAGAAATGGAAGGAAAGGAAATGAGAGACATCAACACAACTCACAAAGTCTCTCATCCATCCAGAGGTTTAGAAATACGCTTGTTAAGTCGATCCGGGAACGGAGTGTGAAGACTCAACCAAAGTCGGGAATTAGTAGGCAAGGAGGAATCGAGGCAGTAGCTAGATGAAGAATTTGGAGAAACCATGTTAGAAGGAGGAACAAGAAATAGACATCTCTCGGGAACATAGTCCGCATCTAATTCTTCAATATGAACAAAAGTCGAGGGAGATTGGTCACCACTAGGACCAACCCCGAATCCGAGAGATGAAGACTCGAAATGGAAAAATGTTAGGAAAACACTTCACATCTCGTGAAGTAAACACCGTCTCGAGTATCGAGATTATACAAAAATATAACCTTTATGCTCGCCAATAAATGCACAAATGTAACGCATTTAGAACTTCGCTATCAAACTTTCCCCGTGCAGCTTCACATCAACCGCATACACCAAAGATCCAAATGGCTTTAGCAAAGATAAATCGACCGGTTTCTTATACAAGACAAAAATAAGGAGTACTCCATCCCAACACCGCAGTATGCGCCTATTTAACAACCAAGTAGCCCTGCAATATAGAGTAAGACCAAAACCGATCAAAGAACCTTACTTTGAAACATAAGTGGCCCTAGCAATCTCAAGCAAAGACCTATGCTTCCTCTCCACAAACTCCGCTTTGTCGAGGACTCGTAGACACAACTTTTAATGTGTATCACACCTCTCTCTCCAAACAATCTCTTAGTTTCCCGATTCACAAACTCCACCCCATTGTCGACTTTAACCTCGTGAGGGAACAACCAAACCGAACCTCGCACCATGGAGATAAAGTCCGTAAGAATACCTGAGACTTAGTTTTTGGAACTCATAAGATAAGTCCAAGCGGCTCGACCGTGATCTTCAACTCAAGTCAAAATGAAAGGGGTATTTGTAATACTAGTAGTATGATAGTGGTCCCCACACATCAAAGCATGAACCAAGTCAAATAAACCTTCACTCCTACGGCTTAAAGTAGGAAATGGATTCCTCGCATCGCATAGCCTTGTGGCAAATCTCACAAGAACTAAGCCGCAATTCACCCTCTTTACTCCAAAAACGTTTCAATTCCTCAATATGCTTCATATTATTCAAAGAGGCATGTCCTAACCGAATATGCCAATCAATCAACCTTGAACAATTAGTGGTTGGAAACATGATTTACCCGATCCATCTTCCGGACTCGTATCAATTATATATAATCTTCCTAGTGACTTCCCCATGCTAACAAAGTGCTCATTAGATAACCGCTGCACCAAGCAAAGTGTGTAGTGGTAATGGACACATTTAACCCGCAGTCATTAGTTAGTTGAAAGGTAGATATGAGGTTACGAGTGAACTCCGAACAAGCAACACTCGCCCAATGTAATTTCGATGTCAATTCCATCTTCCCAATTTTGTGAATAAGCTACATTCAACCATCGGGCAAATAAACTCCTTGAGGTGATTCTAACTCAACAACCTCTCGTAAGTAATCGCTTGTTGCAAAGCAGATATGGCTACTTGCACCCGAGTCCATAATCCACACATTTTCGCTCTTAGCTCCCCAAAAAGACTAAATGAGTAATGTTTTTCAAAGGCATCGAGGGGTGTATACGACCGCACAACATTAACCGAATTGGAAACTCCAAACCCTTTCAGCCTTGCTTAACGCCCCTCTCCACCTCGCAATTAGTCGACCAACTCCACTTCCAACCTCTTCCTGGATTTCCAAAGCATGAACCGGAGTTCGACCGTGAACTTACACAATTTACTTGTCCTTTATCTCTCGTCCTCCTTCAACTTCTTAAACCACTCGTATACCATTTAACTTGAAGCACTCGATTTCTCATGTCCCCGTTCTTTCACAAGATGCGCATTTCGCCTTTCTTTTCTCTTCCTTACTCACCGAGGCTTAAAAACATCGTCCCCGTCCTTCAACATTCCAAAGTTACCCCTCCTCTATAGTTAGTATTCAAAGCCACTTCTTCAAACTTTCCATTATCACAAGCCTCCCGACTCGAGTCATAGCAACATTCATGATCATTTGATCGATAATTGAGAATTACCAAGTAACCTTCTTTTGATCTTCGATTTGACGGATCCGTGAATACGCCTCACTTACCGTAGGAAGAGGATCGATAAAAGGGATTTGAGTGCGTGCATTGTCATACACATCATTCAATCCTAACGTAAATTCAATCAACTTCTCGCTCTCATAACTAGCATTCACCTTGCTTGCCGCAAAGACAAGTACAAACAAAGCGAAGGCATCAACAACCTCAACTCATCCCAAAGTAGGTTGAGATTTGAATAATACAAAGTCACGTATCGTGTTCCTTGTATAAAACTAGCTAGATCCTTCTTAATTTTGAAAATCTTAGGACCGCTCTTTTGATCATACCTCGCTTCAATTCCATCCACAATTCATGAGAAGTTTCCATTAACAAGTATGATCCAACTAGTTTCTCATAAATGCAGCTCGGAATCCACGACATAACCATAAAATCAGCTTGAATCCACAAATTATAACATAGATCATCTTCATTAGAAGGTTGCGGAATAGTACCTTCTATGAAACCAAGTTTATTTCGCCCTCCTAGAGCCTCGCGCACCGCTCCGCTCCAGCGTAGTAATTCGAGCCGTTGAACATCGCATTTACCAATTTTAGTCCGCCGTGATCATGCGGATTTAGGTAATACACATCATTCGCTTTAGCAATGTAGGAATTTCGTGTATTTTCCCGAATCGTGCGATTCGTAACTGACTCTCCTTGATTTTGCCGCTGGATTTTTGTTGCCATTATCGCCTCGTGCCATCGCTCGCCAATTATACCGATGAGGTCGCACCATCAACAACCATGCCTCGATACCATGTTAGAAACGAGAACAAATCTAAAGTTTTATTGACAAGAATCAAAGTTTTTACTTACTTCATCACCAAGCACACTCGTATATATATAGAGTGAGAGGCGAAGAAAACTAGACTAGGAACGTAACTAACGGTAACTAAACACAAACACGACTTAACCAAACACACACGACTCTTTAAGTAACAATCACAAACGATCCTTTATTTGCACACCATCCAACGCTCCGGATTAATGCCGGCTCGCAAGCAAAGATGTTCGCAGAGCAGCATGGCCGCAGCAAAGCACCTCCTTCGCAGAGCATCACCACCTTCAAGCGCAGCACACCTCCTTCAGCAGAATCGCAACACCGCAAACCACTACCTTCGGTGCTCACCGAGTAAATTCGGTGCGCACGGAGGGAGTATATATTATTTCACCTCTGACTTGTGCATGGTGATTATCTCTAGTTCTTCATATGTTTATCAACAACAAATTGTGACTAACAATCGTCAAAATATTTATTAATTACATCTTAATTGGTTGTTAATACATCAATCTCAATATCATCAACTTGCCTATGTTCAAATTCAAAATGCGAAGGTTACAATGCTTATTCAAATTCAAACTTGTCTGTCATGCATGCTTGTTTATTCGTTTATGGTGGCGATATTTAATCGAATTTAAAAATTGTATTCAATGTGAATAGCACAAGAAAGTCAATACCAGCTTTTATACGCCATATTGGAGAAGGATTAAATGAGAATCAAACCCATTAAAACCAACTGCGACATTTTTCATAGCGTGTACAAGATTTTTAGCAGTTCACAGTCAGGGCTGGCTAAAAGTTTTCTGGGTCCTAAAGTGCAATATTAAAATTATTTTGTTACATAAAAAGTACAATGAGTTGCTTTGTTTTATTGAAAAGAATATTAATAATTTTTATTAAGTCACCCGGGTTTGAATCTTCAGCTCTCATATCTAATATTTCTTTGTGTAAAAGAATTTTTTTTGTTAGAAATAGAGTTCGAATTCAAGACCTCTAAAATGAAAAAAAAATAGTGTTCTACCACCTAATTATGCCTTTCAATAATACTTTTTATGCAACACAAAAGTATATATAAGAATATAAAGCCTTAACCCTCAAGACACATGCTCGACGAGACTTTGCACTCGCTGAGAGCCTAAAGCGGTGGCTTCACCCGGCTTTACCCCTAGAGCCGGCCCACTAAAACATCACCTTGTTCACAGCACACTAATCATCACCTTATTCAGTTTTCCAGATTCCCAACAATATTGAGTTTATATTTTCAGAAATTTGATAAACTCTTCATGTAAAACCAAAACCAATAAAACAAGCATGCTAATACATCCAATTGAAATCCAAACAGAAAAGAAAACAAAGCATAAATATTCAGATTTTACACCCTCTATATCATGTAAAAATTAAGCTTTTGTAGTGTGTTTTTAGGTGTAGGCCCATTTCATTAATAGTATACGCTTAAACCTCGATAAAATAATATTTGATAAAGTAATAATCTCATTAAGATAATAATTTCTTCCGGTCCCGATATGGGCCAATGCACTAAAATAATGTTCGATAAAGTATTAACCTCGTTAAATAAATATTTTTTCTCGGTCCCAAAGATATTACTTTATCGAAGTTTAACCGTAGTTAAGCACCAAAAACTCTAAATCATTACTAGGTTATAATGGGAATCTAGCGTAAAAAAAAAACTTTAAACCATATATACATATAGGTACATAGAGGGGAGATCATATGAGAACACCCCTTAGAGTGAGAAATAGGAACAATTTATAACCATTTGATCAAGTAATTCGACGCTCCAGATCATGCCATCACTTAAAATCCCGAAATGCACCTTTAAGGCAAAAAGTTTGCACTGGGGTTATTTTTGTAATCTTGCATAATCTATTATTTTTTTTATCTTCTTTCCTTTGTTGTAAACGTCATTTTCATTAATTCTCTTCCATATTTTAATATCATCAAGTCTAGCCCCGCATTTTACGATAAGAATCGTTAATTGTGCATAGTTTCACTAATTATCGTCCTAGATCTAAGTCTCGTCCCTGCATTTTCCTTAATAATTTCATCTTTTCGTTATTTATAATTTATTGTGCATATTTTTCCGATTAATTGTGCATATTTTTCTTAATAATTGTGCATATTTTTCCCATTAAATGTGTGCATATTTTTTCCAATAATTGTACATTTTTTTCTCATTAATTGTGCATATTTTCTCTCATAATTGTGCATTTTGTTTTGCGAAATTGTGCATATATTTATAAATTAAAATAATCAACAAATCATCAGTTACAAAGGGACGAATAACCGTTAAAAATTCGACGTAAAATAAAATTCGATAGAAAATAAAAAAAACTTTTGTTATACAAAGGGACTAATAATACCGTGACAAAGGGACGAATAACCGATCTTCAATTGATCTTCAAAGGGACGAATAAAATTATCAAGGAAGATCCGAAAACAAATTATATAACAACGCCATAAACAATACCATAAAGAAAGGAGAAAACATAAAACCAAAGAAAAATCAAAGAGAAGAAAAAACAAACCGCGTAATGAAGACGAAAGGTGTAAACGCGAAATAGAAAAAAAATCGGATCCGGGTTCTTTTCGATATACAATTGATAAAAAATACCCTCCGTGCAAAATATTACAAGTATATGGTGCATTTCGCCAAAAAAAATTTAAATTGAATCTCATCCATCAATTAACAAAATCGAAAGACCTATAATTGTTCTTATTTCTCACTCTAAGGGGTGTTCCTATTTGAACCACCCTAGGTACATAAATGTTATATACATAATTTCGTGGAAGGCCGAGTCAAACTGACATGCTAATTGTCTATGCATTTCTCTTATTGGAGGAATAGTTTATGTATTTCAACAACAAATTGTAACAGCAATCGTCTAAATATTTATTAATTTTTTACATCTTGGTTGTTTAAACATCAATTTTAGCACCATCAACCTGCCTATATTCTATGGTGTTTTATACTCCCCGTCCCGAATATATACGTCTATTTGACTTTTCGGATATATTAAGAAAAAAAAATTAATGATATGAAAGTTAGATAAAATGTTGGCATATTAATATGAGTAAATTAGAGTATATTACTAAAAAGTTAATGAAATAATTGTATTTGCTATTCTAAAATTGGATAAAATTATCTTTTGCTATATTATCATATTAATTAGCCCTATTAAAGTTAGTGAAATATTTAATTAGGCACAAAAAATTGTTAATAAACATATAAATTTGGGACAAACGAAAAATGAAAGTAGACATATATACTTAGGACGGAGGGAATTCTAAACTTCCAAATTACTAAGGTGGCAATACTTATTCAAATTCAAACTTGTGTGTCATGTATGCTTGTTTATTTATTCATTTATGGTGGCAATATTTAATTAAATTTTAGAACTTTTATTCAATGTGAATAGAAAAAAAGTCATTATCAGCTTTTTATACAACATATAAGGAATGATAAAATGAGAACATGACCCCTACATGATAAATAATGAACCAGTTGTGCATTTTTCATTTTACTTATTGAACGGTCAGATTCGAATTGATCCTTAATGCACAACTCTTATATATTGATATTCATAAGAGCAAAATTGTGAAGTTAGGATCTACACATTGCTCATTGATTTAATATATGCATCATTTGTGGGCATATTATGCATAATTCTTAGTCATCATATAAGAGTTGGTTCTCACGAGAACCACACCATTATATACGTGTTTTATACTCCCTCCGTCCAGTGGAGGATCCAGGGGACGGCGGCCCCCGGAACTTATATCGAAACACGATTTTTTATATGTAATTTTTAAGAAATTTCGTATTTCCCCCCCTTCCCCCCGAATGTACACTTCACTCTATTTTCTATCGGTTTTTTACCCCTTCCTTGTAATCCCGGATCCACCCCCGGCTCCGTCCCATTTATCTTGTCTCAATTTTCTTTCGAGTTGTCTCATTCATCTTGTCTAATTCTAAAATGGACGATTTTTTTTACACACAACTAACCACTCTCTTTTTGTGGAACACACACCTTCACTCACAACTATTAATTCTCCTTAATATATGTGCCGTAAAGAAATGAGACATGCCCAATATAAAATTTGTGACCAAATTTATTTTAATTTGTGCATGAAAGTGCTAATTTCAACGTTAAAAATATAAAAGGCCACATCATTCGGTGATTTTCATGGTAGGGCGCCTTGGAAGCTGTATTATATTTTCTACAAGGAGAAGTTCAACAACTCCTTTTCATCAATTTTTAAAGCTCACTAATATTTGCACCATTTTTTTTGGTTCCCTGCAAACAAGAGAAAGTATTCAAACTAAGGATCATGGCAGCCTATGGAGCTCTTGTATCTGTTATGCATATCATCAAGCAGCTCGAGAATTATCCTCGCTCTCCTATTTCTCTGGACAAGGTACAGGCGGAATCTCTCACTAACAACGTTACGTGTTTGCAGGAGTTTCTCGAAGTCAATACCCCCTACTGCGAAATATGAAGGAGATGGCGTGCAGAGTCGGATTCTTGTTGCAGCTAATAAAGCTGAAGATGTGATCGAATCACATATAGTGGATCGCATTCACACTGGATCGACAAGTCATGCCGATGAGGTCGAATTCGGTCAACGCCTTCAGAAAGTGATTGAAGAATTGGATCTGATCAGGAAGGAGGTGGTGGAGACTAAAGAGAAGATGGCAGTCCAACAGAGGGGCTCGACATCTTCTTCAAGTAGGCAGAAGCAGACCATGCAGAGTAACTCAACATCTTCTTCCACTAAGAAGAAGGAGAACAATACAATGGTGGGCTTTGATGATGCTTTGCTCGAACTCTTGGATAAGCTCACTGGAGGAGGACACGACCGTCAAATCATACCGATTGTAGGTATGGGCGGGATGGGTAAGACCACTCTTGCTAGATGTGTTTATGAGCATCCGCTTATCGTGGAGCATTTTGATATTCATGCTTGGGCTACATGTTTCTCAAAAGTATGATAAAGAAAACATCATTTATGAAATTCTTTCTCAATCAAAGAAAGATAAGGGAAATTCAAGTGAAGTGGACTTAAAACAAATAGGAGAGGATTTACACAAACACCTATTTGGTCGAAGGTATTTGATTGTGATGGATGATATGTGGAATGTTGACGCTTGGGACAACATAAAACACTTTTTTCCCCCGATAATAGAAATGGTAGCCGTATTGTTGTAACAACTAGGATGTCAAACTTGGCACGTCGGTTGGAGAAACTATTATGGCCTAGACATGAGGTTTTTGCATCTCAATGAAAGTTGGGATTTGTTTTCTAGAATTGTGTTTCCAGGAGATGATCGTCCTTCCGAGATGGTGGAAATTGGAAAGAAAATTGTAAAAAATGTAGAGGACTTCCGTTATCAATTGTTGTGGTTGGGGGTTTCTTGGCAAAGTCGAAGTACAAAAGAGAATATTGGAAATATATAGAGGAAAACTTGAGTTCATTTGTAAATTCGAATGATGATGAAAATTGCTTCAAGATATTACAATTGGAGCTACAACCACTGCCAATTCATCTAAGCCGTGCTTTCTTTATATGGGTGTATTCAAAGAAGACAAGGAAATTCGTATCTTCGACCTTGTCGTGTTATGGGTTGCGGAGGGATTTTTAAAACCAATAAGTGGGAAAGACTTGGAAGAGGTCGCAAGGAATATTTGAATGATCTAGTGGATAGAAATCTTGTTTTTATCGTGAAAAGAACAGTAAACTGTGTTAAGATTCATGATCTTTTGAGGGACTTTTCCTCTAGACAAGCTAAAGCAGAGAAGTTTTATAATGTCGTAACACATCATACCAAAGACATACCAGACAACCAGCGCCGACTCGTTGTTCGTAAAGACATGTTTGAGAAAGATGCTATTCATGATGTTTTGCGATCCATGTCACTTACCCGTTCTCTGATTTGCCATGGTTCCCAAATTAGTATGCCGACCTATCATAGATTGTTGAGGATATATAGAGCTGATGAACCATCGATGATTGATGAAGATTGCTATTTTCTAGAAGATAAGCTTCATTTATTTAATTTGAGGTACCTCTTTGCCCAAAGCATTACTTGTCATTCCAAATTAAACTCTTCTTTGCACCTCCTTTGGAATCTGCAAACATTAATCATTCGATGCCCTCGTGGTAGAGGCTTTAATGAATCACTTGAGATTTGGAATATGCTTCATCTCAGGCACGTATTGGTAGGTGACTACATGTACGTACCAGCTCCCGTTCACAACATAAAAGATGACATTGTGTTGGAGAATCTACAGACGCTCGCGCGAGTAAGAAACTTCAAATGTTGTGAAGAGGTAGTCAAAAGGATCCCCTAATATTAAGGTATTGGGTTTGGAATATGATGATGATGAAGAGGAAAGTTGTCTCAATAATCTTAATCGCCTCCACAAACTGAAGAAATTCTGCTGCGTGTCTATTCTCCGCCGACATCGAGATGGGGCTGACTTTATGCAGAAACTCACCTTCCCACGTTCGCTTAAGAAGATAGAACTGGTTGCCAGCCATGTCCATTGGGAAGATATGCTGGAAAAGATAGGTTCTTTTGCCCCTTCTTCGTTACCTCTCTCTTTATGGTGGATTTTTCATGACACGCGTCTGGGAAACAGTTGAAGGACAATTCCCCAACTTAAAGTTTTTGCAACTTATTTGTTGTGCCGGTCTGGAACACTGGAATTCAGAAAGCTCTCACTTTCCGCGCCTTCAGCATCTTGTTCTTGCTGAAATGGAAGATCTGAAAGCATTTCCTTCAGGTATTGGAGAAATACCTACACTACAATCAATTAAGCTGCGACTTTGCAGTAAATCTGCCATCATTTCTTGCAAAAGGATGCAAGAGGAACAAAAGGAGTTATATGGGGGAAGAAGAAGTAACCTTCGAAGTTTCAATTAGGCCCTGTTATGAGGAGTACGAGGCATTGCAGCTTTAACCTCCGGCGCAAAAAGTGTACTTTTGTTATGGTATATTTTAAAGGGGCATTTGCAAAACAAGAATCAAACAAGAGATATATATATACATTTATATAGCCAAGTGTTAAAATAAAAACACAAATATACTATTATTTTGTCCTTATACGGCGTTGGACCGGATGGCAAGCGATGGAGGGCCGATGGATTCCATAGGCCCTCCATAAAAAAAAAATAAAATAAAAATAAAAAAAAGAGCATCGGCCCTCCCGTGTAATAAAAAAAAGCCCTCAAAAAATATAATAATCTTTGGTCGTGGCCGATGGCCCTTAAAAAAAAAAAAAAAAAAAAAATTATGAAAGAAGAGCCGATGGCCTTCATCAGAAAAAAAAAAATTAATATTATGAAAGAAGGGCCGATGACCCTCATCGAAAAAAAATTATAAAAAAGAAGGCCGATGGCCCTCATCAAGAAAAAAAAATTATTATGAAAGAAGGGGCCGATGGCCCTCATCGTAAAGGAAAAAAAATAAAAAAAAAATGGAGGAGGAGCATCGGCCTCGCTAAAAAAAATAAAAAACTTTGGAGGGCCGATGGATCCATCGGCCCTCCATCGGCCTCCTTCCATCGTACCCACGGAACAAAGACAAAAATATGGCTACTTTTGTGTTTTTTTTAAGTTTTTGCGCTATCTTTGTGTTTTATTTTTTCATTTTGGCCCCCAAATGGGTATTACCACTATTTTAAACTCATTTATATATAATCATACAATTAATGCTTTTCGAGAAATTAAATGATCATTCCTTCACCTCTGAACTTGTGCATGCTTATTAAATTTATGTTTTTTTTTTTTTTGTTGACGAGGAACCCGGCACCCGCTACCTTTGGTGCGCACATGGTAAACCTCGCTCCCGTGCAATACCTCGCAAACCACACTTAAGAATTAAACCACCCTTAAGGTGACAAGGCCGATGTGCTCACACATAGCGTGCCCAAAGGAAAATTTATGTTTTTATTCTTCATTTGTTAGGTGGGTTGAGAGAGATCCCTCCCCATTTTGGAGAAGTACCAACACTACAATCAATTCTGGTGTCTCATTTCTTGCAAATCGTCCTTCATTTCTTGCAAACGGATACAAGAGGATCATGAGGAGTTATAGACTGCAATGTCAGCATGCATAAGGTGAAGTATTTTTAGTTTGTTACTATCTCCGTCCCGCTATTTCTCGACACTTTCCCAAAACGGACGCCTCGCTATTCCTCGACACATTTTCTAATTTAGAAATAACTATCATCTCTCTCCTACTTTACCATCTTATCTCTACTACTTATTCTTATTTTATCATCTTTCTCTCTTACTTTACCATCTACTCACTCATCTTATCTCACATACTTTATCATCTACCCATATCTCATTCTTAATCATCTACTTTCTTAATTTCCGTGCCCAAATGAAGTGTGCCGAAAATAGCGGGACGGATGTAGTATTTTTTAGGGAATTTCAGGCTGTGTGATTTTAAAGCTAGATGGCACACACTTTCTGCAGAAGGTTGAGCACATTTATGTTTTTTTGGCAATGCGCATGTGGAAAACAGTTGAAGGCCAATTCCATATCTTAAATTTCTTGAAAATTAATAGTTGTGCTGATATCTCGAGTATTGGCTTTAAAGTTTTATTCAATTCAATCCATTGTTTGTTGAATGAACTGTGCTTAGTTCTCAGTTGAAGTACATGTTGGGTTTGTAAATGTAATACTTTTTCCTATGTTTTTCAAGACTTGCATTTGCGGCATCCCAATTCAATCCTTCTTTGTGTGCCAACGTAATAGATTCATAACGACCGACGAACTCTTTGTGTTGAGTGATGTGTGAACTATCTACATATTTCAGTCAATGTAGGACAAGGATGAAAGTCAAGAAAGTTTACGAGAAGGACTTCCAGTAGTTTCGTTCTCACTTGAGGGTGTCTGGTTTGTAAGTATTACACAAGGGCGATCTAACTTGCAATTTTGTTGACCAACCATGTTTGGACTATTGTAATTTATGATTTGTTTATTACTTTAGATTAAAAAAAAAATCCTTCTTAGATCTGGACTCTAGATCTATAACTGTACTCTACATGCTTAAGGTTGTGTTTTGTTAATTTGTTGAAGGAGCAAAGCTTGTAGAGTGTGCTTTTAAAGTCGTTCACCTTTTAAGATTTATGGTGTGTTATCAAACCCAATTCGGTGATTAACCCGAAAAATAAAAATTTAGTAGTTCAATCGCTTGAAACGGTAGATCGACCCAAGGTTAAACAGAGTGAATGGCCACAGCACATTGATTGGGGCCAGCATTCTGCGCTGGTACTCACACCACAAGAAGATCGACATGATGCGTTTTTCATTTAAAATAGTGGGCCACATATGCCACATGCCGACACCCTTACGGACAGCATACACAAGCGATACACAATTACGGGAGACACCTAAACTTTTATGAAGGTTAAACTGTAATTATTAAATAATTATATAAAAAAACTCTATCATAAAAAAAATCCACCCCTGATTAATAACAACGTACTAAATTATTACCAAATTACAAGTATATACCTTAATTAGCATTTAAAGTAAAATTAATTCGTAATTACATGTTAAAATATTTCCCGAGTTTTTTTCACTAATTATTTAGATATTTGTCAATATTACATTTTTTAATTATTGAAAGATAATATAAATATTACATTTATTGTACAGCTTAAACCTCGATGAAGTAATATTCAATGAAATAATAACCTTGCTTACATAATAATTTGTTCCGATTCCGACCTGACCAATGTTCTAAAGTAATAATTTCGCTAAATGCATTAAGTAATAATTTTATTAAAATCCTTAAGGTCCCAATGAAAATATAAAGTAATAATTAGTAATTTTAAAATATATATGAACAATTATAATAGTTAAGTAGTACAATAATCATTTCTTATGTAATATGGGACTTTCACAGCTATTGTTTTTTCTTCCCACATAAATCAAAATTATCAACAAACCGAAGTTTTGTGAACCTTGTGTTCGATAAGCAGAAAAGAGTTAAGTTCTCTAAAGGAACACACAATACAACATGTATTTTAGATTACATCCACTCGACGCTTTGGGATCCGTCTCAGGGTGCCCTCTAATAGAGGTGCACGTTATATACCGACTATTATCGACGATTACTCAAGGAAAGTTTGGGCTTTCTTCCCGGGGCGTAAGAGTGAAGTGTTTTCCACTTTCAAGGAGTGGAAAGTTATGATAGACAAGCAGACGGGAGGTCTCGTGGAACGCCTTCGCATGCATAATGGTCTAGAGTTATGTTCCGACGAATTTAATTCTCTACGCAAGGCCGAAGGGATTGTGAGACATCACGCCGTGCGTCATACTCCACAGCAGTAATGGTGTAGCCGAACAAATGAAACGTAACGCTGATGGAGAAGGTGTGTTGCACGCTTCTCAATTCTCGGTCTACCAAAGAGTTTTTGGGTCAAGCAAGAATTTGGCTTGTCGCCTTGTCATTCTCTTCTTCTACCGCACTCGACAAGAAGATCGCACAAGAAGTTATCCTCCGGTACTCCACCAAGCTATTCCGATTTGATGATTTTTTGTTGTTCCGCGTATGTGCATGATGTGCGTGGAAAAATTCGATCCTCGCTCAAAAAAAGTGCATTTTTCTATGACATAAGCATGGCGTGAATGGTTACAAACTTTGGTGTCCAGTAAACAAGGAAGGTTATCATCAAATCGGAATGTTATCTTTGATGAAATTTTGATGATACACGCTGCAAAGCACCTAAAGACTCTTGCATTGATGCTCCGCGAGAATCTAGTTCACAAGTCGAGGTGGAGATCAAATCAAAATTTGCGGCAACTCTTAAGAAGATTTGATTTCAAATCAAGAACCACCACCCGAAGCTCCATATATAGCACTCGGACAGCAAAAGATAGAGGAAGACGTGTGATAAAGCGTCCCGAAAGACTCATTGGAAAGTAATTTGGTTGCTTTTACTTTGAATGTGGTTGAGGAAGTCGAGCCTTGTGAGGAACCCTCTACATACAAGGAGGCAATTAATTCTAAGGATTCCGCAAAATAGATTGGTGTTATGCAAGAGTAGTTGGAATCGCTTCACAAGAATGGTACATGAGACCTAGTGAGGCTACCTAAAGGAAAGAAAAACCTGTCACGTAAACGGGTATTTAAGAAAAAAGAAGAAACACCGGGAATTGAAGATGTAAGATATAAGGCGTGATTAATAGCCAAAGGCTATAGCCAAGTTCCGTGTAGACTTCAAGGATATATTCTCTCCTCGGTGGTGAAGCATACTTCAATACGAGCTTTACTTTGTATTGGTAAGCATGCGATGATTTAGAGCTTGAGCAGCCTTGATGTAAAGACCGCATTTCGCACGGAGATCTAGAGGATGACATCTACATGCAAAGAAGCACCGAGGGACACACAGCTTGTTGGGAAGGAAGACTATGTAGCTTCCTAAAGAAATCTCTCTATGTTTTGAAAACAATCACCGAGGCATAGGTATAAGACGCTTGACCACTTTATAACGACTCATACCTTAAGAGAAGTGCTTGCGATAGTTGTATCTACTATAGAGTTGGGCGAAGACGGGTCATTTTGGTGTATCTCCAATTATATGTTAATGACATGTTGATAGCCGCAAAATCAGCCAAGAGGAGATTAAGAAGGTGAAGATCCAACTCAATGTCGAGTTTGATATGAAGGATCTGAGAGCCGCAAAGAAGATACTTGGTATGAAGATTATTAGAGATAGAAAAGCGTGTACATTACGCCTAAGTCGAAATGGTACATTGAAAAAGTTCTCCATCGATTCAACATGCATTATGCAAAGCCGGTTAGTACTCGTTAGCAACCATTTCGTACTCTCATCCGCTTTGTCGACACAATGAGATGAGGAGCTTGACTACATGTCACGAGTTCCATATTCTAGTGGTGTTGGGTCACTCATGTATGTTATGGTATGTTCACGTCCTGGATTTAGCACATGTTGTGAGTGTTGTTAGCAAATACCTCGCAAATCCCCGGAAAAAAAACACTTCGGAAAGCAAGCCTCAATAGATTTTTCGTTATTTGAGAGGTTCTAGTGGTGTTTGTTTGAAGTTTGGAAAGACTAGTGATGAAGTTGTTGGATATGTAGATTCAGGTTTTGTCGGTGATCTAGACAAAAGTAGATCTCTTACTTGCTATATCTTCAAGACCGTGGTTGTGCTATTAGTTGGAAGTCTACTTTGCAGAAGCACCGCCATGCTATCCACTACGAAGACCGAATATATGGCCATCATAGAAGCTTGTAAGGAAGCTATTTGGTTACAAAGTTTGCTTGGGGGAGTTGAAGAAAGAGTTGCGGATTACTACCGTTTTTTGTGATAGTCAAAGTGCTATCCTGTCTCACAAAAGATCGATGTTCATGAGAGGACTAAGCACATTGATGTGCGTTATGACTTTATACGTGAAGTTATTGCTCGTGGTGATATAGTTGTGAGTAAAATTAGTACTCATGACAATTATGCCGATATGATAACAAAAGTGTTTCCCTTGCTAAGTTCAAGCATTGCTTGTATGTAGTTAGCCTTACTTGATGAATTATGCCCTTAGGGATTTTGTGGAGGAGGTGAGTTTTTCCTATCATGGTTGGAGTTTGTCCGTTTTTGATGAATTTTTCGCCAAGATGGAAACTTTTTATTTTATATGGCTCAAATCTTAAGCCTTTAAGGAAATTAAGTCATATTCACATCGAATAATTAATGAAGTTTATCATTAATTTTTTCCTATAAATAGATAGATTCCTTCATATTTTAGTGAAACACATCTCAAAATTAGTCTTTGGGTCTAGGAACATATTTCGAAAACCCGAATTTGTATTCTCCTATTTTAAAGTGAATTTTCTTCCCTCCGCCCGTGGGACGTAGGTCTATTGGACATAACCACGTAAATTCTTGTGCTCTTATTTTATTTATTTTCTCGTATTTCGTTTACTCGTATTTTATAACACTTTCTTTTTTCAGCTCTTCCTCATACCTTCTCATCAATAATATATGCATTTTGCTGCATTTTGGTTTCTGTAACTTAAGAGAAATAGTTCAATCATGACAGACTATGCAGCTATTGTTTCTATTATGCATATCATCAACCAGATCGAGAATCATCATCGCTCTGTTTGTTCTTCTCTTCCTTTTTCTTTTATTTGAAGCAAATAAGATATTTTGTTGCATGTGCAAGTGAAAGAAGAGAAAATGAAAACAAGTGTTGAAGGAGGAGTTGTTGCTATATATGACAGAATGTAGTTTTCCTTCTTGTTTCCCAGTTTGAACAATTTGGCATGCAATTTTTGTATATATAGACGGGGAGACAGAGAGCTGAGTTCTAGGGGATTTTGAGTCTGTCTAATTTGTACATATTGCACAGGGGTGATCTTACTTGCAAATTTGTTTTAAGTGTGTGTACGTGTAGATGACGTGTCTGAAATAAAAATACTACGGAGAATCAACAAGAGAACATAATTTTTCTTTCAAATACGATGATTATTCCGCGCTATGGGTTATATAATTTTGTTTTTAATTGATTCTTGATTTGTTTTGAATTCAAATGGTATCTTTTTTAATTTTTACTACAAAGAGTTTTTTAGTAATAAAGAATATAAAATTAGAAAAACTAGTAAATTGGAACCATAACCGGCTGTTCTAAATCAGAATTTTTTAAGTTGTGGTTTCGTACCGGAGTTGAATACAATATTTTAATTTTTTTAACTGATTGAAATTGAATCAAAATTGTCAAATTGGTGAAATTGATTAAAAATCGACTATTTCACAAAATAACGGACTAAACTTAGACTAGGTAGAAATAACGGACTAAAAGTGATGATTTTAGGTTCAATTCCTAAACAAAATATGTAATACTTTTCGAAATATTTTCGAGTTGTAACATAAAATAATATATATATCACAAAGGCACATCATTCAGAGATTTCATGCTTTCAATTAATTCTTGTATACAAAAATAAGGTTTCTTTATTTCTTTTATTTTTCCTCAAGATTTCAAATTAAAATCTGTTCAGTGAGAGGTCTTTTTATAATCTTTTTTCAAGGGAACGTGACGTGTAGAAAGTGGGAGATTATCTGCTCGTGAGCAAGAATGATTGACAGTAGAAAGTGGGAGATCGTATAAGAATTATTTTTCTTTTTTTAGAAAACAAGACAGATCGGTGGGAATGACCGAAACGAATACAAGCATGCTCATTGGGATTGGATTGAATAATTAATTTTCATTGTCTTTTCCGAATTTGAATATTGTGTAATGCAAATATATAAAAAAGAAGGTGGGTTTTCTAGGAATTTTCGGGCATTGTGGATTTTTGCTTTGTGCAAATATATTGGTCATGGCTGATTATTGAATGTATGGGCAGTTAAGTCTGGGTGAAGTTTTTGATTCTAGGAAATGGCCTTCTCGAGCGTTTACAATGCTATAATTATTAGTATTCATGGTATCTAAATTATCATCCACACTTGATTTTGTTTTAGTTTGGGGGATTTATACCTGAATGGGCCGAACAATTAAACACTAAAACGAATCAAATTTTTACACCAAAATATTTAGATATCAGATTTTATTTATTTTTTAATTGTTTCTATTAATTAAAGGGTAGTGGGCTGTATAAAGGTTAATTGTATCACATAATTGAGGTGGGCCGAACTGAAAATTATAGTGGCTGGGCTCATTTTCATTTTAATTTTACATGCATATTTGTGGGTCGGCTTTATAACTTAAATAGAAGTTGGGTTGGGATCCATAAAAATATTCTCTCAATCCCAAATATATATTGTTTACTTTTCTTTTCGTCTATTTCAAATTTATATGTATATCGACAAATTTTTTTATCTAACTAAATTTTTTACCAATTTTAATATATCTAATTAATATGATAATAGTAAAAAAAGATAATTTTATTCAACTTTTATGATATCAAACACAATTACGACATTGACTTTTTAATAATTTACTTTAATTTACACAAATTTCAATACCAACATTTATCTAATTTTCATATCATTAAAATTTTTTCTTAATCTATGTGAAAGAGCAAATGGGTATATAAAATATGGACTGAGGGACTGATGTAAAAGGCTTCGGATTCCCTGGAATTTTAAGGAATTTGTCAATTTGAATATTACAAGCCTAATATTTCCTGACTTCAGTGATTTCATGGTTTCAATTAATTATTGTACGTATAAAATTGAGGTTTAATTAGAACGTGCGTGACAAAAATTAAGGTTTCTTTATTTCTTTAATTTTCTCCAAGTTTTCAAATTATAATGTGTTCAATTTCTGTAGCACTTGTACTGTAACTATAACGTATTGAGTGAGGTCTTTTCATTATCGCTGTTGCACGGCACATGCATTGATGATAATTAATGCTGTCTGCATTATCACAATATAATATTCCAAATTCTCGACTTTAGTGAAATAATTCAAGTGAGAGACATCAATGGGGCCCTCTGCAGCAGATGCATTAATGGATTGATGGGGTCGAAAGTTTTCTGCTTTACCATTGTAATCCTTTTTCCCCAATTTGCTGAAGCAAGAGTTTTTGCAATCTCACAGAAATACTTCAATCATGGCGGCCTATGCATCTCTGATTTCTGTTATGCAAATCATCAGCACGCTCGAGAATCATCCTCCTCGCCCTCCTATTTCTCTGGACAAGGTACAGGCTGAATCCCTCACTGAAAAGTTACCTTCTTCCAGGAGTTCCTCGAAGGCTATAAGCCTACTGGGAAGTATGAAGAAGATGGCGTGGGAGAGTCGGATTCGCGATGCAGCTCATGCAGCCGAAGATGTGATCGAATCCCATATAGTTGATTGCATTGAAGCTGGATCCACAAGTCATGCCGAGGTGGAATTCGGTCAGCGCCTTCAGAAAGTGATTGAAGATATGGATCTGATGAAGAAGGAAGTGATGGAGACTAAAGAGAAGATGGCGGGACCAACAGAGGAGCTCCACATCTTCTTCGAGGGGGCACAAGCAGAACATCACCATGCAGAGGAACTTGACATCTTCTTTCACTGAAAAGAAGCAGAGCACTACCATGGTGGGCTTTCGTGATGCTTTGGACGAACTCTTGGATAAGCTCACTAGAGGAGGAGACGACCGCCAAATTATACCGATCACAGGTATGGGAGGGATTGGTAAGACCACTCTGGCTCAAAGTGTTTATGAGCATCCGGTTATTAGGGAGTGTTTTAGAATTCATGCTTGGGTTACGATTTCTCAAGAGTATGATGCTGAAAAACATCGTTAATGAAATTATTTCTCAAATAAACAAAGATAAGGAAATCCAAGTGAAGTGGATGTAAAACAAACAGGGGAGAAGATTTACACAAATACCTATTTGGTCGGAGGTATTTGATTGTTTTGGATGATATGTGGAGTATTGAGGCATGGGAACAAAAATGAAAAATTTTGTTTCCTAACAATAATAATGGTAGCAGAATAGTTGTAACAACTAGGCTGTCAAATTTAGCACATCAGTTGAGCAACTCTTATAGCCTAGAAATGAGGTTTTTGGAATTCAGCTAAAGTTGGGATTTGTTTTGTGGAATTGTGTTTCAAGGAGGTGATTATCCTTCTGAGGCGGTGGAAATTGGAAGGAAGATTATTGTAAATTGTAGAGGACTCCCCTTTATCAACTGTTGTGGTTGCGGGTTTCTTGGCAAAGTCGGAGTACAAAAGAGAATATTGGGAATATATAGAGGAAAAACTTGAGTTTATTTGTGAATTCGGGATAGTGATGAACAATACCTCAAGATAATACAATTGAGCTTACAACCAATTGCCAACCTTATCTGAAGCCGTGTTTTCTTTATATGGTAGTGTTCAAAGAAGACAATGAAATTCCTATCTTCAAACTTGTTGCGTTATGGGTTATGCGGAGAGATTTTTAAAACCAATAAGTGGGAAAGACTTGGAAGAGGTCGCGGTGGAGTATTTGAACGATCTAATTGATAGAAATCTTATTTGTTGGTGGAAAGACATGGAAGTTGTGTTAAGATTCATGATCTGCTGAGGGACTTATGCTTGAGACAAGCTAAACAGCAGAAGTTTCATAACGTTGTAACACATCATACGGATTACATCCCAGACAACCAGCGCCGTATCATTGTTCGGAGAAGACATGTTGAAGGAAAGCTATTGGTATCTTGCGATCCATGCCACTTACCTGTTCTCTAACATGCCATGGTTATAGTCAGATACATGAAGAAATGCTTGAACCTTATCCATCATACTCACTACTTCAAATAACTGCCTACTATCGAACATTAATTGATGAAGCTTAGCCATTAAGTAATAAATCTATAAAAGTACAAATGTTTGTTTGTGTTGCTTCGGAAAACCCTACACCGTCAAAAAAGACATGGGATACTCTCTAACGTCAAGGGGATGTCAGCACGAAGCTGCGAGTGATTACCAACAAATTTGAAGCACTACGCATGAGATAAGATGAATCGATTGCATTAGGAAAATCGTAGACCGCGCTAATCAATCTGCTGGGCTAGGGAGGAATCTATCAGTTATTGGTGGTTAGTTTATTGAGCTCTAGACTAAGACTAAGAGTGACAAACAATTATGTGGAAAAAAGACCAAAATTATTTCCACTTCCTTAAACCGCCCACGGTTCATCCTTGACCGACCCAACCACTACATTTTCCACTACATGAGGCCACATTGAATAAAATTATTTAATAATATTGCATTTTTTATGTATTAGTTTGTAATATTTTTAATTTTCTTATTTTCTGTATTTTAATTTAATTTTATTGCAAATAATTATATTGTAATTAAAAAAATGGGGTGATTTTTAAAAATGCCCATCTACACTATCCCAAAATCAAATTTACCCAAATTTTATAATTCATACCCAACATACCCAATTTTACTATTTCATCATCACTTTTCTTTGTTTCAATGTGTCAAAGACTAATGTTGTAAAAAATGTACAACTTTTCGTAACTTTGTTGTGCTCATTGATTGACATAACAAGTTTTGATTTATTTAGTAGACAAACGAGGTGATTCCACAGCCCCCGTCAATAAACAGTTTCAATGTAATCCATGAAAATAATCATCGTCGGTTTTCTTCCAAGTCCCTTGTTTCGATCCCGATCGTTGAAATAGTCTCAGTTGACTATGGAAGCATAATTGATCTTCAAGCCCCTATCGGTCAATATGCCCGGTCTACGGCG
>JAPVEC010000226.1:0-19000 GCA_028984105.1 Lavandula angustifolia
TTTAAGTACAACCTTTAAACAACAAATATCAGCATTTAAAAAATAATAATTGAATGTATGTAATTGTAACGCCCCAATTTTCAAAACTTAACTAGGGACGCTACTTTATACTTAACATGCATATCTTAATTCTTTCAGAACATCTTAATGGAAAAGAATCATTGAAAAACTCAATTTATTTTCACACTCAGCAGAAGTCTTAAATAAAAATAACTACGACCACTAGCTCTCGAAAATAAAATGCACAGTTCATGATAAAACTAGTTTTAATGCATTAATAGGTTTCATAAATCCTTCCTCATGTGACCATCACCACCAACACCTCTACGCATCGGCCGAGCCATTTCCTGAAAAATGTTAAAATAGTGGATTGAGTACGACTACTCAGTGGGAGATGTACACATTTATCAAAATTATAAATCACACCGATAAGACATGGAAAATTAGATCATGCAAAGAGATACTCGGCCACACAGACCACATGAACTTGAAATTGGCCACACAGACCACATGAACTTTTCAAATAGTCCGATTTCGACTGACGGCCGGATTTTGACCAATTTTTCATAGAGGATCCGAATTCAAACCTATGGTCCGATTTCGACCCTTGCCTTTCCTTTCAGGATCCGATTTCGATCCTAGGGCCCAATTTCGACCCTTCCTTTCATGCCTGTCATAATCACATGAAATATCGAGCACAATGTATAATAAAGATAAACGGTAACATTCCCCACCTTAACCTTGGCTTGATGAAAAATAATGGATATCAATGTTTAACTCCTGCGCGCCGATCCTATACATTGAAATTTATCTTAATGACTCTACGTGGAATGTCATGCATGCATCAATAATTCAAATAATTCATAAATGCAAATAGATCATAATAATCAAACAATGTATATTATACATAACTACATATTAACATACCATTTTCCAATTTTTTTGTGTTTCAATCTACATTCATGTTGACAAAAGAATTTGGCACATCAAGAAACAAATTAACAAACAAATAGTAAAGTGTATCCTAAAAATTCTATACTTTTAGCATGAATGACCTAACATGTAGTATATCCCATTAAAATTAAACCTGGTCGAAAACAATGTAAAGAAAATATGAAAAATAATTTTCCTTTCAAGATCATGAACATGCTGTCAGAAATTGGCAGGTTACGAAGAACAATTTTAAAAAAATACTTATCATTCTTGTAAAATTCTAAGAGAATAATAGTATATTAGACATACCTAGGAAGACGATCCTAAATTTTCACGATGATAGGACGACGGGAAGATGAGTAAATAATTATTTAAATAGTTCGCAGATATCTTTGTCGGATTTTCGAAAATTTTATGGGATGATATATTATGAGCGACTAAGGGGGTATTTATAAGCCTAAAAATCATTATCCAAACATCCCTAATCAAATAAGGTATCAAATATATTTTATCCATAATTATTTTCGTTCATATATATTTTATATATAATTTATTCTATCACTTACCATATAAGAGATTCAATCATAGTTGGATTAGGATATGGACACAATTAATCCTAAACATGAATATCACACATAAATTATCTATTTTAATCATAAAACTTAATATAAAATTTTCTCCTAATAACTTAATACAATAATAAATGTTATATTCTTTTATGAATCCTAGTAGATTTAGGAAATCCGAAATAAATAAATATTATTATTGCCTAATAATTCTAACATGATTTCTAAATAATTAAATAAAAAATAATAATCATAATATGATATACACAAACACATTAAAAATTAAAAAATAAATTTACATAACAAAAATGATTTAACGAAAAAAAATAGATGCTTTAATTTTCATTTTAATTTCTAAGGCGCGACTTACAGAACTAAAACACTTGATAACATGCATGAATAAATATGCAATGCATTTTATATCGAAAATTTTGGGGCGTTAAAGTAACCCTAAACTAACACTTACAAAAAACTTGAGATCAACCACAACTGTGTTCTCAAATGTGACGTCTTTTTTTAGATTAATTTTGTATTTGAGTCTATTCACTTGGTACACCATGAAAAGATGTCGAGAGGAAGAGGTGATGAGGAGAGGGAGAGGCGAGAGGGAGGGTGATGAGGGATACGGAGAGGCGAGAGGCGAGAGGCGAGAGACGAGAGACGAGAAGAGGCGACAGGCGAGGGAGAGGCGATTGGAGAGGGAAAGGCGAGAGGAAGAGATGAGAGTGAGAGGAAGAGGCGAGAGGAAGAGATGAGAGTGAGAGGAAGAGACGAGAGGCGATTTGGGAGGCGATTTGGAGATAAGGAGGCGATTTGGAGATAGAGAGGCGATTTGGAGATAGGGAGGCGATTTGAGATAGAGAGGCGAGTTGGGCGGAAATAATAAATCTTCGCCGGATAAAACTCCTAAGATTGGAACAAGTTATTTATTTCTTTACAACCTATTATAAATATCTATAACAAATATTAACTACCGGTTTTTTTAAACTCTTTTATGGATAAACTTCATAATGTTTATTGGATAAGATGATTTAAAATTTAATCTTCTACCCTCATTATGATTTATAATCTATAATAAAATAATTTAATTTTGTTTAGATAAGATGATTTTAAATAATTTTACAAGTTATTTAATAATATGTGGTAGGCGATTTTGTGGTAGACGATTTTGTGATAGACGATAAACATGCCGATTAAATAAAAGTTTTTGATAAGACAAAAAATGGCGATAACAATGACGATTTAACTAGTTGCAAGGCGATATGTCAAAAGTGATTAGATAACTAGTTTTTTCCACGAGTGGCTAAAATTCATATGTAGTTATTCAAATCGGTATGACATCCATCCAAGAAAACGTATATTTCTAATTGATTTAAAAAATTAATTAGGAAAAAAAAGGGTCGGGTGCGTAATGCACGCCCTTTGGTTTGTACTAATCACCTAATTCGCGTGGGACTTGGAATCTGGGTCACACGCCTCTTTTAGTAGTGTCGTAGACACTAATTACAAATAGAAGATATTTTAGTACTCTCTATTTCACTAATCAAGTCTCATTTTTTATTTTAGGGTGTATCACTAAATAAGTCATATTCCATAAATAAAAAAAATGAGTGAACCACAACCACTCTAAACAAATGACCCCACCACTTTATACTTTTCTACCTCATATTTCCTTTTCCACCCATTTTTTAAATTCCCATACCCAAAAGTAATGAGAATTGATTAGTGAATCAGAGGGAGTACATAAAACTTAAAATGATTATTTTATTATCATTAACGAGTAGGAGCTTCCGAAAAGCGAAAGACTAAATGTACATTATAGGAAGGGTCTTAAAATAGAAAATAAGAATTTCCCTTTATCATATTGGTCGTGCGATTGAGATCGGAAATGTTTTGAAAAAATTATTAATTATACATAATTTTTATATATTTTATATATTCGGAAAAAAGTATAAAGTTAGAACTTTATAGATAAAGTATATAGAAATTATGTATAAAGAATATAAAATTTATTCATATTTCGTATTTTTTATATAAGTCTGCTTTCTACCAGATTTGCACCCACTTGAAAGAGTTCGAGTCAAACCAAATAATCTTGTTTGTTACTTAATTTATATATATAAACTCACAACTACTACTCCATGTGTCATCGAATAGCAACTCCTACTCATATAGAATATTACTACGTTTTGAAAATCGTATTAGCTAAGTTTGGGTGATAAACTCGATCTATTGTACTCCCTCCATCCTAGCCCACTTGTTTGGTTTTCTTTTTCGTCGCGGTTATTTATGGAGGTTGATTTTATATAATAAAAGTGTAGGACCCATATAATTAAATAATTATTTAGAATTGATTTGTGTGGTAAAGGTGTGGAGTCTATATAAATATTTTATTGTTTAAAGTTGATTTAAGTTGGTAAAGATGTGAGATTAATTTTCTTATTTAAAAAATGAACAAGTGAAATGAGACAAGACATACAGGATGAAGGGAGTATTTTTATAGAGAAAAGTTGTAACTGTCCTTTTATTAAAAACTATTGATAAGATGTATTCCGTAAACTCCATTCACATGTAAGAGTTGCTGACTAACTATCTCGTCACAAACTCGAGTAATACTCACTCCGTCCCACCATTCTTGTTACATTTATTTAGGGTGTAGTATTTTAGAAGTGTTTTTAATTGTGTGTAAAAATATGAGACTCAAATAAAGTGTTTTTATAATTTATTATTTTAAAAAATATGATAAGAATTGTAAAACATGTAGAAAAGAAAAAATGAGATAAAAATGATAGAAGAGAGGGAGTAGTATTTTATCTTGGAGAAGTTGTAGCTATCCTATTATTATTAGATTAAAAATTTTAGATAGTGAGCCCAGCCAACTTTATCACGTAACTATATATTATGCTTTGATGATATTTTGTGTTTATCTCATAATTGATCGTCTAATCGTGAAGCGCGTTTCCAATGGCGGTTTAAATGGTTTAATATTTGTTTTCATATTTTACTACTCGTCAAATTGGGGCGGGGCAATTTTGTCCTGTTTAGTTTCTGTCCAATCTGAGATGATCAAACTATATTACTATAGAAAATGACATGATCACGTATGGAGTGTATATTTGAATGCATGAACATAAAAATGTTATTTAAACCGTCACATATTCATCGATAAAGTCTAAAAACGAGAATATAAAATAATTATGCGACAAGTATACGATTATTTTTGTACATATGTTATTGCATAAAATCTTGCATTCTCCAACCCTGAACACGAGTTAACGTGTCTATTGTTGATGCGGAGATGCATCGCGAACAAGCGACGTGCAAATATAAAATCTTAGGTTGTATCAAATGTGTTAACTGATAGGCCCAAGCACAATGAGTGCCCAGGCCCATCTTGAGAAACATTGCTGGCCCGCTTGCTTTGTCCAGCCTGTTGGCCCATCTGAAGGAATAATAGGGTTTACAGTAAGGCTACCTTCCTCCTGGTGTGTTGTCACGGCTCCGATTGTTGCTTCCCGTGTCGGATCTTCGATACGTGTCCGGCCTTTTTCTCCCCCTACGGGTGGTCAGAGATCTGAAGAAAATAAATTTATTCTCTCTCTATAAACTCACGCCACTCTCGATTTTTATGAATCAATTGTGTGAGTTTCTGAACAGAATACTAATATATATAGGCTTCAAAAACCTATATAATATTAATATATTTGTAGCCCATTAATTTAATTATAATCCAATGGGCTTCTATTAAATCAGCCCATAATATAATTAATTAATTTATTGGGCTACTAATATTTATCAATTAATTGGCCCACCAATTAATTCCGAATAAATAACATTATTAAATAATGTAAAATACATTAATCCATTAATAATGAATTCGAGAGATAATAAATTACTAGGCAACTAATTGGGTGAGATCGGGGATCTAATACAAGAAATAAAGGCTGGGCCTCCAATTAATTAATTATCCATGCTCGGCCCTGAGCAAAATTAATTAATTAACACGATTCATTCCACTAGAGAATCGTCGTCGACTTACCCCTTTATCCCGATTTGAGCAAGGGCTTGTATTTTAGACTTAATCGATCTCAGTATTTAAGATAGAAATATCCGTTAATTAATTAAGCTTCTTGTTGCTTAAATTAATTAACATCTTGTATTCCCGAGTAGTACCACTCGACCTTATTAACACACCCGAACTTAATCAACCGGTAGGGTTTAGTGTGCTAATCCTTTCGAGTTCCTCGGGAGATATTATCAACCCATTCTCCGGGATACGGTGCAAGATACGGACAACCCGGCTGAGCCACAAATGACTACTAACACCCAAGATACGTAGATCCGGTCGCTCATTGGACGTTCACCATAGTAGGTCAAAGTGATAGATAGCCAAATGCACTCGGTGAAGTCTTACCAAGCTTAAGATCGGCTAAGTCACCGAGATCTTGGTTCTCCACTAAGGTCGGTTAGGAGAACACATCTCACCGTGATCCTTCAATACACCACCTTAAGTGTACCGGTAAAGACAAGCGACTAAGATAAGCCACTTCTTATCTAAAGCTGCAGCTTAAACCGACAACTTCATCCTTAAGTTGTCTCGAATCTGTTAGCTTGTTTATATCTTGTCAGTTCAACCAATTTGTGTTGTCTTACGTGATACCCGAGCACACCACACAAATCTAACTTTTATACAAGATAAAGGATAACATGTGCAAATATACATATTTATCGAGATAGGAGAATAAAACGAGTGGTAAGGACAAAAACACATTGTATACAAGCATAAAAAATGCTTCCGAGTATACAAAATCCCAACAATTCTCCCACTTATACTAAAGTAAACTTTTTAGTATACAATGTGTCTATATCTCGGCTATCTAGGTACAAACTAGTACCCAGCTATATGTTAGCTATCTATCCTATCTATCACGACATCTTCTCCCACTTATACAAAAGTTTACGTAGTCCTAAGTGGGGCATCTCTACCATCCCAAAGCCACGAACATGCTTCTCGTAAGCCGGGAGTGGTAAGCTCTTCGTGAAAGGATTAGCTAGGTTGACTTCGGTTCAATTTTGTCAATCACCAGGGTCACCTCGATTTACGAATACTCGTATAATATGGTACTTCCTGTCTATGTGTTTAGACGCCTTGTGAGATCTAGGTTCCTTAGAATTTGTTTCTTGCACCCGCATTATCACAATAAATCGTGATCGCCTTAGGCAAATTCTCGAACAATATAAAGATCTTGGAGGAAATTCTTGAGCCAAAGCGCCTCTTTCGAAGCTTACGGCAGCCCACATACTGCGCTTCCATGGTTGAGTCCGCAATGCATTTACGCTTTGCACTCCTCCATGAAACGGCTCCACCTCCCAAGGTAAACACATAACCCGAGGTAGACTTCTACTCGTCTCTGTCGCCTAGAAATCCGATTCCGTATAACCCAAAGACACTAGATGCATTTGGTAAACAAGCCTATAATCTCTAGTCCGTTTAAGGTACTTGAGAATATACTTGACCGCAGTCCAGTATTCCTTTCCAGGGTTAGACTGATATCTTGAGACCATGCCTACGACATATGAGATATCTGCTCTTGTACAAAACATCGCATACATGAGGCTACCGGCAGCGGAAGCATATGGTAGTTGCCTCATACTTTCTATATCTTCAGGCGTTTTCAGGGCACTGATTCTTGGATAGAAAAATGCCATGTCGAAAGGTACTAAACCTCTCTTGGCTTTTGCATGCTAAAACGAGCAATAACGGTGTCAATGTAGGACACTTGTGAGAAGCTTAACATCCTTTTTTCGGCGATCTCGAATAACCTTGATCCCCGAGGATGTAAGCGGCTTCACCTAAGTCCTTCATTAGAAACTGCTCGGATAACCACGTCTTTACGTCGATAACACTTCAACATTATTGCTAATGCGAAGGATGTCATCTACGTAAAATGCAAGAAACACCACCGATCCGTAAACACAAATACGTTACACACCTCGTTAGGACGAGATACAAATCCATAGGATTTGACTACTTTGTCGAAAAGCCGGTGCCATAACCGGAAATCTTGCTTAAGTCCATGAATAGACTTCTTAAGCTTCCAAATTAGATGCTCTTCGCCCTCCTTCACATAACCATCCTGGCTTGTTTCATGTAGATGTCCCTACCTTTTTCAAGGTGACCGTTTAGGAATGCGGTTTTGACATACATTTGCCGGACATCTAGGTTCATGTGAGCTGATATGGCAAGGAGAATCGGGAATGGACTTGATCATTGCTACGGGCGAGAAGGTGTCTTCATAATCGATACCTTCTTTCGGGTAAAACCCTTCGCCACTAGCCTGGCCTTAAACGCCATGATCTCTTCATTCGGTGCTCTCTTTCTCTTGTATACTCACTTACTACCAATAGTATTGCAGCCCTCGGGTAGTTCGGTGATCTCGTATACATCCATATCGAGTTATGGACTCAAATTTCGAGTCCATGGTGCATCTACATCTCCCATCCGCTTCGTTGTAAGTCCGGGGATCCACGGTATCTTGTTCATCTGCCAGGAGATAATCAAACGTCTCCCCTAGTGAACATACCGATCAGGTGTAAATATCACCCTCCCACTACGTCGAACGGTGTTAGGAGGCTGTGTTAACGGATTGTGCGGTTACTCGTGAAGTACTATCTTGCACTACCGGTTGTTCAAGTGGAACTCGACCACCTTGTAATTCTTCAAGGATGATGTCGACTTGAGATTTTTGGTTACTAATGTAATCCTCTTCTAAGAACCGAGCGTTAGGGCTAACAACGATCTTCGGTTCTTTAGGATCATAAAAGTATCCACCTTTCGTTTCCTTAGGATGCCCTATGAACAACATCACTACGAACGTGATTCCCAATTTGTCGGCCTTGCCTATTTAGCACATAAGCGAGGATAACCCCAAATCCTTAAGTGGTGCATACTTGGGTTTGTGCCCGCTCCACAACTCGAAAGGGATCTTTTGTACCGACTTGGAAGACACACGATTCGAGCCAAGTATGCTTCGTCTCTGGGGCATATCCCCAAAAGAAAACCGGCAAAGTAGCATAACTCATCATCGACCGAACCATCTCTAAGAGACTTCGGTTCCTTCTCTCCGACACACCATTCTGGCCGAGGCGTGCCCGGTGATGTCGGCTGGGATGTAATCCCACATTCACGTCAAGTAGTCCTTGAACTCGTTGGACGGTATTCCCCACCACGATTAGATCGTAGTGTTTTGATTTCTTTACCTAGCTTCTTCTCCACTTACGCCTTGAATTCCTTAAAGGTTTCAAAGCAATCCAACTTGTGGCGAAGAAGGTAAACATATCCATACCTCGAGTAATCGTCGGTAAATTTGACGAAGTACTCATACCCTCCACGAGCTTGTGTAGACATAGACCCACACAAGTCGGAATGTATCAAACTTAATGCTTCGTGGCTCTATAACCCTTTGCCTTCAAAGGCCTAGTCATCATCTTTCCTTCCAAACGAGGTTTCACAAGTTGGAAACGGTTCAATCTTGGAGAGACTCCAATGATCCATATTCCACCAACCCTCGAGTCCTGTTAAGATTGATGTGACCTAGTCTTAAGTGCCACGAGATAAGTTTGGTTTACCTTAGAAGATTCTTTCCTCTTCTTAGGATTTGATGATGAGGAAGCAACATTAACGGAATTACGCGGATTACAAGTAATAGTATATAAAAGATCCGTTTAATAGCCCACCACGAGATGAAATCATCGTCTTTCATGATAGAAACTTCACTATCAAAACTTGATTTATAACCATCCATTTTATAGAGTTTTGAAACGAAATTATGTTTCGCCTAAACTCGAGGCACATATAAAACATCTTTAAGTACTAAAACAGAACTATCAAAAGATAGATGTAGATCTCCAATGGCAATTGCGGGGAACTCTCGATCCATTGCCCATTGAGACTACCACCTCGCCATCGCTCAATTGCCTTTTCGCAAGAAACCTTGCAAGGTGTAACAAATATGATCGGTTGCCCCGAATCCACTACCCATTCGTGGGTAGAAGAGGAAACCGAGCAGGTTCGTTACAAGAGCGACTCGCGTCTCTTTACATTTTGCCTTGACATCCGGATTATAATTCTTCCGGTGTCCTTTCTTACCAATCTTGAAGAACCTTCCTTTCTCCTTTGACATTTGCATGTCGGCCGGTAGGACCGTCTTCTTACTCCCATTTGCTCTTCTTGAAATGTCCACCCTTTCTCGCTCTTTTACGGTTTCCGCCTTTGGGAGGATTCCTTGAACTACTAGGGATATTCAAGACTTGAGCACTCTTGCCCTTTTCTATAACCTCTTTGACCGCTACCAAAGATTTGAGTAACATACTCATAGTAAACTCGTTCTTAGACATAGCGGTCCTAAAACGGAAGTTCTTATAGAACCTTTGCGGAAGCATTTATTGGGAAGGTAAGATATCTCTTCCACTTTGTAAAATTATTTAAACCCGTTAGGGCTTGGTTGGTGAGACTTGTTTAGAAACTCGAAAATTATTTGAACAAACATATCGAAAAATATAATAAAAGCATGTAAGAAAGTTATATTTGCACATAATTCGTAATTAACCATCATTGTAACCTTTTGAAAAACCCAATGATGTTAAATACTCGAATAGCCCTAGAGATCACACTCGCAAGCCACTCGAGTGGACGTTTACTCGTGTACCCCTAGACCAAGCTATATACCTAGCTCTTTAATTTCAATCCACGCCTAGGTTCTTAAGACGAATGAAATTAATAATCCGATATCTACGGACCATGTCACTATTATAACGCGGGAAGGGACTTCTCGGGAAGTTGTACTGCGGTGACATCTAAGCTTTGACCATTAATTTGACCGAATTAACATCAAATTCTCGAAATTGGCATACTTACGCGAACCATACCGCTTTCAATTTAATTTAATTAGCCATCTTATTTAATTATTATACGCTAGAAGTACTAGTGTTTACTAGGCACGCAAGCCACTCGAGTGGACGTTTACGGCTTTGCTCCCACTACTCAATAATATTTAAATATTATATTAGAAAACCCATCTCACAAAAACTCGTGGTTCAAAAATACAAGCAAGCCACTCGGGTGGACATTTACTCATATAATTGTTCCACTTTTTGTGTAGGGTCCAATTAATGGAGGTCCGATTAAGTGTTTAATATCCAAATTAATGGAATCTAATTAAACATCTAATTTAAAATTGCTTAGTCTTTTTGTTCAAAAGGTTTGTTTTTGAATCATGCATATCCACATAATTCCTAAAGCATGCAATTTCTAAACGCACATAATAAAACGTGCTCGCGAAAATTAAAACATGCTTTTTAAAAACGATATAAATCCTATTTACATGATTTTCTAAGCGCAATTAATCACATAATCGCATGCTAAAGCATAAGTAAAAATAAATACGCAAATAGGAAATTTAAAATCGTTATCGGGCTTTAAAACACGTAATTCCTAACTATTACATTGCCCGATCAAAATACGGATCTTCGAAATCTTCAAAAATCTTCGAATGCGGAAAGCTGCGTCAAAAGCGCCCGAAAATTGCCGTCGCCACGTCGGCATGGGTCCGCCACGTGGCGTCACGTGGCGCACACGTGGATGCCCGACTCGACCAGGGCCGACGTAGCGGCCACCGCCACGTCATCATCGTCTTCTTCGGCGAAGTCGCCGCCGCGCCGACGCTCCGGGCCGCGCCGCGCGCGCCGTCGACCGGGGAGGGTCGCCGCGGCCTCCCCACCTCTCCTCCGTCCAAATGCGCCGGAAAACGAGGCCGGGAGCGCGCGGCCGCACGTTCGCGCCTGTCGGCTGCGCGCCGCGGCAGCCGCCGCCTCCCTCCGCCTCGTCGATCGTCCCCGCCCCTTCCCGGACGTCTCACGAACGCCTGGGCCAAGAAGAACAGACCACGGAGCCGCCGCCGCGGCTGTTTTTCAGCGCGATAAATGCGCGCTCCGCCCTGCCGCCGCCTTCGCCGCCCGAGTTCTCCCTTTCCGAACCGCGATTCGATCAATTGAAAGAGGGGAAACGTAATTGGAACACTCACGACCACCGGGTAACGGATTCCGGCCGAGATTAGTTCCTCAATTTCCCGAATTTCAAACGATTCGCCGAACGAATTCATAACGAGCAACGAACTTCAGACGTCAATTCCGGTCGCATCCGGGATCGGATGATCCCATACGACCTATCAACGCGAAGCTCGTATGACGAGGATTCCATAGGTACAAGCCTATCGGAAATCCGACAACGGACTGGACGGGAATCGCCGCCGCAAGATGCGGCGGAACCCTAGAAAACAAGGGTTTTCTCGCCAATTTGGGGATTTCTGGACAGCACGACCACTTCTCCTTTCCGACGCTATTTCGGACACACCAGAAATCGGAATGGGTCGTGCGACCTATCCAGACGAAGCTAACGAGAATACCAACAAAACTATCCGACCGGATCGGAAAAAGACTGAAGCACGCGCCCTCACGCGTCGTCGCAAGTCGGCGGTCGTGTTCTGCCAGAAACTAGGTTTTCGCCCTTCCGCGCCGTCGCACCTTGATTTTCGTGCCAACCGGACCAATTAAAGTACAATAACAGTATAATCACATAACATATTGGTCCTATCATCTACTCGTGGATTTTCTCACGAGAAAAACGTTACATCGGGGTCAAAACAGTGGCTCGCAGGCCGCCCCAAACACGAAAATTAACCCGATAACGACGGAAATAAAACCTAATCATGCATCTAACAGCAACAATCAGAGCCTAAACTGAGATGATATTTTATGCTTTGATGATATTTTGTGTTTATCTCATAATTGATCGTCTAATCGTGAAGCGCGTTTCCAATGGCGGTTTAAATGGTTTAATATTTGTTTTCATATTTTACTACTCGTCAAATTGGGGCGGGGCAATTTTGTCCTGTTTAGTTTCTGTCCAATCTGAGATGATCAAACTATATTACTATAGAAAATGACATGATCACGTATGGAGTGTATATTTGAATGCATGAACATAAAAATGTTATTTAAACCGTCACATATTCATCGATAAAGTCAAAGTTCGGAGGTATCATTAGCAACAACTTTTTTTGATACTCCCGCTTCAGTACACTATAGACACGCAAAACAATAGGCGTGGTGTTTGGAAGACCAAGAAACAAGATTTGGACAAGAAACACCTGATAACCGAGAAGTGGAGGCGATGAGTATCGAAACTGACCCGCCCAGTCCGCGCTCGAGAGAATAGCTACGAGGCAAGTGTCGATGAGGACAGGATAGGAAATCGAAAGACGTCGATCCATTTGTACCACGTAAACAGCGAAGAGAATCCTTTGCGTCAGCGGCATGAAAATATAAGTAGTTGGTGGAGCATGCATATAAGAAGACAAACGCTATGTTAGACATCAAAAGTGAAGTCCAGGGGCCCCGAGTAAGGGGCACCAAACAATATCTCTTGCGATTACACGGTAGAGTTAGGATATGGGTCACAATGACATGAGGAATAGCTTAGGTGATACTTTCGACGGGTGTAAAGCAACATTGCAAGGGACCTATGTGCACTTAGCTAATAAATCACCAATATACTTAGTTATGAGAGAGAAAGCAATCCTTCCCGTGACGCCGTCAGTATCGAAACCAAAAAATAATGTAAACCACCCAAGTGGAGTCAGCTATTGATGAAGGACTCCTTTGTACGGGCAGAAATAATAGATGACAATGATAAGGAAGTCGAAGAGGTAATGAGTAAAATATATCATCCTTACAGAAGTAGTAGGATAGCCGTATCTTGACCCACGACGATAAATAAACATGGAAGAGTACATTTTAGAGCAAATAAAATCCGAACCCGGTGATAAAGGAAGCAAGAAAACGAGTGAAGCAAGAATGAGCGCATGCTTGAGCCGTAAGCAGCAAACCGCGATGCGTGAAAAGGAGCATAGTGCCACTGATGAGAGGAGAAGTAGAATCAACATACCCGAGTGTAGTTTATGCGCATTATAATTGGCTCGGTAACTCGCCCATCTAAAAAGGCATTTTGACATCCGAGTTGCGAATAGGCCGGCCGTAGAGAGCGTAAGCGATGGACCAATACGGTACGCGAATGGTTGTTTGGCGGTGAGAGACTACTTTGGACTATATGTATCTCCAAGTAATCAGCACCAGAGTTGTTGGAGTGAATCTTGAGCAACAGAAAACGGCTATACAGCGCTCAAGCGGTACCATACGTTTGGTTTGATATGATAAACCCATTTGGAGCCTACGGCATTAGCTCCCCAAAGGACAAGGGACCCAGAGGCCGAGTATTATTTTGAGCAAGAGCGAAAGCCGTGCTCGTCATTCGCTAGCTTGGTGCGAACACATCAGTGTTCCTACTAAGCACTCCTTGCATGTAGGTTCGAACATACAATCATTATTAACGATACAATTGGACCAGCAGTCAAAAAAATCTTTCAAAGGTCTCGGGTACCATCTTGATTCACGAGTAATCATAGGATGATGAGGAAAGAACGAAAGAATATACGTAGGATAATCGGAAGGTAGAATGGCGACGCATAAGGCGAGTGTATGCCGCGCAGAGGATGGTGTAGCGAGTCAGTTGATGTGGTGACTGCGGGGGGCGGTGTAGAGGGTGAAGAGAGATTAGACGGAGAGAATAAACTAGGTGAAGTGGAGGTGGGACGAGAAGAAGTAAACAGCAGAGAACAATGGGAGGATGGAGATTGAAAAGAAGAAGGAAGAGGAAGATGGAGATAAACATGATGTAGATGCTAGCAAAAGGAAAGTAAAGGCAGCATATTTGGGGCCGTGACTTTATTAGTAGCAAGATTGAGACACCTAAATCTAGGGGTGGGCGCCCCCGCCCGGAGGGTACAGAACACGCGTTTGCGGAGTACCACGTTCGCTGTTACTCGCTAGCAGGGAGTGCCCACGTTTGCGAGGACTTCCCGGCGCCTGGCGGGTAGTGATTTTTAATCCCGGCGTCCATTTCCGCATTCGCAGCGGGTACCCGCATGCGAGATGCCAAAAATGCGGTCTGATGCGATAGTGCGAGTTTACACCATGAAATATTACCACTATTTATAATATATTTAAATTAAGCCAAAAAAAATACCCCGATAAATGAGAAACCATTTTTAAAAACATAAATTAAAATTAAAAAATACCACGTATATTTAAACACTAAATAGTTGAGAAGGGTATAGGAGTAGATGTTGTTTTATAAACTATGTTCCAATGGTGTTTCACCATAAATTATAATTATAAAACCAACGATATGATTATCAACTATGAAACCATAGATTCTATAATAATTAAAATTAAAGTGGAAAAGCTGTTTAGTCACGCACTTTCTAGTGCTTAGCACAGAAACATGCAACGGGTACCCGCGCCGTCCAGGTGCCCACCTTTATCGAAAGGACCTCATGTAAAAAAAAATTGTATATTAATGCGGATGAGGATTGGGAATGGGTATCTAAGAATAAAACCGGCTTCCGTTCCGACCCGCTAGATTTTGCGGGTGCGTAGCAGGGTACCCGTCCACCCGTTTTCGACCCGAACGGAAAATACCCGAACGGGACGGGTACGGGCGCGGGAACCCCGGGTGTTTTGCCCCACCCACTACCTATATCCTTTAAAAAGTAAAAGGGTATCGAGAAAAACACACAAAGCGAGCGAAGAGCCAACTTATGAGATGCGGTGTGTGACAAGCTGGGATAACATGCACATCCAAACACTCGTAAATGATCATAAGCGGGAGGACAGTGATAAATAATTTCATATGGTGTCTTGTTGTGTAAAGAGGAGTATGTAAACGATTAAGCAAATATGTGACCATAGGGAGAGCTTCTACCCGATAGAAATCAGGCATAGATGCCTAAAACAAGAGAGCACGAATCATGTTAAGTAAGGTACGATTAAGACGTTCGCCTTTTACGTTTTGCTGAGAAGCATTAGTTGTGGAAAAAGGAATATGAATACAATGAGTCCCAAAAAATTACCGAAGTTTGCCATTATCATATTCCCCCTTGCTCACAGTTGAAATTGTTTAATTTTAGCATCAAATTGATTGGATATATAGGCATGAAAATGGGTAAAACATGATAAAACATCAGATTTCTGTAAGGGTAAACCCAACAATAATGAGAATAATCATCCAAAAAAGTAATAAAATATTTGTAGCCACTTGGGGACAAAACCGGGAAACCCAAACATCATAATGAATGAGCTGAAAAGGAAAATATGTTCTAGAACGAGACATGTCAAAGGTAGGCGAACATGCTTCCCTAACTACCATGCATGACACAAACAAGGAGAAGGAGTAAATGAGCGACCAAAGATGTGATCCAAGACTCTTAGCTGGGATGACCTAACCAGCGGTGCCAAATGGTGGAGGGAGTAGCAACAACAATAAAAGCAGATGCGGAATAAGCTTGAGGAAGCGACGGGAGAGCAGAAATGGGATACAAAAGACCATCATCATTGCATCTTAGAAGGATTTTCTGTGTGAGGGGATACTTAACAGAAAAACCAAATGGATCAAAATTAATGGAACTTTCATTATCACGGGCAAATCGCTTAGCAAAAATAAGATTTTTAGTAAGAGGAGATACAAGAACATTGTTTAAGTACAGAGAGCGAGAAAAGGAAGGAATGGAAGTAGAACCAACAAATTGAACTGACATCATAGCATCATTACCAATAACTATGTGATTAGAACCTAAATAAGGAGCGGAAGATTGAAGATTACCTTATGTACTGGTCATATGGTTCGAAGCACCACTGTCCATATACCAAGTGGAATCACCGAAATCAGTTGCTGGCGAAGTAGCAAAAGCGAGCAGAGCTGGTCGAACCCTTAGGGATGGATGGATAGAAACGCGCAATATGACCGAATCCAGAACATGTATAGCACTGAACAGCCCGGGTAAAAGCAGCAGACGGAGTCTGAGATGCTGAAAATAGGTGTGGAGGTGGAGCTCCTAAAATGGATTTTGTAGAGTGCGGCGGCGAAGGAGTCGACTGCCCAGAATTATTGCCCCGACCAGCATGGAACGAGCCACCACCACGACGATGAAGACCACAATTATTTGGAGCAACACGTCCTGGAACAGCTGGAAAACCGACAGCATAAACAGCAACATTCTAAGGCAATATGACAGAGGAGGCACGCTATTGTTGGCGTTGTAATTTAACCTGCTCAAGAAGTAATTTCGAGCGACATTGCTCAAAGGTGGGCATTGGAGATTGAGCAGAAAGAGCAGAGGTGACAGAATTGTATTCAGTACCAAGACCCATCATAATTTGCATAACCATATCGTTAGGAGTTAAACTATCACCAATAGAAACCAATGAATCATACAACTCTTTGAGCTTGTTCAAAAAATCAGACATGGTCAAGTTCCCTTTCTCCAAATGATAAAATTCTTGCCGTAAACAAACAATGCAAGATTCCACATGATATCGGAAAATGCGTTCTATCTTGGTCCAACAAGCACGAGCAGAAAGAGGTTTACCGAGTTCAACGCTTTGCGGCAAGATATCCTTCGAAACGGTGGATTGGATCCATGGGAGCACCAAGGAATCCACTTGTTTCCAAATCAAATAATTCTTATCAGTAGGCAAAGGAGTCTTAGCATCATCACCTTCAATATGATCAAGAACACTATAACCAACGAAGACAGGAAGAAACAATTCTCGGCATATAAGATAGTTGTCGTAGTCAAGAATCTATGGAACATGATTTTTAGTATTATTCAAATTGAGAGCAGGATGTCGTGGTAGTCAACGGGAGAGGAGGAAGAAGCATCAAATTTGGTTGGAGAAGTTTCAGAATCAACAACCGACATGATGAGAAGGAAAGAGAGACAAGAAATCCAAAGAAGAGGAGAAGAGTCATGAAAACCCTAGAAACGAAGGGGCACAATATATATACAAGAGTATATGTGGGCACTAAGACATATGATACCATGAAAGAGAAATAACCCTCTATACATTGTGTATTGATTTTAACAGTATATATACAAGAGTATATGTGGGCCTATACAATACAAAAAATTATTAACATGGGCCTATAACAAATATATTCCTATAACAAATAATATATATTCTAGCACTAGCAGAAAGGAAATTAAATAATAAAAAATCACAAGTGCAAATTCTAGATCGCTATTGAACACGAGTCAGTTTTAATATGTGCACTTCAAATAATTACAGTTTTTTTGTCCTAAAAAAAATTAAAATAGTAATGGATAATCGAATAAATTTCAACTTTAACTTGTCTTCATTGTTGACTGGAACAATTGATCAGTTACTTAGACCAGTCGTGGCCCTCATGGGCCATTGTAGTTAATTTTCATTTTCGCTACTATTAATAATGGCACATTATTATTTAACTCATTTAAGAAGCATAACAACTACCTCTAGATTATAGGGATGACACACTTTTGGCCCGACATGCAGGGCCTGCCCCGCAATGACGCGGGTGTTACCCGGTTCGCACGAGAGCGGGGCATGTCCGTTCCAACATTGGATGCCCTGCCCCATTTAGAACACCAGGTTTTCTAGACCCGAACCGATCCCGCAAGACTTGGCCCCACCAATTAAAATGTTAAAATACTTTTTATAGGATTTAAACACGTATCAATGATTTTCTTACAAAGACGTTTACCATTTGAACTAATGTTCTTATTTATTATTCTTCCCATCCCATTAATATCGTTTGATTTGCTTTTCGGCGCAGGAAAGAGACAAACAAATGATTTAATTGTGTATTTTATGTGTTTTAATTGTATTAAGAAGTTGGCCATAATTTTCGAGGAATGGTTGGTGACAATGAATGAGAATTCATCCAAATTTTATTAAAACATAATTGAGCAATTGATTATTTTTTCATTTTTTTTATGTTGTAATTACATAAATAATTTAATGTTTCCAAAAGTTAAAGTCATAATTTTTAGAGTTCGTAATGGGCCTGGGAATCGTATGATAGAGAAACATTTGGAGAGAGAGTGTGTATAAGAAAGAATGTGGGGAGGGTAGTGAGTAATGAGGAGTCCTCCTCTTTTTAAATATAGAGTGTTTTTTTGCGGAATTAAAGGAAACGAGAAAATATTATTGTGACACCTCGAAAAAGAATACAAGAAAAAATTAATGGGAGGGAGGAAATACTATTTGCATATGTTAATATATAATACATAAAACATAGAATTATTACCAATGAATAATAACAATTGAATTTTTTTATAACAAATGAAAAACCTCACTTCTATTATTCATTTAAAATTTTCATTTAGTTAAGCATTATATGAATTAAAATTTTCATTTAGTTAAGCATTTTGTCTTTAACATACTAATGATATTAATAGCGGGCGCCGCCACAACCAGCTGCCCCCACCGCCGCCACGCCTCCCGCCGCCGTGCATCCCAACCCGGTTGTGATTGTTCAAGGTAATTTTCATGCCTCCACTTTTTTC
>JAPVEC010000192.1:0-25000 GCA_028984105.1 Lavandula angustifolia
TAAACTTTATCAAATCCTCCCTCACCGAGAAAGTTTTCGTTCTTGAAATTATTTGTTGCTGCAAGTAAAAATCTGCTAAGGCAAATTTCCTTGCTTTGAAATCAGTTTCTGAAGGACAAAAGAAAATGGAAAGATAAGAGAAGATCAAACACCAAATTACATGATCAAATCAATAATAACGTATAGATGTAAAATCATAGTATACTAAACAAAATATCTATGAAGCAAACAAGAAATCACTCTCTCTCTCTCTCTCCCCCTCTTTTCTTCCCTATGTATTCTAACGCAGAGGTATATGCATTTTCTTTTTATCAGCTGGAAATAACTGAGAACTGGGGGAAAAAAATTTACTCCCTCACTCCCTTTTGAAACGACCCATTTCAAATGGGCGCGAGAATTAAAAAAGTTGAAGATAAAGTAAGAGAGAGAAAATGAGTGTGATAGTAAAAAAGTAGATAATAAAGTATGTGAGAGAGAAAATGATTAATATAATGATAGTAGATAAAATAGATGAGAAAAATTATGAAATATGAGGGAAATTATTTCCTTTTTTAAGAAACTACTGTTTCAAATGGGGACGTCCAAAAAAAAAAAAAATCATTTAAAATGGGACGGTTTGAGTATTAAGAGAAACTGAAACCTTAAATACACCCATCTATTTAGGGAGAATTATTCCACTTCCCCCATAAAACGCACTGCAAACTCTCCAGTTTCGCTGCCACGTTTCAGACATTTATCTGACGTGTCTTTTCAGAATTATTAAGTTGACGTGTCAACTTAATTTCTTAATTTACTGATCCATGGTCACTCCACTTTCAGGAAAAATAAGTGACGGACCAGATGTGGCCGTCGATTAAGACTCTGGGTCCCACAGCCATTAGAGATCTACGGTGAATGGATGGAAAGCGGGAGATGGTAACTGGCACGTGCGTTACTTAATTTGGCGGGACTGTTGAAAATTGCAAAACGTTGATTTAATTGCAACGTTTCCGATCGAGGGCTTCACGCAAAAATGGCGAATAAGCTAATCAGCGAAATGGGGCTCCCTAAATCGATATCAAACGTGTTTTCGGCTCGGAATATCATCACCGCTAAGGTACTACATTTTGCATTGCAATTTGCATCTACTCTTTGAGGAATTATTGCTTCGATTTCCGTGACGGCGAGTGCTTTTGTTGAGTTGTAATCGAGTCAAATCCAGATGAGATTTTTCCAGCTTGAGCTTGAATCTACAGAGATTCGGAGCGCACAAGTTGAGCTAAGTTTGAGTAGTACCATTTGTTAAGCTTGAATTTGGCATAATAACAAGTTGGATGGATTCGAGGTGGAATTACCTGGCAAGTAATTGCGATTTCTTGCGAAATACTTCGACATATATGTAACTATCTGATATCTGGATGTATTAAGGGTAAATAGTACATACATGAGGTTTAATCAGCCAAGTATGGTCGAGCTCGAGCCAAGTAACTAAGTAGTTCGAGCAAATTCGATTTCATTACAGTTTACACACCAGATGAATGGCTGAAGTTTGCATAATTGCATGTGGTTTTCCGTTCATCCACCCACTCTTAATTTGTGGTTGGTATGAATTCAATTGTGTAATTAAGTGTTTGTATTTATGAAACGTGGACGAGTGTAGTGTGCCTTGTTTGACTTCAATATCTGAACTAGGTGTGTCTTTCGAATTTGTGGTTTCCAAAAATGCTAATATTGAGATCAAGATAGTTGTTCAATGCAGTTTTTAGAGGTACTAAACTGAATAGCAAACTTCTAAGTGATATGATTCTTGAATTTGTTTGCTCTAGGATGCATTGTCGCTAAGTGAGTTTGAGTTGATGGAGTTATTGGATGTTGGATTGGAAGAGGTTACGATGTCAGTGGGACACATTAGTGAAATTGCATGCCCACCCTATCGAACAGTAAGTTTATGGATGAAAATTTGAAATTTCTTTTGGATAATTTGTTCGACGTGCTTATATCTTCTTGATGATTGTTCTGGACTTTGAGGCTAGGCTATGTCCTTGCTGGAGCAGCGAAACCAACATGAGTACTTACAAGGCCATTTCCCCACTCGCTTAAAAGGTCTTGATGCAGCTCTCTGCGGTGGAATTCCGTTTGGTGTCGTGACTGAGCTTGTTGGTCCTGCAGGAATTGGTAAAACACAGGTAACTTTTGAAATATTATATATGTATAGATTTGAAATGTGGAGGTGATGCATGTAAGGTTCTGTTCTGTTCTTTCCCGAATATATTTTGGTAGTGCTGGCTTCTGGGATTTGTACACACATACACTAGTATTTTGTTGATTTGTCATGGTGTCTTTCAATTGTTCTGCTGATATTATCTTATTTTTGTCTTATGGACTTGCAGTTATGCCTGAAGCTTGCTTTACTCGCATCTTTGCCTACTTCTCATGGAGGCTTAGGAGGCCGCGTGATATATATCGATGTTGAATCTAAATTTAGTTCAAGAAGGTAACTTTTCTATTGTACGGTGTACCGTGATACTAAACCACCTTATATTTACTGAACTTCACATGATGCTCCACCTTTCTTCAGGATGATAGAAATGGGGTTCAGTAGTTTCCCTGAAATATTTAACATGGAAGGAATGGCTCAAGAGGTATCCAATTATCTTTCTTCCCTTTTTCAAATATGTGGTAGTTGGATATATGTGAGATGTTATCATAAATAGCCATATAACTCTGTTATTTAATGTATAAAAGAACAAGGCTGGCGAACATGGTATCTATCTTGCAATCTGGTACTGTGGTTTTGTTACACCCTCAAGAAACAAGATAAAAGTCTTATAGAGATATAAGGTTTTGTTGCACCATCATAATTGTACATTTCCATTAAGTTTCTAGCGTTCTTTCTGATTTACCGTACAATTCTGTTTTCATCTTATTCACTCGCCAAATAAAGAAACAGTATTTGTTAGATTTGTTGCCCTTTTTTGGTTTTATCTTTTCTTTTGCCCCTTTCAGATAACTGTAGGAGCTAGATGGATATATTATAATCAACTTGTAAGATAAGAAGTGTCGTAGCTTAGAAAAAAATCTCCTGTCAGGATGTTGGAGAGGATTACTGGATTTTATGAAATTCTGCTGGCACCGGTTTTTCTCTTGTTCAAGGGTTTCTTTCTAATCTGGTTGCAAAGAAAACAAAAAGACAATTAAGGAAAGCGCAATTACTAATTTCTTGAGTCTACTATTCCACTCAATAAGATTTTAGTGCCTGCTGTTCTGGATTTGATTACTTTATTGGTTTGAAATAAATTTTTTTTTCTATGAGTACAAGGATGCTGGACTGTTAATTAAGTTTGTCTGACAACTAAAGACCGATGGCTTATTTATGTACGTGTGTGTATGGCAGATGGCTGGAAGGATTCTGGTTTTGCAGCCAGCATCATTATCTGAATTCACTGAGAGGTACACAGATTCATCTACATGTTAATATCATGTGTACTCTTACTCACTTTGTTCACATGGTCCTGGATGAAAAGAATATTCCTGAGCACAGATGTGGATCAATAGAAAACTTCAAAATGATGAGGCAACTTTGCCAGAAGTGTTCTGATTCTTTAATTGTTAAGTCCAAAAAAGAAAAATAGTTAGCTAGTACTTAGTAGAGATTTCTGTTTATATTCAGATAGCATTCTCTGATTTATCCTTTCTGAGGCTTGATAAAATGGTTTTAACAGGTTATAGAAAGTTTTTGTATCATGCAAGTACGAAAGCTTATGACTGGGATTATGTAAAGCTGTATTTGGTCTTAGTCATTCTCTTGGTCATCTTTTGACTTGTGTTTCTGACATTTTGAATGACGATTTCCTGTTTGAGGACTAACTTTAATTGTACTTTTGTTATTTATTGATAGCCTGCAGAAAATAAAGGTTTCCCTCCTCCAGCATGATGTGAAGCTGCTGATCATTGACAGTATGACAGCTCTTGCTTCTGGGTATTTTTACTCCCCCTTTGTCACAATATTATTTGTCATTGTCAATGAAATAAGAGGTTTCGGGTTAAACTGAACTCTGTGTTTACAATGGTGTTCACAAAGTATACTTCGGGTTTCACTACATTTCTTTGTTTGAATGATTACTGCATAAGATAGGAAGAAAATATTGAGTTCTTGTGGGAACTAAAAAATATTCTACTAAGCTGAATGTTTCTCATTTAAAATCAATAAGTAAAACTAAAACAAGGAATACTGAAAGTTTTGTTGCTTTTATGTCATTTTTTGAGTATGATATCTCAGTATTTCCATTTGCATATAGGAAACCAGAATAGTGCAATGTTTCTTATTATCACTAATGATTGTCTTGTTTCAAAAGAGTTTATCTTACTACTGATTTTCTATTAAATAAGTCTTCCTTTTTTGTAGAGAATATTGTCAGGGACCTCCTAGACTAGGTTGGCACATCTCTTTTTATCAAGTAAGAATTTTGCAAGTTTCAGTTTTGTTGTTTCTTTTCACTATAAGGATATTCATCCTTTTAATATTTATATTTAGATCTCTAGCCGAATTTTGTCGGATCCCTGTAGTGGTGACTAATCAAGTAAGATCTCAAGTCCATGGTGAAGGCTCCCAATATGTATTCCAAGGTACTAGTTCATGATCAATAAACTTTAGCTAGTTTGGATTCCATATCATTTTATTAAAATACTTTATAATGAGTTGAGAAATCATCAGGGATCAGTAAAAGAGGATGTGTCCGGATGAGGGAGTTTCACAAAATTTGATCAATTGAGTTCATATTATGGTCCGGTTTGTGATTTTTTGAAAATGTGTTGGTAATACATAACGAGAACTAAATTGTATTCTAAAATAACATCCAGGGATTCAGAAAGGGGTTGAACTTGGTAATAATTGTTATAAGTACTTCAAAGTTTTTGCATTACTTTTCCGAGCGTTACAAATTCTTTTTGAGACGTGCTAGATGTAAATGGCTAAACCTATAAACAATGTCTAAGTGCAAGTCCTGTTTCTTTCTCTTCTTAATAATGAATGATAGTACATCCTGGTGCAGGGAAAAGCAGAGTTGACTCTGTAGAAGACCCTTCAAAATTTGATTATCATCTCGTTGCTGCTCTAGGGATTCACTGGGCTCATGCTGTTAGCATACGTTTAGTGCTAGAATCTAGATCAGGTCCTATTTCATCCTATTTTTCTAAATCTAATGTTGCAATATAACAAGATAAGTCTGAGCTTCATTCTGTTGTTCTGCAACGGATCCTGGACTGCAGTTAATTTACTGAGAAGGTGGCCTCTGAAGAGCATTGCTCTGTTTCTTCTAGCTGTATTTATGGGAGGAAATGGATACTGCCACATTATTGACTGGAATATACCTTTAATAAAAGTTTTATGGGCGTCTTGGTTTAGATTCTTGTGGTGTTCTGTTTAAGTTGCCTGAGTATTCAATCAATGAATTTTTTCCTGAACCTCTGTCCACGATACAGTGCAAAGCTAGGTTATCTTGTTTAATTTAAATCTTTTTCTTTCTTCGGTCAAATGGTGTTGATGATTCTAAGTCTTGCTTCTTGCAGGACAAAGACTTATTAAGATAGCAAAATCTTCCATATCTCCATCTCTGGGATTTTTCTTCAGAATAGATACATCTGGGATTTTGTTGCTTAACGATGAAGGAGAGGAAATGACGGGTGCAGAAGCAAATACCATCCGTTTTCAAGGTTTGATGGGAATCTTTTCTTGCTTCCTGGTGCATATTATGGAGGGTGGGAAGCAGTAGTAAAAAATACTGATAAATAACGGCAGATGAGCAATTTATTTTAATAAATATAACCAAGTAGAAACACTCATATATTATAGTGGGAGATAGAAGCTTAGAATCTCAATCTAATTTCTTACTAAAGAGATAATCTCCAAAAAACATAAATTTTATAAACTCCTAGAAAGAAACATAAATATGATTAACTCTTTAACATTTATTTTAGCGTTTTTTTTTCTCACTGTTAAGAAAAGAATCAGCTGTTTTATACTTCCCTAATTCAGTAATCAAAATACGGTAACTATGTTCTTAATGCAGACCATAGTGGCATAATCAAGTATGATCGTGAAGCACTGCAATGAGAAACCTAGTATGGTTTACAAAAAAGAGATGAGGTGCCATCAATTATTTTACTTCATTGTTGTTGTATTTTACTTCTCTTTAACTTGTTGATATTTCATTCTTTTTATTTTTTAGTATGATTGAGATGATCATCATTTTATGGATTTTGCTTCCCTCCCACTCTCCAGTCCCCTACTCCTTTTAGGGATTTTGCTATTCCCTTTCAGTATATGCAGGATTGAGCTGACCAAAGCTCGGTTATGCAAAGAACAATTAAATTCTTCACTAAAATTATGACTTCCAATCAGATTAGAATAATAGCAATGGAAAATAAAAGAAAGATCTGTGCTAGTGATCGATTTAGCATTAGGCAGCAATTTATGCAGTCCAAGTCTCTCTATCTTTTGGTTTTTGTGAGCTACAAAGTGTGCGGTTTAAGGCACTAATAATGGCATACTTTCGATACTATTGGTTTAGATAAATTACTAGCAACTCACAAACATACTCTTAGATCATGATCTAAAAATCTATGCTCTCATACTGCGACAAAGGTCTATGACATCTCAGCAATTTCTCACTTCTGGACAAGAATTGGAATTTTAAGAATTTTTTTTTCATCCAAAGATATGGAGCTTAAGATGCTTATATATTCACAACTTAGCAATTGCAGTGACTTTTGGCATATCTTGTATTTACATTTTTGTGAATTACTTAACTATGTGATGTAGCTGATCCATCTTATATCATTTGTACTCGATCAGTTCAGGCTCTAAAACCTTTGGTATCATTCTGCAAGCTGTGAAGAGAGGTTTGGTCCATTGCTAGTTATCTTTGCCGAATACGTTGCCTTTCCTCTTCTGTGGTGAAGGTACTACTTTCCTAAAATTAGAAGATTATATTTTAAAAAGGTTTCCAGTTACATGCATTTTCTCCTAATCTGTCTACTACATCATGCACTATTGCATATGAACCGCCTTTTTCTACTTTCAGCACAATAGGTTGGGACAGGAGTTATGTTAAATTAACTCATAAGTGGCATGAGTGTGAAGTGAAACTAAAATCCACTGAGCTGGTGGATCACCATTTTTTGTCTGTAAGTCTGTTGATTTATTCCTCTTTTTCCAAGTGCACCACTACTTGTAATGGATTATGCTGTTTATGACTTAGTACCATGCTTAGTTTAAGCAACATTTTTGGCATTAGTCATCTGGATTAATGTTGCTTAAAGAGATGCAACACAGCGAATATAGTTGCTCTTTTCTAGGAAGTATATAAAAATTTTAAAAATAAATGCGGTGAACGTGGATCGAACACGTGACCTTCAGATCTTCAGTCTGACGCTCTCCCAACTGAGCTATCCCTGCTTACTTGATAATTTTGGACTTAACATTGTTCTAGTTTATTGTAAGTGCGAAATACTAATTAGTATCTTAATAAATAATATAATTGTTATTTATATGCTTATTTAAAACTTTTAATCAATCTGAGATGTATTAATATACTCTGCAGATTGACGTAGTGCTCTTATCAAGCAACTAACTTCAAAGCCTTATTTTTTACTCTGTCCAAGTAGTACTATAATTTTGGGAAAATAAATATATTTTGACTATCGAATCCTATAATACAGAGTAATCTCCCAAACACGTGTACATGTCCGTGCAACTTGTGTTGTTTAGTTTACCCATTGAGCCACTTGCTGGCTTTCTCTGTCCTCTTATCATATTAAAATGCAGACAACTGTGTATTATGGGATTCCTTAATCTGTCTTAGGATTTCTATAAAAAGTCTCATACGTAAAGGAAAACAAGATTGATTAAACTAATGCAACCAATGTGGTCCATGTTCTGATTGTTTTGTTTATCCCTTGTTTGGCATCTTAATTTCCTCGAAGTTTCGACATGTGATAAAAATAATGAGCAAGTGACATAATTTAGGCTTTATTTAGATGCATTATTGTTGGATACTGTTGTTTCGTAGTGGCATGTGTAGCAAGTTGTGAAACCTTGTTTTCATCAAATTCCGACATTATTTTAGGGATGTATCTAGCTTAGAAATACGGCAAAGGGATCGTGTTTTTATTTTTTTTGTGTAACGAGGAAAGAAAGTCGAGATTCTTGTGCACTTTTCGTTGTATGCAAGGTTTGAAATTTGTGTGCTAGAATGGAAAGTGTGTCAAAAGCCGAATTTTAAGGTACAACTGACCTTTTAAAAAGCTGTATTTTGGCACGTATTCGTAAGCTGAAGTGTCCAAATAAATATCGTTTAACTTTGATTCTTTTCACTTTCAAGTTTCAACACATTTTAAGCTATCGCGTATTTCTTTTTCATATTTAAATTGAATATTTACTTCCTAATAAATTATTCTGATATTCTAATTTTCAGCTTTAGATTAATTAAATAGAAAAATAGCTTAGCTAATACAGTCATGCTGATTGGCTAACACCACCTCATAGTATTGTATAGACTCTAGACCTGAGAATATTGAAAAGTTGAAAAGCAAAGTGTTAATATATCAATATACCCATCTACACTATATCAAATACAAAATTACTCAACTTTATAAAAAATATTCACTATATACCCAAATTTACGAAAATATCCCCACTTTTTCATTTCTCTTACCTAAAAGTGTCAGACCCTGATCGAACCGCGATCGGACCATGTCGTGTGTCCGATCGATCGGACATGACCGATCATGATCGGTCCACCTTAATACATGATCGGCCATGACCGATCCCCCCCCCCCCTTTAATACATGATCCCCCCCCCACTTTAATACATGATCGGCCATGGCCGATCACCCCCCACTTCGGGCCTTGGTCGGACGTGTCCGACCGGTCGGACCCTGATCGGGCCTTCTGTCCACCGTGATCGGACCATCCCACTTAGGGGTATTTTCATCTTTTTGGGTATATAGTGTAGTTAAATACTCCCTCCGTCCCATTGGAAGCGTCTTTGTTTCCAATGGGCACCGGATGTTAAGAAAAATGATAATGTGTGGTGTATATTGTTTGACTTTTTGGATAGTTAAATCTTGTCCACATATTCTTGTCTTTTTTAGAAACAAAACGCTTCCAATGAGACGGAGGGAGTATAAGATTTAGGTATAAATGTGTTTGTCTTTGTCCAGATGGGCATTTCGCCGCCGGACTCAAAAACAAAATTTTTGTTTTTGAAGGTTATTTTGGTAAATGGGTTTCCTCGTCCAAAACATTGCTAAAAAGAACCAATGATGCGCCTTTCCATAAAGATAAAGTTAAAATAATTGAAGTCTGCAAGAAAACGACATTAAAGGCATTGGAAATTCGCAATAAAAAATATTTTATTTTCTACTTAAAGAAAAAAAGTAGAGGGTATAAAAGGAAAGTTTGACTAAGAGGAAGATAAGATGCCTAGTGGTGTAGCTACCATGAATGGAGAAGCAGCATCCACGTATACCCTAACCCTAACCTATGTGTATACCTCGTACAGTCAATCGTACCACCCCACCCACCGAAAACCACCCACCCACCTCTGGCCGACACAACTACCTCCCAAAAGAAAAAAGAAAAGATTGGCTTGTACTTTCCTTAAAAACATGTAAAAATAATTCAAACATAGACACGACGTGGATTTTTGAATTATTGTTCGAAAACGACTTCTCATCTAACATTCAATTAATAATGATTTTAAAATAATAATTTTTGGTATGAGTCCGATCATTTTTATTAATAATAATACAACGAAAACGTAAAAATCTAATACCCAACATGTTCTTAAAAGAAAATAACATTGGAATATATTTTGATTTTTATTAATTAATATGAAAGCAATAACAAAATAAGGACTAGTGAATTCTATATAGAGTCAGAAATATACAAATCCTATAAATACAAATTTAATACTAATAAAGATAAACGTATACATCCTACGTCTCACTCCATTAGTCTCATTTTTCTTTTTTGGTTGTCTCACTCCATTAGTCTTATTTTTTTTTAATTAAAATACTTCTCTAACATATTTAATGAATCCCACAATTTTATTTTATTTTACATAAAAAAATAACTTTATTAATCTTCGTGACGAAAAGAAATGATATCAATGATGTGATGGAGGGAGTAGTTAAAGCTAAATTCCTAATTAAAATAGTAAGATCTCTTCTTATCCTACACGTCAAATGAGCAATTTAGGAACCAAAAACTAGCCGTTGGATGCAGCTGGCAGTGAGTCTGAACCGTAAATCTAGAAATCTTGGAGTCTAGGTGGCAGATGGGGGTTGGTTGAGGAGGATCCTAGAAAAGATGCGATTGTTGAATCAGCCAATCAAAAGGTTAGTACCAGATTTGGAAAATAGGTTTAATTTAGAAGGTTGTAGAATTTGACTTGCGAGGAATGCACCCCGCATCCTATGGGATTGTGTTCACATTTGTGCACGTTTTATTATTGTCCAAATTTAACCATGTTATTGTTTTCCGTTAATGAAGTGTCCATTTAATGCATTTTAGATTAATTCAAGAGATCTAATAATCATAGACGGATATAAGGGGTGGGCATTGGGACAACCGCATCACTACGTATAAATATTTACAAATTTACCTTGATTTTTTCAAAGTTTACTATTGCTATCTAAAATTGCATATAAAATACAATTCTTATCCTCAAAACTATAAATTTGAGGTCGGCCTTTGGTATCTTGTACTCCTTCCTTTCCTCTCCAAGTGACCCGTTTCTTTCAGTGCGGGAATTAAGAAAGTTGATGATAAAGTATGAGAGATGAGTAAATGATAAAGTAAAAGAAATAAGATGAAGTAAGAAAAAAAATGATAAAGTAAGGAGAGATAAATGATTAAAATAGGAGAGATAAATGATAAAGTATGGAAATTTTGTGAATTTTTTAAAGTTATTTCCATTTTTTAAACGAGTCACTTGAGACGGGATGCCCAAAATGAAAAACAGATCACTTGGAACGGGACGAAGGGAGTGTCACAATATCTAGGAATGTCAATAAGGAAAACTAAATTGTAGGAGTATTTCGTAGAACTAAAATCTTGTGATGTTATATATTTTGTTCGTGTAGTTAGAAGCAAATCTAGAATTATTCTAAAATTAAGATCTAGGAGACGGATTGTGGAATTTTAGAAAAGATGGGATTATAATTTCTCAAAAAATACATAAAAAGTTCAGTATTTTGCACGATTTGGCTCCCATCCACATTTGGATCTACCCTAATCCAAAATTTAAATAATCTCAAAATTAGAAGATTGAGTGTGCAGTGTAGGATACTTGGGATTAAATGCTACGCCAGAATAATTGATAATTAAATGCAATTATTACATTGGAACAACACGACACATTAAATATTAAATTAAATATTGTTATTTAAAGTAAAGAGATTGTAAAAAACTAGCCTAAGATTTTATGGGTCATGAAATCCGAGGAAGAGTCAAGCGATGCGACTCTGGCAACGTGGGCAGGCGTTGTCCGAGCATATATAATATAAGTACTCCCTCCGTCCCACTAAAGCGACATATTTTCCTTATTGGGTTGTTCCACTAGAAACGATGCGTTTCTTAAAATGGTAAAAATTGTGTGGACCACATTTAACTACTAAAAAGTCAATCTACATCACATAACACTACTTCCTTGATTTGCACCAAAAGTTAAACGTATCGTTTTAAAGTGGGACGGAGGGAGTAATAAATAGTATAAGAGATAGTAATAATATAACTATTTGTTAGCATATCTCTTAGGTTTTGAAATAAACTCGTGCTTAATGAATCAAACTCCGAAAAAAGAGGAGGGTTGGTCCACCAAAGTCGCATCTGCCCCGACTAATTATTAATTTACGAACACGTTATTCATTGCCAGAAAAAAGATGAGATTGTCGGCTGCACACATACAATCTATATGGCTATATTACCTATGTTATGTATATATGTATTTAAAAAAGTGTTAATACATATTGTTCTAAAAATATTATTACAAATATATATATACCATTCCACTAAAAGAGAACACAAATCTAGTCATTGTAGTATAATTTTCTGACAGAATTTGCAGTTGGCGTCAGAATATGTTAAAAGGTGTCAGAGGGCCGATGGAGGACCGATGGGACAAAACGAAGGCCGGTGGAGAGCCGAAGGAAAACAATTTCCTTAAAAAAAATTGTATTTTTTATTCAAGGGCCGAAACTCCTCGGCCCAACCATAGCCCAGCCTTCGACACCTTGCATAGGCCCTCCATTGGGCATTCATCGGCCCTGAAACGCTGACATGTGAATATCATATCCGACTAGTCATTTCAGCAGAAAAAGCTGAATGAAAACTGCACATTCCATCGGCCCTTCTGTACTTTTGCAGTTAAAATAGAGAGTCGATGGAGAGCCTAGGGTATATTCCGCCCCCATCGGCCCCGGTAATTGCTTGTGCAGATTCAAGTGACTCGGCTGATGGACTTGCTCGGCCTTAGTTTTTTTCTCTCGGCCGATAGATAGCCTCCTTTAGCCTCGGCCCTCTGCGTTTCAAACGAAAAAAATCGTGTTAGCACAAATTCCTACAACACAAATCACCCAATGATTGATTGGGGAAATGTAAGGACAAAATGACTACTTTGTGTTTATGTTTAGCATTAGACTGTAGTTGATTTTTATTTATTGTAATAGGCTACTTTTAGAAATGTCATGTAATACATGATATTTTTTAAGTGCCGGATGAAATTCGTTGTGGCTCTAGTTGTACGTTCTGTATGGCGGATTAAGAATTTTTAAGAGTGGAATTTGCAATTTTTAGATTTAAATAATTGATTTTGAATGAAAATATGTAATTATGTAGTATTACTTTCGTTTTATTAGTAGTATTTTATTTATTTTTGGCGCTAAGAATAAAGAAATTGATGTTTTGTATTGTATTTCCCCGCCCCCATTAATGAAATAGTGTTTGTAATGTATATTATTTGACTTTTAGTTAGTTAATTTGTGTCTGCACATTCTCTTCCAACAAGACACTCTTAATGGAATATTACACTCGGGAATATAGAATGCTTTTAATGGGATGAGGAAGTATATTGCTTGATTTTTTGGTAGTTAATTTGTGACCATATATTTTTTTTTTACTTTTTGTAGAAACAAGACATGCTTAATTGTTGAATATAGAGGTTGAAGATATTGTGCATCCGGCCATAAATTTGGTGATCCAACTTGTCAAACTAGGCAAATTCTTATTAGGTTGACCGTACAGTCAGATTAAGCTCGATTTACTAGGGCATTTTTTCTTATATAAATAGTATTGTTTTCTTTGTAACTTGTATTCGAAAATCATAGTGTAAATATCCCAGCTTGGTAGCGCTCCCAGAGGTAGTCGAAAGACGAATTAAGCAAACAATCGTGTGTACATACAAAAATTAAAATAAGCACTTATTATATTAAATTAAAAATGCTTTTCACATTTGAGTGTACATACAAAAATTAAAATAACTTATATAAAATAAAAAATACAATGCAAAAAACTGAAGGTATTATAATTCAATGTGAGGATATCAATATAAACTATAGATAAGGTTTTACTACCCATTTGTGAAAATAAGGAAAAAATGAGCTTATGGAGATGCTTAAATAAATTTCTAAAACGATTACATAAGTGCTTATTTTTAGAATAAACTGGACTAATCTCTATTTATAAGCTGTGCCCTTGTATCAACTACATTGAGGAAAAACTTCTATAGCAGTCAAAGGTAAATTATGGCCTTTGCACAAGTAGAAGCACGCAAATCACACAATAATTATTAAGCATATTTAAACGCAGGTTCTTCGAACTAACTCCACTTACTAGTTACTACATCAAACTATTGAAGAGAATATCCACTCTAATTAAACTAGCAGACACGAGAAGAAGATTAAACTTGCTCTTATATCTCGCTATTTTTCATGTTTTGTTCTACACGAGGGGAACATCCAAATCTAGAATATGTGGCGTTACTAATGAAGATAAAGGTAGTACTATTATTAATAATGAGAAAGAAAACATAAGAATGGGACATAATCAAAACTTTGATGACTCTACCTAGGAGGTTCCATCATGGAGAAAATGGACTTTTATGTAGCTTTATTCAAACAAATGTATTGTCCTTGCAACAAAAACCAAAAAAAAAGTAAATAACCATACGTTGAAATTGCAGTTACACAATACACACCTCGAATAGTAATTTACGGAATCAAGCAAAAAATAAGAGATCTTAATTCCTAGATACGAAGCTCAATAATTTTGTGGAGCCAAAACATGGATTAATAAGTCGTGCAGTGCTTGTACTTTGGTCAATGGCATGAGTTTCACGTGGGAAGAAGAGAAGGATAAAGGTTACCGTCTGTTGTAGCTTTACACGTTGCAAGATCTTAACGACAAATTCTAATCAAACCTTAATAAAAGATTAAAATCCTAATCATTTATATTTAAATATAATTTGTGGAACAGCTGTAAGATCTTTTATGCCTCTTGTATGCTCCTATTTATTTAACGTCTAGTCTAGTTTACTAAGGCCCTTTTCCGAATGTGTAACATATATAATATAAAGTAACAATAATATATTATGAGTATATAATTTTAGTTTTTTCCATGTCGACAGAAAATGCTTCATCTCTCCAATTAAATATGTGAACGTTGAATGTGAAATTATTAATTGAAAAAGAAAAACCTTAAAAGTTACAGTCCGACAAAATCAATAGTGGGAACGGACAACTCAAGTTGCCCATCTCATTCGCTAACAAAACATTAATTAAATCCGCGTGTGGTTTGCGCTATCGCACAAGCGAGAGTTGAGGTTTCTGCAAGGCCCTGAAAGTAGCGGCTGCGGGTTCCTCAAAAAAAAAAAAAAAAAAAAAAAAAAAAAAAAATTAAATTTTAGTCCGAACAAATGATAATATGCGACTGTACTCTCTCTCTCCTCTCTCTTTCTCTCTCTCTCTCTTCCCCATGTATCCGAGGTTGAGCATGCGTATATAGTCTTGTATCCTTCTTTTGCGGCAAATATATATATGTATTCTTGAATCTTGCTTGTTATTATATTGATTCGCCTCAAACTATTTACACTTCTTATCATCTCTTCTAAATTATTCAAACCCCTTAATTAAATCTAATGCCCACCACGAAACTGCAATTTCCACCTCTTTTCTAAAACACACAATCACCAAGACTCAATTTTTAGCCTCGAGGAAAGAGAATTTAGAGAGAGAAACACGATGTTTGATCTCAACATGAGCGTGGATTACAACCGGAAGGCGGATCGCACGGATGCACAGCACTCACCTGCGACGTCCCTCTCGTCGGCGGTGGGCGGCGGCGGAGAGACCAGCTCCAGCAACGACGACGCTTACACCCCATGCGCCGCCTCTCCCGGCGGCGTCACATTAAACTTCGAGATCATCGGTGGCGGCGGGGGCTACGGAGAGACTGACCCAGTTGACCGCGATCGTGGGTTGGTGACGCGGGAGCTGTTCCCGGTGAGTCGACTCGGGGAGTTGAACCTGGGGAAGCGGATCAGTGAGCCGGTGAGTCCACACGGCCCGAGTCGGATGGCAGTACAGCCGCAGCAGAAGGAGGTACAACAGGTCAAAGCGAGGAAGAGCCGTAGGGGGCCCAGGTCAAGAAGCTCGCAGTACAGAGGGGTCACTTTCTATAGAAGAACGGGCAGATGGGAATCGCATATTTGGTACAATCGACATTAATGATTTAATTCTAAACTTTTTTTTTTTCATTTTATTACAAAACAATTTAATTAAATTAAATTTCCAATTTATTACTTGATTTTATTTGTAGGGACTGTGGGAAACAAGTGTATTTAGGTATGAATTTCGATTTATTATCTTATATTCGAATTATTTTAAGGCTGATGCTGATTGGATTCCATCTGGGTCTTTTCTGTTTATAGGTGGATTTGATACCGCTCTCGCTGCAGCTAGGTAAATTTTCTTGAATATATATATTTTTTTATTTTTTTCTATTTTAAGGTTTTAATTTGACGGAGTTTGATTTTATCATGGTATCAGAGCTTACGATAGAGCTGCAATAAAGTTCCGGGGTGTCGATGCGGACATTAATTTTAACCTCAGCGAATACAACGAAGATATGAAACATGTAAGAAAAAAGATTAATGCATCATTCATGGGTATAATAACGTAGAATGATTTTTCATTTTTATTTTTCGTATATCCACCTTAATTTGATGCAAGAAAGTATAGTAGAACTCAAGTTTGTGTGTTGCAGACGAAGAATCTGTCGAAGGAGGAGTTCGTGCATATTCTACGTCGACAAAGCAATGGCTTCTCAAGGGGAAGTTCGAAATACAGAGGAGTCACGCTCCACAAATGCGGCCGTTGGGAGGCTCGGATGGGTCAGTTTCTCGGCAAGAAGTAAGCAATTCTTGTATTCCCTCACTTCCTTTCGAATTCAATACTTTTCGTAATATTTTTCGAGTCAAAATTTAGGGTTAATAGGATATACAGTTAAACCTCGATAAAGTAATATTCGATAAAGTAATAATCTCGCTAAAATAATAATTTCTTCCGGTCACGATATGAGCCAATGCACTAAAATAATGTTTGATAAAGTAATAATCTCCTTAAATGAATATTTTTTCTCGATCCCAAAGTTATTACTTTATCGAGGTTTAACTGTAGACGATGATGATGATGTTGTTAAGGTTGAAATTTTGAAGTGTAAGAAACGGAGTTTAGGGATGGTGTGTTTTTTTCTTAGTAAGGATTGCGATTGGGTGCAGGTATATATATCTTGGACTATTCGACACTGAAGTAGAGGCTGCAAGGTCTTTATACTGAAATTTATTTTCTTGAAATTATGTTAATTTCAAATTGGGTCTATAAATCCAACTTCTTGAATTTTGTCTCCAAATTAGGGCTTATGATAAGGCAGCCATCAAGTCTAACGGAAGGGAAGCAGTCACCAACTTCGAGTCGAGCTCGTACGATGGGGAGACCATACCCGAACCGCGTAATGGAACCGATCTTGATTTGAATTTAGGGATATCCACGTCTTCTCTGAAGGAGAGTGTGAATTTCCAATTTTACCCTTACGACCCTCAAAATGCAAATATGATCAAGGTAAAATACAAACCAAACTCCATTTTTTTGGTCTATTGAGAGGTAGACTAGATCTTCAGTTTCCAAATTGTATGATTTGTTGCAGCTACAAGTGGAAGGATCTGCTGTAACCAGAACAGGTGAACCGCCATTGAAGGGACTACCAGTAACCTCCCAACACCCAATGGGATTGGCTTCTCCGGAAGAAGTAGTGAAGTGGGCGTGGGGAATGAACGATCAGATTCGGCCAGCACCAGTTACAGTTACAGCAGCATCATCAGGATTCCCCTCAACCGCGCCATATCCAACGGCTCTTAATCTATGCTTCTCGTCGCATCCGACCGCGTCTCAGTATCACCACCATTGATAATTCCAGTGGATTTGCAGAAACATAAATTATCTACTGGCTTTTCCTAATTCTTGATTGGATCGCAAACTCTAATATTTACACCAAATATATATATGAGAGTTTGCATCATCTTTTACAAGAATGTGCCTATTTTTTATGCAAACAATAGAGAGATTTCATATTATGACGATAAAAAAAATACCCCGTAGATCTTGTCCCATTTCTTTCAAAACAGCTTATTAAGAAGAGTTGTTAATTATGTGTAAAATTATGGTTCTTCAAATTGCAAGTAAATCCCTAGCCCCATGATCTTAACATTTTAAGAAATGGGACAAGATCCTTGAACCGACCCAAAAAGAAAAAGGGACAAGATATATAAGGCGGAGGGAGGAAACAAAATGGGCACAATAATCTTTAATATTTTTTCACACAGATTTGAATCACAAAGGGGAGTAAAAAGAGTTGAGAGAGCAAAATCTTAAATGTGACAACTTTTGAAACTCTTATATTTGAGCAAAAACGAATGAAAGTTTAAGCAAAAATTATAGACAGAGTTCACTTCTGCCCATCCAATTATGAGCGTGTAGAGAAGACGATAAGAGTAAGCATCGCGTATCTGAAATCAGTCGCCCGATCCCCTCTCCGATTGATACACCAAGTACACTTCATAGCGCAGCCATTGAGCCTTATATGCAGACTCCTTTCAGCTGCAATTAGTTACAAAGCCAAGATAAGAACACAACATTATCACTAAAGAAGAAAATCATGCAATATTACTACATGACAAACTTTGTATAGTTAATATGCCAATCTTCAAACACATTTTCATCATCTTCTCAATTCTCATTTAGAAGGAAAATCAAGGCAAAAAATTACCTTTGGTTCAAGATCCCCAGTTGTGAAGGGCAGATCCTTATACCAACCAGAAAGTAGCGGGTCTCATCGGTTTACACACAGAACATTTCCATATCTTCTTGGTGCTACACTCTCTAAAGTGAATACAAAAGCCAGTTATTCGCGTCTTCTGACTGCCAATTTGGTTCAATCAATTCACGCAGGTCAGTCAAAAAGACACATGTAATAATCCTATCCCATGATTCTCAATCATTGCCAATCGTGGCCGAATAAGACTTTTTTATATCAAATCCCATAAGTTCCATTGAATAGATTGCCTGAACTCGGCATTCGAGTCTTGGAATCTTCATAACCACCATAGAATGTATTAAACCCCAACCTCTCATTCCTAAGGACTTCTGCCATGCCAAAATTATTTCCAGCATGAAGCTCATTCCAGCCATCCAATTGCCAGTTAGAAATTATTCCGCTCCTCGACTGAGGGAGAGCTAACTGAGATATATTGTTGGCTAGTGTTTGCTCCATAACCCGAGAAGGAATACTATAAGTGTCACCAAATGGAGAAAAACTTTCCCCCGAGCTGGTAAATCTTTGATTTTGATGTGAAGTAAGCGATCTTTGCAAAATTGATTGGAATTTTGCTTCTTCGTATGCACTCAACTGAGAAGAATACTGTGTCCTCAAGTCGTCTAGACCTGAGCTATTGATGCTACTGGGAAGCAAACCTTTGCCAACTGCCAGTATTGCAGGATCTATAAATTCTACATCCCCATTACTAATTGCATTACCAACTAAGGATGTCCGAGAATTATGTCTTAACAAAGAGTTTGCATCAAGCAAATGATTTCCTGAAAAATTACAATAGATTATGCATATAAGAATGTTAAATATATAGAAACCTTAAATGCGTCTAGCAGGACAGCATGTGAAACTAACCAGAGCTCTCGAAGATTTGATCACTCCGATCATGAGAAGTAAAGCCTGGAGGTGGCGTCCTACTAGGCACTGAAAATCCGGGTGGGGCTGAAACCTGAGGTCTTGAAACTGTTCAAAAACATAGAAAGAGAGATTGAGGAAAATGACAAATTGACTAGAGCAATATACAGCTATTCAAAAATATGGAGAATTAATGGTCTGAAGGTGAATCTAAACAAGAGCCTCCAATCATTACAACGAGAACATAAAAAAAATCTTTAATATACTGATCCAGAAAGACATTTGAACTCGCAAATCCACAAGATGCATATAAAAATTGCAGTCATTCAACATGTAACATTGAGGGACTAGAAATATTGTCATGAGGGAGTTGCTATAAAGATGATTCTCCATTAGAACTTCTGATGGCATATCTATAGCACATGTTAAAGATAAGATTGCACAAAACCCAAAGTGCGACAAGATCAAAATTTGACAAGTCTACTCTTAAAAGACAGAAAATTTACCAGAATGTCTGTTAGAAGACATATGGGAATAATTGCTGGCAAAGTTCTCCGACTCCATTCCATTGAAAACAGGGAAACCATTACGACTATCTAACTTCTTATTAAGCTGAAAGCTACTGCTGTCGGAGAAATCATGGCCAAAAGAGGGATGATTAGAACCATTAGAAAAGTAATTGACAGATCGCCCAATATTCGATGATGCTTGGCTCCGAGGCTCCTCCTCCCTTGCAAATGAAAACCTTGATTGATTGCTAGTGTGATTTTTCCAAGAACCTGGAACTCCAAAAGACCCCTGTTGCTTATCATTTTCACCCAACAACTTAGCAAGGTTCTTCGGTGAAGTAAGTGACTCGTCCCATGGATCAAAGTCAATAGATAAAATATTTGATATTATGCTGCTCTCACCCATATCAAAAGCATTACTGCATGGTTCATCACCATATCTTCCTACCAGAGATCCTTTGTCCATGGTATGAAATGAGTTAGAATACTCCACATTATTAACCTCACGAGTCTTAAGTATATCCTCTGAATGTCCAATAGGAAAGTTGAAATTTTTATCTAGAACCTGCCTGTCCATCTGACTGCCGATTGAAGAATCAGCTTTACTATGCTGAGTAGAATTGACATCAGAATGGTTTGAAAAATGAGAGAAATTGTTTCTGTCAGGAGCAAACTCCGGATCCTTGACCCTTTGATTCTCAAAAGACAACACAACATTATCTTTATCACACATATCAATTCGTGTTACTGGACCTGGTGTTCTTAATTTTGGGGTCCCCAATCTAAAATCAGACTTGGCATCCCTGGAATCCATCCCCTCACTTGAATTTGCCGTTGTCTCGGAAGTCTGAGAAGTCATTGTTCCTCCTACAACCTGAACATGGCCATCCAAAATTTGGCTTTCGAGGTCACTAGTAGGCATAGAATTAGAATCAGTCATTTTCCCATCAGTGGCATCAGAAGAATCTCTGCCTGAAGCAAGTCCATCAGATACCAAGGAAGAATTAACATCATTAATACTAACAGCTGGAAGCTTGGTAGTAGATGGCCCATGGGGCTGTTTATTTACAGGCATAGTAGGATGTATGGATGAGTTGGGACTCTGTGAAGACGTGCCTTTCTCATATGTATTTGATTCTTTTGCCACTGGACCTAAATCTTCTGTTTTAGTTTTTTCTTGAGAAACTATTATATCTTGATCAGTAACCAGAATCTTCGCAGTATCAGTGTGCACTGATGGCAGCTGCCTTTGGCTCACAGCTGTAGTAGAACAATGTCGGTCACTCACATCTGGGTTCTTTAATGCACCATTGGAACACCGTGTACTGGGATGTAAACGAAGATTATTGGCAGCACGAGTTCCCCTGGTTATGGAAATCACAATATCAGTAAGAAGAAGCATAAAATCAGGACTAACAAAGATGAAATACCATGAAGCTCCAGCAGGAAGAGCAGGGGATCTTTCAGAGCTGCTATTTGGAGGAGAAAGTCTAGCATTGATAGGAGTATTCTGATGGCCAAAAAACAGAAATAGTATAATAAGAGAAAAGTACATTTGGTAATCTCAGCAGCAATAACCTCTAAGTCGCAATCATCAGATAATTAAATCGACAATGTGTCCAGTCAAATATCAAAACAATTTTCCACATCCATATTCTACCGACCGGAAGTAACCAATATATCCAAACTAATTTATGCATAACTCTAAGCATACTGATGACATAAAATAAATGCCAAATACGTCAAACCATTTGCAGGATGGCAACATTATGAAAACATACAAGTTACATATAGGCGAAGGTAAGAAATAAGGAAATCTTACATCTGTATTTACAGCAGTTTTATTTATAGGCTTTCCTGAAGTAGTGGTGTTATTGCTGTACTCATCTGCAGGTGGAGGTAACACATATCCTGTGCGTTGTTGTGTACTATTTGAGGAGCCAGTAATTTGTTGAACCCTACTTTTTTTCAACCATTAGTTTAAGTAGACCAGATGCTAGAGAAACAATTATTATAACTCTAAAAAGCATTCCATACAACAGTAAAAACCAAAACAAGAATTAAAAATTTCCTAGACAGTAACACATACTCATCAACCTAAGCTTGAAGAACATGAAGTATCTGAAACAAACTTCACTATGCTGATATTTGATCTGCTTGCTCATATAAAATAAAAGCAAGTTCACTGGTCCGTTATGAAAAAATTGTGGGCGGGGAATACACAGGAGTTGGAGCCAGCCTTTGCAGTGGCAAAATCAAATATGAGGCTACCAGTGAACCTGGTAATTATACACAATAGGTAGGAGTTTACTAAGTAAGACATAAACTCTGTCTGCTTATGAAGGATCATCTATATTATAGCCACTATCATAGATGAGACTGGCTAAGAAGAAACAGTAGTCTGCTTATCCAATAACCAAAAACATCTTAAAACTCAGTTTAATCAATTGAGCAGCAGCAGAGATGTGATATTTAGTACCATCATATGAACGAGAAAATCGGAATATATAACTGACTGTTCCGTGCAACGAAATAAAATTAATAGATAAAGCAACCTGACATGGAAATACCTTGTGTATGCAGATACTATTTCATCCTTTGTAAAACTGTCCTCTTGCAAACCGATCTCATGCAAATATAAACAATCAGGGTTGCTGCAAGGCTGTAAGGCAATACAAATTAACTATTAAGACCAAAATAAATAGACCGTGAATGCATATTCCGAGCATGTAAACTTCAATAATTACATAACTACAATGATATCCTATGTTCCTCATTTGATTTCAACAACCTACAATAGTCATACCACATTTCTCAACCAGGCATGGCAGTATTTAGTGGTTCCAAAGCATGCCCTGTGACAATTTTCTAAAATCAATCAGATATAATTAGAGGTATTAAGGTAACAAATGAAAGATAACGCTTACCTCAAAGGTTTACTATCCAAGAAAAATCCATGTACTGATTGGATACAGCGAACAGCTTCTTCCTCCTTCGAATACGTGATATATCTAGGTAAAATACATAAAAAATCGAAATCAAATGTATATAGAAGAAGTAACTATTGTGTTAGGTGACTAGGTCATACCAAACATTTGGAAGTTCAAGCAATAAACAAAAAAAGTTACAAGTGCAACCAAAGTTCAAAAAATATGTAATTTGTCAACTCAACATAACTGATAATAAACAAGATTTTTAATATCATAATAATCAATTTGAACTCAGAGACTTGGAACTTACACGCTGCATGTACTATTTGCAAATTGTTGTATAGCACCAGAAGCTGTCTTGGATATAGATACCTTCAAAACTTTCCCATACTGACCAAAATATTCTCTGCGCTGAAGAAGCTGCAAAAAAAAGAAACTAATGGTAATAAGACAAGATAAGAGATAGAGGAAGGGAAAGGGAAAGGGAAACGGAAAAAGATAAGAAAGGCACCCACATCCTCATCTGCCAAATTCAGCGGCAAGCCCACAACATAAACTAGATTCCTCTGAATAACTCGCACGTTAGCAAGCTGTTTCCTTCCATCCAAGGATTTGTTCTTCCCCCTTGTTGACTTGGGTTTTTTCTCCATAATCATCTCTGAAACCGGCCTATTACAAAGGTAGTGTGAACACAGGTGGTGAGGATCGCATTTGGAGCAGTAAAAGTATAAACACATCCAAATATTAAATTTTTCAAAAAGTCCATCGACTCAACAATGCCTGTTAATTACCTTTCACAACTTGCAGTTGTTCCAACAATCCTTTCCTTATTGTAAGTTGTACGACATGCTGGACAACGCCCTTCTGTCTCATCTTTCTCAGCCATATCCATAATTTGATGCCAGCACCAAACACAAATCTGAAAGAAGGCGAAACTAATCACATCTCACAATACAATGAATGTCTGAGAAAAGTTGGATACAACAGATACCACAAGAAAAACAGAATTCAGTAAACTAAAGATGACTAAAATCAAAAGCTATTGCAGCAGCTCAAATAGATGGCTAATTAATCAGCAATTTACAGCATTATACATTATTTCTTGAAAACAGGGTAACAGTTGATAAAGTTATTTTCAATAAAGAACAAAGTGCAGCCTTTTCAGCAGCTTTCTACATTTACTTCTCCATATAAAATCACCTAATAACCCAAGTGATCAGGTCTATAAATAAATAAATGCAATTTACAAGTACTAAAAAGAAAGGATTTTTATCATATTATACAGGTAAATAAGAAACATAAAGTGCCCACAGAATAGAAAAGCCACGTTACAAGATTGGGGGATTCAATACCTCATAGCCACACTTGCACGGCTTCAACTGTTGATCAGTCAAATCCATCTCCTCGGCACAGAGCGGGCAAGTCTTATCTCCTTCGTCACTCATGATGGCCTTAACAAAAATTTAAATCCCGCTTAAAGACTAATATTTAATTGCAAGTGGCAAAAAATGATTTAAAATGCAACAAAAACTAAAAGTAGCCAAAATCAAGAACACCAAAAGGCAAATCAAGATAGCCACGAAAAGGAAACTAATTAAACCTTCAATATCAGTTTAAAGCTCAACCTAATCTATAGTCAAACCCTAAAGAATCCTCCCACAAAAACACAACGCTTTCTGAACCAAAATCCTGTGCCCACAAGTATCATGCAAATTAAAATTAAGACGAAATTAAGTAGACAATAACGAACAGAATTGAGTACCAAGCGTGGTCCAGATAAAATCCAATAGAAATTGATTGAACAGCAACGAAAGTACTCAAGCCAACCGAAGAATCAACAAAATTAATTCCGATTTAACAATTAAAAATTCACTTTCCTAACTTCCAATAAAATTAGGGATCTACAACGAGAATAAGATTAAAACCCCGATGCTTACAGATGATTGAATCAAGAAACCGGAACACGATTTGAATAGCAAGAGAGAAATAGATGCAGAAAGAGAATGATAACCACAAGACTGATAATCCAGAGAGAGAAATACAGTGAAACAAAAGTAGAGGGTTGGTTGTGATGGGCCTTTCCACGGTAACTGCCTTCTGGGTTAGGTTGGGGCTCGGATCCGGGAAGCGGCGCAGTGGTAATTGGAGCTCCGATTGATAAGCAGATGGGATATTCAATTGGGAATTTTTCTATCCTAGACCCCGGTCTACAAGCGCGCCTGTGACAGGTTTGTGTATTTTTTAAATTTTTTTTATTTCAAGAACATCTCATGTGGCATGTTTTA
>JAPVEC010000065.1:0-76015 GCA_028984105.1 Lavandula angustifolia
TTATAAATGAGTTATCTCTTCTACATAATTTATAAACCAAAAGAGTGTATTAACTTGTGGATATTGCCGTAGCTCGTGGACAGAGAATGAGCGATCGTTACCACCAATTTATTTTTATTTACTACGATTGTAAAAATAGTTACAGACTGAGAGTTGTTTATTAGCTTTGTCGCCGCTAATTTTTTTTTTTTTTTAATTTAACATCCTAGCTTCGACACAACAATCTCGAAGTTTATTTATAAATAAAAATAAAATAAACAAAAGCAAGGTAACTCAAACAATAAACAAATTTACCAACTGATAATTAGGGGTGTAACGGTTCGGTTCGATTTTTAGTACAATTTAGGAACCGAACCAAACATATGAAAGTGGTTCGGTTCGGTTCGGTTTAAGGTTTACTTTACTTTTGGAACCGAACCGAACCGAACCGCTTAGAAATGGTTCGGTTTGGTTCGGTTCATAGGTTCTACCTTTTTTTAATCCTAAGTAGATTTTTTTGAACCGTAATATTCCATACATGCTTCCAAACACGACAACTCCAAAATATTAACAAAATATAAATATATTAAGCATAACTACAAAAGTTAATCTCCAACTAGGGCTCCAAAATATTAACAAAATATAAATATACTTAACATAGCTACAATAGTTAATCTCCAACTAGGGGAAACAAATTCATGACTCCACAATCCACATAGGCAGTAGCAAAATGAAACAACTTCATGACTCCACATAAACGGATGAACTAAGAACTCCAAGAAAAAATTCCTACGGATGGAGGACTTGTTCAACTTTTACGTTTTGGTAGAAAAAGTGAAAATAGTATTGAGAATGAATTGAGAAATGAGAAAGAAAATGGAAATAAGAATTGAGAAGACAGAAGAGTGGTGTAGTCATGACTCAGTTGTGCGGCGTGCCCTATTGCCCTAGTGTAATAGTAGTATTAACATCTCTTTTTTAATTTTTTTAATTACATATTTACATATGTATCAATTACCTACTATACCCCTAGTAATCACATATTAATATACTACCTAATAAGTAGTAGGTAGTATTAACAAAAATATTTATATTTCATTCGGTTCCATTGGTTCGGTTCGGTTCGATTTGAACGGTTTCTAAACATTTGAAACCGTGAACCGAACCGATTGTAAACGGTTTCGAAAAATATAAATCAAACCGAACCACGAAACTGAACCGAACCGCATTTTTCGATTTGGTTCGGTTCGGCGGTTCGGACCGGAACCACTTACACCCCTAAGTGATAATTGTTTTATGAATAAGTTTATAATATATAATAAAGTATTAAAAGGTATTCATACCAATAATTGGGCCAGATTCACAAGAAAATTCATCAATTCGAACAAAATTAAATAAAAAAGTAATCAGCCCAATTGCAAATTTTCGTCATGGGTAAAATGGTAACTTCCAGTCTCAGAGGCGAACAAAGTCAAAACAAAAAAACGTGCCACTTTAATTATATTTCGAAACAAATTAAAACACCAGCGTACCGTTGCGATGACGTGGCAAACCTCCCTTGAAAAGTAAGAAATTCAGCGATCACACTACACGCGTTTCTTCCTGCAAGCAACCACGCTTCTTTCGAAACTCTAGCCAATTAATTTCCTTTACCGCAGAAACACGATTTCAATACAAAAGCAGAAAGGAAAAGCAATAAAAACTCTTCCCCCACAACAATAAAACGGCATTTCGTTCTCAGATTCTCCATCGTCGTTACATTTTTCCTCAGCCTTCTCTCTCCCCACCCTCTAGCTCTCAATATATATCTGTGTATGTACACTCACGCGCGAGGATTTTTACTATGATTGTGTTTCACTGTTGAATTGTATATATACTCGATTGTGGTTGGGGAATTTAGGACTGTCAGTGGTTTTTATTGCTAATTTTTGGGGGTTTATAAAATTTATTTGATTTTGATCGGAGAGTGATGGAGTCTCCGGAGAGGGGGAGGCCGGTGGGTGGAATCGCCTTGGAGTTTCCGGTGAGCGACGGGGTTTTGTCGTGCTCGCCGCCGACTATACCGACGTGGCTACGGAGGCGTCTTTCGGAGCCGAAGACGCCGCAGACTTCTACGGTTGAGGAGATTCAGGCCAAACTTCGTGAGGCTGATCTTCGACGACAGGTCAGAATTTTGTATTACCTTTTTTCTTTCTTCTTGATTTTGATCAAGATTGTGCCGCTTCTTTTCGTAATTGTTTGTCGTGTAAATACACGACTCCTAGTTGTGATAATTATAGAAAGCATCGGATGATTTTCATCTTATTGTTTTGTTAATCAGTACGTTTTCTTGATTTAAGCTGATTCTGATTGGGATTTTTTTAAAAAAGAGTAGTTTATATTTTCAGAAAACTTTGGCTGCCTTCAAATACTCAGTTTGGGTGCTTTTACTTGTTTTGCTGTTCTGTTGACGTTGTTGGTTATCCTTCGCAGTGAAGGTTTGGTTATTTTCTTCGTGTTAGGTAAAAGTTGGTTGACAAGTACGTTAAAATTCAGTTCTTCATCCCCAATCCAAATACAAAATAATAGTTACAAAAAACAAAAAAATACACCAACCTACCTGCTATCGATGAGAAAAAAGAAAAGAAAACAAAGATAAAGTGATCCTTGTACACATAATCTTTCGAAGTTTGATTTTGGTGCCTAGTGCTTATGCAGTTCTTGCAGTTCTTCCCAGTATTTATCTGGTCTAATACACGCTTCCCCATGTGAAAACAATTGGATCTTGGATGTGTTGATATTTAGTTTAACTGTCTGCATTGTGACAAGCGTTATGATATTTTCCGTCACATTTAGTGGAACAAGATTAGTATGGTACTTTTTGATCTATATGTGATTTGCGTGTAAATTCTTGAATTCTGTCCTTATTGCATAGTATTTATCTACCCCCTCCCAACCAATGTTTCATTATGGTTTTGTTGTCCCTGGTTTTTCTTTATCTTAATAGGTTTAACATGCTAATATATCAATTAAACTGCAGAAATTTTATGAGAACTTATCAAGCAAGGCCAGGCCAAAGGTACGAAGCCCTTCCCGTTCTATATCACCTGAAGATGATCTTGGGCAGCGACTCGAGGCGAAGCTCCTAGCTGCTGAAGAGAAAAGGTAACTTATGTTTTCTTGGTCTTATTTTCACAGTGAATATAAGAAAACCTGCACATTAGTGTGTCTGATCTCATTATCATGTCCTGCGTTTCTTTCCTGAGGTTAATTCTGAGCCGTTGGCTTGAATGTCTTTGATGTCCTTTCAGCATGTCAGTTGGTCACATGTCATGTGTGTGCACCTATTGACTGTTGTACTTTGCATTCTTAGGTTGAGCATCCTTGCAACTTCTCAGATGCGCCTGGCAAAACTTGATGAATTGCGGCAAGCTGCTAAAAACCAGGTTGAAATGCGCTTCAAGAAGGAACAAGCTGAGTTAGGTACAAAGGTTAAAATGCGTGTTCAACAAGCAGAGGCCAACAGGTTGCATATCCTTCGGGCTAAGCGGCAAAGGAGGGCCACTCTGAGGGAGAGGACATCCCAGTCTTTGATGAGGCGAATGACTCGGGAGAGCAAGTATAAAGAACGAGTATGTGCTGCAATAAGCCAAAAGCGTGCAGATGCTGAGAAAAAGCGACTGAGTTTGCTAGAAGCAGAGAAGACGCGTGCTCATGCTAGAGGCTTGAAGGTGCAAACAGTGGCTAGCTCTGTTTCTCAGCAGCGAGAGATTGAGAGAAGCGAATTGAAGAACAAGTTGGAGGACAGGTTGCAGAAGGTACTTTAAATATTATATTGGCAAATATGTTCTACAATTGATGTAATGTAATGTCCATCACGGGCCTCCTTAGATTGGCATTTGAAACTGTATTTAAACAGGCAAGGAGACTGAGAGCAGAATATATGAAGCAGAGAGGAAGACACTATAGTGCTTTTCTTAGTAATTGGGAAACGATGCATGAGCATGCTGACATCCTTACCAAAAATTTAGTCAGGTAATTTTAATTAGATTTTTTTGGACTCAGATGCATCAGTTTCTGGTTTGTTTTGATAGTCTTCTGGGTTTAGAGAAACTCTATCTCTTTGTGAATTATGTAGATCACATGAATTTATCTACTACTGCCCCACTGCAGGTGCTGGAGGGATTTCAAAAATCAGAGAAAGACAACTGCCCATCTTTCTAAAGCTTATAATGACTTGAATATTAATGAGAGATCAGTGAAGTCTATGCCTTTTGAGCAATTTGCACTTCTTATTCAGTCACCAGATACTCTTCATACAGCTAAGGCATTGCTAGATCGTCTTGAGACTCGTCATAAATTTTCTCGATCCTCTGCTAACCGATCTGGTTTGGATGACATTGATCACCTGCTCAAGCGGGTTGCTTCACCGAAAAGGAAGCAAGCATCCAGAAAAGTTGTCTCAAGCAGAAAGCAACAAGAGACCCCTGCTATCAAGCAATCTGACAAAACTACTCACCTTTCAAGGTACCAAGTAAGAATTGTTCTCTGTGCCTACATGATCCTAGGGCATCTAGACGCTGTCATCAGTGGTCGAGGAGAGCGTGAGACGGCTTTGGTCAATTCTGCTCAGAAATTTGTGGAGGAGTTTGATTTGCTGATTAAGATACTGGTAAATGGGCCACTACAGACATCTGATAAGGAATCTGACCATGTAGCGCTGAAACATAGGACTTTTAGATCACAGCTTGCAGCCTTTGATTCTGCTTGGTGCTCCTTTTTGAATAGCTTTGTGGTATGGAAGGCCAAGGATGCTAGGTCACTAGAGGAGGATTTGGTGAGGGCTGCTTGTCGTCTTGAACTTTCTATGATTCAAACCTGCAAGATGAACCCTGAAGGGGGTAGTGCTCCTCTGTCGCATGATATGAGAGCTATCCAGAAACAGGTTATTTTCATATTTCTCTACTATTTAATGATTTTGGAAAGTTCTTAGCTGTTTTGTCCTGTAGCTAGTTCTCCGAAGCGGATTTCTGGATATAACAAGCTATTTGTCAGAAACTATCAATTTTGCATAGGTTAACTTCGGGCTTCCTGTTGGATAGAGACGTTACGCTGACATTTATTTTGTACTACGCAGGTTCATGAAGATCAGACACTCTTAAGAGAGAAAGTGCAACACCTAAGTGGAGATGCTGGTATTGAGCGCATGGAAAATGCAATTTCTGATACACGAACCAAATTTTTTGAAGCAAGGGAAAATCGGAGCCCAATTACTCCGTTGACTCCTATTATGTTATCACCAAGTCCGGCTTCCTCTTCTCTTGGCAGCTCAGATGAAGCCAGTAACATGATTGTGACCCCTCCTAAGCAAAGCTCTGTGGTGCGATCTTTGTTCAAGGATGAAGTTGATGCCAAAGAGGCCAGTTTGTCTTTGTTAAACAATAGGACCCTGCCGATTTCTAGAGGAACCTTGGACATGGAGAATGCAAGGATTGTCAACGAATATGTTCATGGGGCACATCTTTCATTCACTGATAGCTTCAATGATGCTGGTGAAGATAATAAAATCATGGTATGTGACTAGTTGTGTGATATTTATGTTTCTAATTAAATAACCTGTTGAATTATTCCTGAAATTATCTAATCATGATCAGGCAAATATAAAAGAGACGATGGAGAAGGCCTTCTGGGATGGCATCATTGAGTCAGTGAAACAGGAAGAACCTAATTATAGCCGTGTTGTGGAATTGATGGGGGAGGTGAGGGATGAGATTTGTGCAATGGCTCCTCATACGTGGAGGCAAGAAATTATCGAGGCTATTGACTTGGATATTCTCACTCAGGTAGGTAGTCATTAATGAATTTTGAGTTTGTATCTCTCCTCATTTGAGCTTCTTCCATGTCAATATATCTGGGTTATGTTTATTTTCAGGTGCTGAGTTCAGGAAAATTAGACATAACTTATTTTGGGAAGATCCTGGACTACGCACTCGTCACTCTTCGAAAGCTATCTGCTCCAGCTTATGAAGATGAACTGAATAAGAAGCACCAGCAGTTCATGAAAGATCTGGCAGAGACATTTTGGGCCGGAAATAGCGCTGATAACTCACATATCATGGCCTTAATTAAGGGCTTGCGGTTTGTCCTAGAACAGATAAAGGTCTTGATTCTGCTTCAGTTAGCATTTCTGTTTAAAATAAAAAGTACGAAGTGTTGCATCTATCTTGCTCTTATGATGAGCTAATAAAATGATACGGCGTCTTTGCCTCAGGAACTCAAGCAAGAAATCAGCAAAGCACGCATCAGAATGATGGAGCCATTCTTGAAGGGACCTGAAGCTTTATATTATCTCGGAAGAGCTTTCACCAACCGTTATGGTCATCCCTCCAATGCTCGGATTTCTTTGCCCTTAACTGCGAGATGGCTTTCAACTACAGAAGAAAGTAAAGATGAGTGGAATGAGCACAAAAGCTCAGTCTCTGAGCTGACAAGGAGTTTTCTTCCTTCCACCACTCTCCGAACAGGAGGAAGTTCCTTAATTAAAGTAGTGGGAAATCAAGCTGATAAATCTTCAACTTCAAATACTACAAGTTTTATCGGTTAGTATATCTTTATGACCCGTCCGTCCATTTGTCAATATCGTATAGAGTACCTCCACTTCTTAACATTATTTGTTTCTACACCAGAGACCATTGATCCCCATTTAGAATGCAAAGGAGAGGAGGTTGATTTGATGGTGAGTTTAGGCTTGTTGAAGTTGGTGAGCAGGATTACTGGCTTAACTGAAGGTGAACTCCCGGAAACTATGAACCTTAACTTCTCCAGACTGAGAAGTGTGCAATCCCAAGTTCAAAAAATTATTGTCGTAGCAACAAGGTATGTGTTAATGAATCACATTCATGACCTCGATAAGCTTTAATTTGTTAAAGGCTTCTTATACCTATGTATATTTTGCAGCCTTCTAGTCTTGAGGCAGACTCTACTAAACCAGCAAATTGTCAGCAGCCAAGCACACATGGATAGCATACTCTCGAGCAGCGTTAAACGCCTCTCCCAGTGTCTCGACACAGTTGCAGATGCCGGTATCCAAGACATCATCCAAATACTCACCTCTGCTGTAGAGGAAGACACCAACAACAGCAAATCAGTTGAACCAATGAAGCAAATAATGGCAAGAATGCTGAGCAAATCCCTCCAAGAGGGCGATCCGATTTTTGCCATGGTTTCTCGAGCAGTATACATTGCTCTAAGAGGAGTAGTCCTTGGAGGAACTGGAAAGCCAGGAAGAGACTTAGCAGAGATGGCATTACAGAAAGTTGGGGCATCCTTGCTTCTCGACGACGTCGTCGAAGCCGCCTCAGTTTTAGTGGTGGCAGCTAAGGTATCTGTCATTGTTCATGGCCCTTGGTATGGAAATTTGGGACATGAGTGAAGTTGGTTTATTCATATCTGTGTTGTATCAATTGTTATGTACAGGTTAAGAATATGCCTCTCTAGGCTTAGTTGTTTAGTGATGTTTGTATAAAGTGGTTTTCATTAAAACTGCAGAAAGATGTACATAGGATGTTGGTTGATGATGAATGAACTGAATATTATTCTATTTTGACGTATTTGAAATATACACGTGTTAATGTAAGTTTGGCTGTGAATTTGAAAATGGAGGCCAATCAAGAAAACTTGACATTGGTTACAAGAACAATCAATAATAATAGCAAAAGGTACAAAGGTTGAAACAAGAGGTACATCATTACAATGCTGTCTAAATTACAATACCAAACCAAAAATTCAGAATGTTTGAAAAACAAAGAACACACGCTCTCAAAACCTTTCAATCCAACACTTACAATACGCACAGAATGATGAAAATGCAATCCCAAACTGCAGAAATACTAGAAATATACAGACTTATTTAAAACATAATCTCAAGCAGTTGAAACCATTCACCACCACCAAAGAAGCATTCCTGCTTAAAGCTATATCTACCTTCTAAGAGAGGCGCACTTCTCCGCTGGCATGCGCAGCCTTCACTTGTTTATCATACTCATCTTCGTCCTCCTCTTCCACCTCCTCTTCCAGATCTTCTTCGACGTTTTCATCATCATCATTGCCTCCCCAGCCGAACCCTCCAATTGGACGGGCTACCGGAGGAGGGGACTTGGCCTCTTCGACGATTCTCATGATGTCCTCCACAGACTGAAGAGAGAAGGTAGGGTTCTCCCTGCGATAGTACAAAGCTTGTGCAGGATCAGTTAACTCCCTTGGTAGATTCTTCAGAAACCATGGGTGAGACTTGATGTCTTTGATTGTAATTCTCTGCAACATATAAAGTGTGATCGTTTGGTCAAATATAAAATAAGAATACAAGTATTCTTGTTCATAAAGCTCATCAAGAAGATCAAGTAAGACATGCCACCAAAAATGAGGGCGGCCCAGTTAAGCTTCGGTATGAAAATGACAATAATTACCCTAGATGAGTTGGCAACGAAGATACGACTCAGAAGATGCCTGCAATCCTGGGATACATGGACGTAATCGGGGATCTTGTACTGGACAGCCATTATCCTCTGTAAAAAGAGTTTAATACATCATAACGATATGAGAGATGTATGTAGTTGCAATGAAATTTAAGGAAGGCATGGACACGTTTAGAGCAAAAGGTTTACTTGAATGGTTTTCCTGAAGTTCTTTGGATCTTCTTGATCTTCAAAAGGGTAAGCTCCAACCAGCATAACATAAAGTGTGACACCGCATGACCAAACATCAGCCAACTGAAACGGAAACAAACAACATCAACCAAAATGCAAATTATGACTAAATGTATACTATTCATGCATGTGGTTTCATGAATGGGTTAGTTGGCCTAGTTTTACATAGGCGAGTTAGCAACCATCTTATAGCATCATTTAAGGATATTATTGACCATAATAAAATGAAGCAAGAGAATGTAAAGAGTAGATAGCAAGATACACCAGAAACAAACATAAGAACAATCGACCAACAAACGAGCTAGAAAGTGTGGTTGTTGGATGAACCAGAGAAAGATGGGATGCCTGACCTTCCCATCATATTCTCTTCTAGATAGAACTTCTGGAGCTATGTAAGCAGGAGTTCCAACAGTTGATTTGGGCCTTGAATGAAGCAGGGATGACTGAACAAGAGAAAAACAACACCATCAATACATACTGCTGCATCAAATAAAGCCTACCACCATGCAAATCGTCCAACTGCTTATCATTACCTTTGAATAGCCAAAATCACAGATTTTCAGCCGTGGGGCAGGGCTTCCATCAAGAAGGGTGTTCTCCAGTTTCAAATCCCGATGGCATATTTGCTACAATCAAAGAGGAATTCAACCTACCATAATTGCAAAATGCCCAAAGACCTATCTTACTAGGAACAATGGTAATTTCACAACAATATACTATCGAGCTTCTATATCAGGTTTTTTCTCACCATGGCGTGGCAGTAGTTAACTCCAGAAATGAGTTGCTGAAAGAAGTACCTGGCCTGAAACACAATAAATAAAGATCAAGATTGTCGAAATTAGTCCTCATTTCTTTTACCATAACGAAAACACCTTTTAGAAAAAAATGAAAAAGGAAAGAGATAGCGGAAAGAAATTGAAGCTTCAAGCTATAGCACCTCATCTTCGCTGAACCGACCAGCATTACAGATTCTCTCAAAGAGCTCTCCACCAGCAGCATACTCCATGACAATGGCTAGATGAGTAGGAGTCAAAACCACCTGTTCATCCCAAAATCAAAAACCCAAAATTAAGCTAGATAAAGCTTCACTCTTGCAGATAGAAATTCCATCAAAACCAGCTTCCTCACCTCCTTAAATCTGATAATGTTAGGGTGCCGAAGCGATCTGTGATTTATAATCTCACGTGCCACATTCTCATCAATCTACAGCCAAAAATAAGAGATGAAACCAACTTCTTAAGAAAGCTATTATGCAGTTCTTATTAAACAAATTATATAACACAAAAGCTCAAACACCTACAGTCCGGATCTTTCCAACCAATGAAAAACAATGGCAATCAACATAAAAGACTAATGATCCCTAAAATAATTATAGAACGCTCACCTTATGTCCTCTTTCAATGTATTTCATCGCAACGAGCTCCTTCGTCTCCCTATTCCTCATAAGCCTCGCCACACCAAAATTTCCAGACCCCAAATCCTTCACGAGTTCGTATTTCTCCATTTTTTTTGCTTTTTTCTTTTTTCTTTTTTTGGTTTCTTGCAATATTTTACAAATCTCAGCACAGAAATCACGAAAAAAAACCAAACTTAACCCGCACCCAACAATCACGGTAAGTCGGAAACCACAGCTCCAGAAATCAAAAGCTGAAACTTTGAGATTCAATTTCTGGAGATTTGGGGGCGAAAACAGGAAATTTGTTTGCAAAATCAACAACCTAGAGCTTGATAAATTGCTAATTTAAGCTTGACATCACTAATCCTTGATAACGGAAAGGAAAATGACTCGATCAATTACGCAATCAAAAGACCCAATTGCAGAGATATTAGGGATTCAATACTGGTGGAATTGAAAAGGGGCCGACATTCCTTGATTGGTAAGGGTTTCTGATCCTTAAAGATTGAGAAATTGAAATCGGTTCTGGGTAGGAATCGGACAGAAAAGCAGCGATTTAATTGCTGAGATTCGAAGAAAGGTAAGGAACATGTAGTGCCGAGTGAGTTGTGAATATCACATATAGATTCTTGGAAATTATATATCTGTATATATTAGGAAAAAAACATATTCTTCTATATCTATTTTCACTTTTTTTAACATTTTTACGTCAAATATTGGCTTTGTAGATTAGTTATAATGGGAACAAATTATAGCGATTCTTCAAACATTTGATAATATTATTAAATAAATCTTGAGAGGCTTTCATGGAAACTACAAGAAGATCCCTTCCCCAATTGGACACCCAATCTATAGGCTAAGATATTTTTAAGTAAAAATAATAAAACTCACATTTTTTCCTTAACGGTTAAGTTGGAAAATACTATAATCCCGTTTTGTTAAATAGTCAGCACAATTGACAATATCTACATATCTAACATTCAAACTATAAATTTCAAGAAAATTCGGTTTTCTTCATTTACCATATTTTTTGTCACTATTATGGTCTTATAATAAGGCCGTCCTAGATTAACTATAGGTGACAGACACACATAGCGGTGCATCATTTTCTGCTCCTATGAATAGTGTACTTGGTAAGCTCATTTTTTTCATCGTTTAATAACTAACTATTAATTGTTTTATGATAACTTAAAAGCGTTACTAGTAATTTAACGTAAAGTAGGTGAATTCATGTACTTGACGAGTCTTTTTTGTTATATAACTATCGGCAATTGTGTTAACGATAGCTTAAAATTGTTACTAGTATGTACTTGACGAAGTCCCTTTTTGTCATATAATTGTCTGTAATTGTTTTAGCGACAACTTAAAAGTGTTACTAGTAACACAACGTTAGGTATATGAATCCATTATAAACTGAAGAACTAAATACGTAACAATTATAACATATTACAAGGAAAATACGTAATCAATATTTTACGTGCAGCTGGGGTTCGACATAAGACGTTCGTTCATTCATGTATAGTGGTACTAACGGGAGAAATCAAGGACTTGTTCGAGAAGAATGCCTCTAAATTTCCAGTCACAATCCGGAAAGCATTGAGAAACGCTTCCGCCGTGTAGGCGCCTTGTTGAGAATAATAATTATGCCACATAGGCATGCTCATCTTTATCAAGTAAATCTTCTGGAAGATTACCTTGGTATTAGCTGTACTAGCTGGACTCAATTACTATCATAAATGTACAATTGTCAAAGTCTAGATCCTTCCATATTCTCCTATAAAAAGGAGTTGTAAAGATGCTATAAAATATAACCCATTCTTACTTTATTTCCTTAAATAATATTACCGTCTCTTATTCTTACTTTATTTCTTTCGATAATATTACTTCCTTTTATGGTATCAGAGCAGGTTGATCCTGCCTCTCTGTTCAATAATTTTCTTTAAGACAATGGCAGCTCCTTCTCAAACAGATTCAACTGCCGACGGATTTACTCCAGTCATAACATCTGCTCACAATTCTATTGGGTCTCCTAGTTCCCATGAATCGCAGATCATTTCCTTACAAAGTCAATCTATCTCTATCAAATTAGATGACAACAACTACCTACTATGGAAGCAACAGATTTTGGCCACCTTGGAAGGATTTGGCCTTGATAAATTCCTAATTGGAGGATCCCATGTTCCTGATAAATTCATCCCAGGTACATCTTCTAAAGAAGTTGTAAATCCCGCTTATGTTAATTGGTGCCGGCAAGATAAACTTATTATTTCTTTCTTATTGTCCTCAATGACTGAGAGTGTTCTTATTGGAGTTGTCGGTTTGACAAATTCTAAAGATATCTGGGACACCGTTCAATCTAACTTTGCTTCACAATCGAGGGCTAAATTAATGCAATTAAAGTTGCAGCTGCAAACATTGAAGAAGGGCAACCTAAGCATGAAGGATTATTTAAATAAAATCAAGATATGTTGTGATGTATTAGCCTCTGCAGGTGAAAGAGTATCAGATGATAATCATATTTTGCACATTTTCGGTGGTTTAGGAGCTGAATACAATTCTGTTATGGTTTCCTTAACCTCAAGAGTGGAACCTTGCTCACTCAATGAAGTAAAAGCACTACTCTTAAGCTATGAGAATCGATTGGAAACTACTGACCAAGGTTGTCCAAGTATTGATGGTTCTTCTCCTACAGCCCATGTTACTCACACTCAACAATGGGGATTACGCAATCAGTCCCGGAATTTCAATCGAGGCGGCGGTCGTGGATACAACACTCGTGGGAGAGGTGGACGTTACAACAACAACTCCAAACCCAGATGTCAAATCTGTCATAAACTCAACCACACAGCTGACCGTTGCTATGAACGTACTAATCTCAACTTTGTTCCTGATTCTGGTAACAGACAAAATAATGGGAATCCTCAAAGGAACGCTGCCTACTACGGGAGTAACAGTAACTATAATGCAGGGCAAAACTCATCTTGTCCTTCAGCTAATATTGCTAATGTGGGACGAGGGCAATCTGGTGAAGTTCAATCGGTTGACTCCAACTGGTGCGTTGATTCTGGAGCTACAAATCATGTTACCTATGATTTAGGTAATCGAATATGGCGAGGAGAATATCAAGGAGGTAAAGAACTATTAGTTGGTAATGGATCAGGTTTAAAGATCGAGCATATTGGTAACTCTATACTTCAGTCTACATCTCCCCCATCAAAACATCACTTTCTGTTAAAAAACATACTGCATGTGCCTCACATTACTAAAAATCTCATTAGTGTTTCTAAATTCTCTAAGGACAATAATGTTTACTTTGAATTTCATCCGCATTCTTGTTCTGTGAAGGATCCAGTTTCCAAGGCCACACCTTGCTCGGCGGGAAGGTTGAGAATGGTCCGTACGCCTTTAATCTCAATAAAATCCCGATCTGTTCCCTCAATCGTGTTCAACCTTCCTCTTCTCGAGACCAAGACACCTTCCGCCTACACCACCGGTTGCGGCAATAAAGACGATCTACACTTGTGGCATTGTAGGCTTGGTCATGCTTCTTTTAACATTGTGAAGAAAGCCTTAGTTCACAGTAACATTCCCTTTTTGAGTTCTAATGAAAACTTGCTTTGTGCTGCTTGTTTACAATCTAAGAGCCACAAACTTCCATTTCCTAATAGTAGTAAAAAGTTTGTCCCCCTTGAACTCATTCACACTGATCTCTGGGGCCCGTCTCCTATTCAATCCCGAAATGGTTATGTTTATTATGTATCCTTCATTGATCACGCTTCTCGGTTTACTTGGATTTATCTACTTAAGAATAAATCTAAAACTGCCTCAGCCTTTATTGCCTTCAAAAACCTTGTTGAAAACCAGTACAATGCCAAGATTAAAATGATACAAAGTGATGGGGGCACTGAGTATAAACCATTAAAATCTCTTTTTGTTCAACATGGCATCCATCATAGAATATCCTGTCCTTACACACCCGAGCAAAATGGTCTTGCCGAACGAAAACATCGGCACATTGTAGAAGTTGGTTTATCTTTATTAGCACATGCTCATGTCCCTTATCAATTCTGGGACGATGCATTTGTTTCAGCTGCACATATAATAAACCATACACCTTCCAAACTTCTGAATTTTCAAGCTCCAATAACCATTCTTACCTCTGTCACACCTGATTTCTCAGCTTTTAAGGTTTTCGGCTGCCTATGTTACCCTCTTCTTAGACCTTACAATAAACATAAACTTGAATTTCGAAGTGTTCTTTGGTGTATTCATAGGTTACAGTCCAACCTATAAAGGCTACAAAGTTCTACTACCCACTAACAAAGTCTTAGTCACCAGACATGTTGTTTTTTCTGAATCTGTTTTTCCTTTTCGTCATCCCACCTCGTCCACTTCTACTCTTTCTCCCCCTCCTTCCTCATCTACACCATTGAATCTTCTTGTTCCAAGTTCTTCCTATCCTTCTGTTGATTCTCTTCCAACTAATCCTCCACTCAACACACCTATCTCCAACTCTTCACCCGAAGTTTCTCCAATTCCCTCTCCTGCTGCCTCTTCTATCTCCCCTTTGTCTGATCCGACTGGTAGTATTGAGAATCTCATTGCTCCTTCATCTGTTCCATTACCTACTAATGATGCTCCTTCCGTTCCTTCAGGCGATACTCCTATCCGCCACCCTATGATCACTCGAGCAAAGGCTGGCATTTTTAAACCCAAAGTACTCACTGCATCTGTGTCCATGCCTGAGCAAGAGCCTAAATCTCATCATGACGCCTTATCAATACCAGTGTGGAGAGATGCTATGCAGCAGGAGCTTGCAGCTTTGTCTCGAAATAAGACTTGGCAATTGTGTTCTCTCCCGCCTGACAAACAAGTTGTCAGCTGTCGATGGATTTTTAAAATCAAGCGGAATTCTGATGGTTCTATTGCTCGATACAAAGCCAGGTTGGTGGCCCGTGGATTTACTCAAACCTTTGGTTTGGACTACACTGATACATTTAGTCCTGTTGCGCGTCCTATTACCATCAGAATCATTCTTACCATTGCACTTTCTTATTCTTGGAAAATTCGGCAACTTGATGTCGATAATGCATTCCTGAATGGAGACCTTCAAGAGGAGATTTTCATGGAACAACCCCCTGGTTTTGAGGTAAATAATGGTGTTGGCCTTGTCGTAAACTTTCAAAGGCCATTTACGGCTTAAAGCAAGCTTCTCGGGCTTGGCATTCTAAACTTCGGGAATACACTTTCTTCCCTTGGCTTTACTCAATCTCGTCTTGATCCATGTCTATTTTTTCGGAAGGACTTCTACCTCATTCTTGCTCCTCCTCACTTATGTTGATGATATTCTTATTACTGGAACAACTGATCATGAAATTGGCGTTGTCATTCAACAACTTCGTCAACATTTCTCACTCAAGGATTTGGGATTTTTAAGTCAATTTACGGGCGTCCATTTTCAAGACACCACCTGCGGGATGTTTCTAAGTCAAAAACAATACATTCTTGATATTACGGCTAAGGCGAACATGGTGGCTGCTAAAGGTTTGGCTAGTCCTATGATCACTTCACCTACCCTATCAAAGTTTGAGGGTCAACCGCGACCGATCACACATTATACCGAAGTGTCGTTGGTGCTTTACAATATGCCACTATCACTCGTCCGGGATATTGCCTTTAGTGTCAATAAAGTCGGTCCATATATGCGCAACAACCCTTGGGCAAGTCATTGGAGAGGCTGTCAAACGCATTCTCCGTTATCTCGCGAGAACTTTAGAGTTTGGTTTATTAATGAAACCCTCTCCTAATCTTGATATTCGTGCTTATGCTCGATGCCGATTGGGGTAGTGATCGCGATGACGAGAAAATCCACCTCCCGGGACTTGTATTTTTCTTGGTAATAATCTTGTTGCTTGGGGTGCTAAGAAACAAGCTACCATCTCTCGGTCGAGTACGGAGGCGGAATTCCATGACCTCACTCAAGTCACTTGTGATGTTATTTGGTCGCACTCCTTACTTGATGAACTCCACATAGGTCGCCGTAGTCCTTGTTATTTGGATGGACAATTTGGGAGGCGGTTGCCTTATCTTCCAATCCGTTTTTCACTCCAAAATCAAACATGCCGAAATTGATTTTCACTTTGTTCGGGAGAAAGTTCTCAACAAAACCATCTGTGTACAACATCTTCCTTCTCATGTTCAAATTGCTGATGGGTTCACCAAACCAACTTCCGGACAAACTTTCACTCGGTTTCGAAATTTCATTCACGTGTTTCCTAATCCCTCGCTCAATTTGAGGGGGCATGTTGAGAATAATAATTATGCCACATAGGCATGCTCATCTTTATCAAGTAAATCTTCTGGAAGATTACCTTGGTATTAGCTGTACTAGCTGGACTCAATTACTATCATAAATGTACAATTGTCAAAGTCTAGATCCTTCCATATTCTCCTATAAAAAGGAGTTGTAAAGATGCTATAAAATATAACCCATTCTTACTTTATTTCCTTAAATAATATTACCGTCTCTTATTCTTACTTTATTTCTTTCGATAATATTACTTCCTTTTACGCCTCGATGAGGCGACAGCACCACGTTGTCTAGGCGGAGGAGCTCCGCCGGAACACTAGGCTCGTTCTCAAACACGTCCAGCGCAGCTCCTGCTATAGTACGCGCCACCAAGTGTTTCACTAAAGCTTGTTCGTCAACAATGGCTCCTCGCCCGATGTTGACGAGAATGCCCTCCTCTCCGAGGGCGACCAATACGTCGTCGTTGATCATGTGGTGTGTGGCTTGTGTTAAGGGGCAGCAGATGATTAGGATGTCGGATTCAGAGGCGAGATCGTAGACAGTGGAGAAGAAGTTGTAGGAGGTTGATTGTTTTCTGGATCTAGAGTTGTATGAGATCTTGCAGCCGAATGATTGTAGTCTTTTCGCTACTTTTGATCCGATGTTGCCCAGCCCTATGATTCCAACTCGTTTGCTTCCAAGCTGAAGAACCGAGATTCAGATTGATATGCATAATTTATTCGATCTGTTTAGATAATGGTGTGCAGGTAATGTGCACAAAGTGTTCGATGAAATGATTGTGACAAACCTTGAAACCTAGAGGATTGTAATCCGGATTGAGCGGCCAAATCCGCCGCCGCACAAACCTATCGCCGCCGCTAATCTTCCTCATCACGTCAATGAGAAGTCCAACGCCGTAATCCGCCGTGTCCTCGGAGAACACGTCAGCAGTGTTGGCTACGAGAATCCCGCGGCGATGGCACGATTCCAGATCTATGTGATTGACGCCTGTTCCGGAGGTACAAACTAGTCCAAGCGACGGCAGGTGGCGGAGGATCTCGGCGGTGATTGGGCTTTTGGCGAAGCAGAGGACGGCCTTCGCCGATTGGGCGTGCTCGAGCAGGAATTTTTCGGTTGGGAGTGGTGATTCGTAGGCTTTGAGGACGTTGAACTTGGCCGTGAATCCGTCCTCGTGCGCTGTGAAGAGGTTTGACGGACGTATGACGAGAAGCTGAGGTGGTGGTTCGTCGCCGGAGAGTGGTGGCGGGTGGTGGTTTTCTTCATTCATCGCCGGAGTGATTTTGTCCATTTGACGAAAATGACCTTCCACTTCCATTTTAATAATAATTTTAATAGAACTTTTTCATGGATTTCTTTTTCGCAAATTCAAGATAAGATTCTTTTTAATGTACTTTTGCAATTCAGATGGAGAGACACATTTTTGCATAAAGTGTGGACTAAATCGAGACCAAACGTATAGTTGAGAGGTCAGAAAATAATATTCCAAAATAAGGGTCTAGAGTTGCATTTTTGCATAAAGCGTGGACTAAATCGAGACCAAACATATAGTTGAGGGGTCTAATAAGATATAATATTCCAAAAAGAAGGAGCAACAGAACGAACTCCTCAAACTTACTCTGCTGTCAACTCTGGAGCGAGTATGTCACAATTTTCTTCAAGCCAAAGAAATTAATCCATCGTCGGAAACTACTTCTGCAAGGAATATCGACGATCGGTGGATCTGAATCTAGAAACTCATTGCGAGATCGCGAAGGTTATGATTCTAGTCTCATTATCATCGATCCTCTGAAAATATTTCTTGACTTTTCATCATTGTGTCCGTCGACGCTATACGCGATTTATGATTTCTTGATGATTTAGTGCCTATGTTCTATGTTAGCTGGTAGTGTGCTTTGGTTTATTCATAATAATTGCTTGGAATGTGTTGATTTTTATTATTTGGTATTAGGGTTTTCCGATGGAATGTGATTGGATGATCGTCTTCTGTAAAGTTTTGGTTTTATGATAATTTCTGATTTACTTGCATTGACGTATTCTTGTTGAATTTCTACTTTGCGGAGAGCTAATTTGCATGATAGGTCTCGTGGTTGAGTGTGGGTATTTGGATTTTCGGAGTGTGAGGTTTTGATTAGTTTGAGTTGCTTATTGTTTATGTTTAACCTTATAGGTTTATAAGGGGAGTATTGTTTAAGGTGTATTGGGTATTCGAAAATGGTTCCGAAAGGTTTGATTTATAGCTTTGTTGCAAAAGGGACTGTTGTGCTAGCAGAGCACACTCCCTATTCTGGTAACTTCAGCACGATTGCAGTTCAGTGCTTGCAAAAGCTTCCTTCTAACAGCAGCAAGTACACATACTCGTGTGATGGCCACACTTTCAGTTTCCTTCTGGATAGTGGATTTGGTACGCTCACCTATCCTAGTGCACTTGACTGGCTAAATCTCATTTGTTGACGTTTTATGTCTTGTTTGGTGTGTAGTGTTCCTAGTTGTTGCAGATGAATCGATGGGAAGAAGCATACCTTTTTGTATTTCTGGAGAGAGTGAAGGATGACTTCAAACAGAGATATGGAGCTACCATCAGTAACGATGATCCACACCCTTTGGCTGATGATGCAGATGAAGATGACGATTTGTTTGAAGACCGGTTTAGTATTGCATACAATCTTGATCGAGAATTTGGGTGTGTATATAATCTTTGCTATTGCCCCACCATAAGTAACTTCAGTGTTCTATTACTCCACCATAGTTATTGACTTCATTTTCTTTTTTGTTTTCACCAGACCAAAGCTTAAGGAACACATGCAATATTGTATGAATCACCCAGAGGAAATGAATAAGCTGTCCAAACTGAAGGCTCAGATAACTGAGGTCAAAGGGATAATGATGGACAACATCGAGAAGGTACATTTGCAGACTTGCAGTCTATTCTACTCTTTGCCTAATATTAAGTTTTGGTACTTAGGCCTAGATCTACTTAACCATCTCATGTAAAGAACTCCCTATATTCTCTCTTACAAGCAAGTACATGCTTGTATCCTCTAGAATACTCCTACAATTTATGGAAATGTTTTGCCATTTCTGTCTCCTTGTCACTCTTCTATCATTTCTTTTTGGCTTTTTGGGCTGGTGATATATTAACTGCGATCACCTTTCCTAAAGCTCGTGGTGTTTGGTTGTGGTTGTCTTTTTTCTCATTGGTTCATCTTTATGCAAGATAAATTAATAAACATGGTATGTATGATGTATCCTTTCACCTTAGCACTTGATGTAAACTTTGATTCTAGGAGTGTTTGCATGTGATGGCAAATGATTGTATGCTGAATATGCATGTATTGGAGTTGGGTATGCCAGCTTTAGAATCATCTTAAACATGAATGTATTATGTAAATCCATATCGTAATCGTGATTCAGTTTCCATCTTGCCGGGCTGCATAGTTGACAAGCATTCATCATGTGATCTAAGTGTACCTCCAGATGAAGTTTTTAACATGACTGGTCTAGTTCGTATTTGGCATTGGTTCCTATTTGGAACGTGTCTCGCAAAGGTGCCCAACTCCCATTGAAAAAGCAACCTTTAACCACTTCTTCATCTGCACAAGTATTTTGTCTGCTCTGACAAGTTCCTATAATGGTTTTCTATTAAACATAGTCCAAATCTATGGAGCACCCCAATATTCAGACTTTGTGTATACTTTCAGGTGTTGGATCGTGGTGAGAAAATCGAATTGCTGGTAGATAAGACCGAAAACCTTCAGTTTCAGGTGAGAACCTCTTCCTCCCCTTTGCACCTAGAAAATATACGAACTAATATCATATTAACATTCTTACACAAATCTTATTCAGGCTGACAGCTTCCAGAGGCAAGGGAGGCAGCTACGTCGCCAGATGTGGATGCAAAATCTTCGCACAAAGCTGATGATTGCAGGAGCCATTCTTGCCCTCGTCTTCCTTCTCTGGCTTATGTTCCGTTGAGATTTCAAGAACTTAGTACTGGAGCACTTCTCATATCTGCAAGTTCTTCTCTCTTTTTTCATCTTAATGTACAAAAACCATTAGTCTAGTACTCTGTATATCTTCTGTTCTCTATGCACCCACACTGGAATTTGGTTAATTGCATTTTACAATGGAGATTTGAGTGTTATTATTTTGGTTAAGTGTTATAATTAATACTTCCTCCGTCCCGCTTAACTTGTCTTGTTTTTTAAAATGAAAAATAATCTTACACAAACTCCTATTTTTTCTTTATGATGTCTACTTTTTTATAAACAATCGTCTACTCATCTTAATCTCCGTGTCGAAAAAAAACAAGACAAATCGGGTTGTTTTTTAAAATGAAAAATAATCTTACACAAACTCCTATTTTTTCTTTATGATGTCTACTTTTTTACAAACAATCGTCTACTCATCTTAATCTTCGTGTCGAAAAAAAACAAGACAAATCGGGCAGAACGGAGGGAGCAGTATATTCTTCTGTTTTTAACTTCACCACATTAAGTCACTTTTGAGGGAGTAATATATTCTTCTGTTTTATTCTGTTTTTAACTTCACCACATTAAGTCACTTTTTAGGAATTTCACTTGTATTTTATTATTTATAACTCCGAATTTCACCATCTATATCCAGAAGGAAATGATCTGTGTGTGTGTGTGTGAGAGAGAGAGAGAGAGAGTCCATTAACTTTAGCCCTTTTTCTTTACAACATTTGTAGCAGTATTTTCTTCCAGCACTTTTATATATACAAATTAATACCATGCTGTACAATGGAACCAGACAGACTGTTCTTATTGATTCTTACATTCTTAAATTCACAACTCTTGGCTGAATTCATACCATAAACCTTGCAAATATGGTTAAGGCCAATGTTTCCATCCCTGCTATCCCTTTGTGGCGGTTTCCTCCGCCGTGGTGCGGGTGGTGGTTATTTCCTGCACCGGCTGCATACACAGGCGTCACACCACCACCACCCTGCACCTTGGGACTACCTGATCCACCATTTTCCCCTGGCATGCCGCCATTTCCTCCACTAGCTGCAGGACTGCCACCACCATTCCCTTGGCTAATTTTTTTGAGCTGGGCTATGGCCCTGCCTCTTTCTTGATCTTCTTTTTTCATTTTTTCAACTGTACCAGAATATGATTTCAGTTGTAACTTGAAATAAGGCGAAAATCGAGTCGAAGGTTCGAGTAAGCATACCTAGAGAAGCTGCAGATAAAGGATGGATGCAGAGGAATATGAGGGCCATGAGAAGAAGCAGAAGTAGACCTTGTTTGCTTCTCATCTTTGCTTTCTTTCCAACTAGAGTTTACATGGAAACACAAAACACTAGCTATTGATTTGTGTTGTTGCTCTCTTGTGGTCCTAATTCTTATTCCATATTTATTCTCTTGGCTTTACTAAAAGTAAGAGCGAAGCTGATTTGAGGACAATTTTAAAGAAACCTTATCTGTTCGGAAAAGGTCTTTTACATCATGACAATTCATAGTAAAATGGGATCTTTTGGAGATGGTGTTCAAGTATGACAAGGAAGATAAACAGTCTACTTTATTAATTCCTCTTAAGAATAAAGGAAACTGTCCATACAACTCATGCAGCACAAATAGAATGAATATATCAAATCTGGTAAATAAGGAAGATTTTTCAGAAGCTGTGGTGGCTAAACTATTTCAAGCACTTTTGACTACAGAAGGAAGGGCTTTGAGAAGCTGAGACGAAGGTCGACGTAGAGTGTGGTTCAGAAGAATCATCAAGGTTAGAAGAGTTAGAGCTCCAGCTTGATGGGCAGTGCCTAGTGAGACCGGTACATATGATAGAAGAGTCGTTATCCCTAACGTAACCTAGCAAAGAGAAGAATAAGCTTAGCCTGAGATATAGAAATATAGACTAAAGGGAGTTCATTTAAGCACAAACTAAGATTAATGTATATAAGACTTCTATGACTTGATGTAGTTGGATCGTAACGTTATCTCAGGGTGGATTTATCAGCATCTTTATCAATTGAATGACAAACCAATTAAAGAAGCAGCTCTGTGATGGTTGTTTCGTAATAGTAGAACAAGTCTGAGAGGGACCAGTACCTGAACCGCAGCCATACCCATTGTGCTTCCTATCAAAGACCGTATTGCAGGATGAATATCGAGTTTTCTTGTTGACCACCACAAGCCACCAATAGCACATAAAGTTGCAGTAGCGAGTATACGATGGTCAAGCTGCCATATATCAGAAAATAAACATAAGAAACAAGTTATCAAGAATCTTGCCTAGTCTGAAAGAACAAGTACAACAAAGGACGTAAGATTTAATGTTGTTTTCCTGAATATCTCTCTAGTAACCGATGAAAATCAATCGTGCTCTGTATGGCTCTGAAATTTCAAACATTGATAAATCAAGCTGCATGTGTTTTTAACTAATAACATCATGGAATTTAGATGTTATTCTGTGCTTTAAATGATAACAATAGTCTGATTCCTTGTTTAACTTTTCATAGATAAATGCCTCAAAATCACATGTAGCGTTCAACAATACTACTTACTTGGACTGTCGCTGTATTTTCGAAGAAATTCCGTATTAGTGGCTTGAGGACTAATAAATCCTCAGGAATCCAAGTATCACCCATCTTTGGAAATGTATTAAAAGCGCGACCCTGAATTGATATGTAGTTAACTAGTTATATACAAAGTTAGTCTCACACAACCAACAGATAGTGAAGATACAGTCCAATAAGACATACCGCATCATTGCCAGCAACAAATGCTCCTGAGACAGCAGTGATCCCCACAAGAATACTTACAGGGAGTGCAAGACGCTTGACTTTCGCTGCTCCTTGAATCCACGCTCTCGATTCTGCAGGGGGTTCAGGCATAACAACCGAAAGAGCCGTCCAAAACAGCCCAGTGTAAATAACAAATGCTGATGTCAAATGAGCTGCAAGGCGGTAAGGGCTCACTCTTGGTTCAGAATGCTCGGATGCAGGCTCCTAAGAGAATAAAGATCAAAACATTTCTTGAAAATTTGTATCAATATCAATTGCCAAGTATCCGAAACATAAAGATTCAGTGCTTCGAAAGTTACCTCTAAACCGCTCTTGACCATCCACCACCCGATCAATCCCTGACCAGCACCGAGACCAAATAGTCCAGATAGCCTAAGTCCCAGTGGGACTGTAATATATCCTTTTCGGAGAAAGTACGAGAAAGGTAGTGCAAACATTATGCCCAATGCTCTTCCCCACATACGATGGGCATACTCCATCCAAAATATGAACTTGAAATCATCAAGACTCATCCCTTTGTTTATTCTGCAACGTAATGCCTATAATTAACACTAAACAAGATATTATGGATTTCACAATGCAATCATTATCCAAACTTCATCCCTAAACTAGATTTCTATGCATATGCGTAACATAGTGTATTAAGCAAATAATCAGATCACTTCACATCATTCATGAACAAGTAGGGTGATACTTGAATTACCGTTTGTATTCGGGCGATTGCTTGTATTTTTCAAATTCAACTAACCATTCATCATTGGACGACGGAGGAAGGCTACCGGTGAATTTCCAGTCAGTCATTGAAAGGCCGGATCTTGTGAGACGGGTAACACCACCAAGAACCACCATACTGAAAACCCAAGCAGCAGATGCAAAGAGCCAGATTCCAACTGCTTTCTGAGCTTTCGGCCCAGCAGTTACAAGAAGCTTCGCTCCTTCGATACTTTTTGAAGATATAGAAGCTGATACCGAGAAATTCCTCATCGAGGGCTTGTAAAAATTCTGCAAAAAACATTTATAAAATGGATCACGTCAATTCCGGCAAGGATTCTATTCAATAAACCATGGACATTTTTCATCTAGCAACCACAAAAAGGAAACTGAAACTAAGATTAATTTCTCAGAATCATCACCTAGACATTTAAAAAGCAGTATTCACAACTAAAGTTAACCTAACACCAATAACAAGCAAAAGAAACGGGAGCTCAGCGAACTTACCTTGGCGTTATTTTGAAGCAATGATCTTAAACCGCATCCAATTAAACTTCTATTCGATGGGGTTCCGAAATCAGGAACCAATCTCCGAAACGATGAATAACACCGCGATTGGGGCTCAATTGAGAACCCATGATTTGGGGGAAATGTACTACATCTCGTCGAATTCGATGTGGGGTTTTTTGAATTAAGGTTTTAGATTTTCGCAGAATCGACGTCAATCGATTTCCAATCATAGTGTAAATGGGGGAAATCGTCCCTCCTCCTCTCTCTCTAGCAATGGGAATTTTGATTGGGGTTTATGAGTTTAGAGATGAACAGCGTTATAGTTTGAGACGAAGGGTTTAGTGGAAATGTGGACCGATATGAACCGATGATTCAATTTCATTATTTTCTTCATAATTATTTAAATTAATCCAACTTAATACTAATTTAAATAAAATTTGTAATGTACACTAATTTAAATAAAATTTGTCATGGACTTGCATATCTACATAGATTGATAGAGGAATTAATGTAATCCGAGCTATTTCCCTCTCGACGATGAAGCTATATGTTTTCCTAGAGCTTATATCTAATATTTAGAGATTATCTTAATCAAGCATTTTTAAGTACTATGATTGGTACTTCGAATAACAAAAATAGATTCACAATAGAACGATTTTAGATTTTAGTTCTAGATAGCATGCGAAGATAACCTCACTTCATGCTCAAATTGTATGAATGAGAAATCAAGAAAATGTGAAGACTATTATTGCGTAAAGAAAGAATCCACAACCTAAACACCTAAACTCTCAAGCTGCGGCAGAGCATTACGCCCGCAAAACTTTATGTATTCCTTCTAGATATATAGAAAATACAAGAAAAAAAAAACTCTCGATTCAATCGAGCTGTTTTTACTTTTTACTTTTGGGGGAGAGAGTTTTGAGAAGTTGTAGAGAAGGCCGTCGTGCAATGTGGTTGAGATAGATCGCGAGCGTTAAGAGAGTCAGAGCTCCCGCCTGGGTTAGAGTTCCGAGTGAGGCCGGTGCAGTGGAGAACAGAGGAGCTGTCCCAGAAATTACCTGCAAGAACAACTATGAGATGATTGAGAACAAAAAATGAAAATAAAAAGCCAGAATCCAAAGATTATCCAGTGAATAGCAAATGGTAGGGTAGGAGGAAGTTGATCTTAGTACCTGAACTGCAGCAATTCCAATAGTGCTTCCTATTAGAGACCGTAATGCAGGAGGTAGATCGAGTTTTCTCATTGACAACCACAAGCCAGCAACAGAGAATAAGGATGCAGCAGTGAGTATTTGGTGGACAAACTGGTATGCAGAAGAAAGGTATATTGTCAGCAAATATAATATCAGAAACATGGTCGAGTTTGCACATCGTTAGAAATATTCTTGTTATTGCTTCGACTCATATTCCCCAAAAAGTGGATCCCGCTCTAATAGCTCCGAAAGAGTGTTATTCGAGAGCTGTCCGTATCTAAAAGTAAGTACATCCGAACAACACACAGTTCAAATGTTGAACTTCAATCTAGACGAGAGATTAAGATTTGGGCATGTTTTTGTATGTGGCTCTAGATGCTTATTAACGTAATAAAACCTTTTTCCGAGGCTTCGATAGTAGCATCCATATATCATGTTTCTAGCATGAAGCAAACAACTGCAAATATTGTCTTTTGACCAAAAAATACCTTATCCTACCCTACTTATTCACAACAAAAGTCTACCTGCATCTTCAGGACAAGTATATCCTTCGAGACCCATTCATCACTCGTCCTTGGAGAATTATCGAAGGCAAGGCCCTGGAAATATCAAATGCATCTGATACATAATTATATCTGGATACGTCCAAAGAGTGACAAAAGAAAATGACTACTTACATCTTCAGCCACAAATGCTCCAAAGATAGCAGTGATCCCTACAACAAAACTTGCAGGGAGAACGAGACGCTTGACCTTTGCTGCCAGTTGAACCCATGCTATGGATTCTGCAGGGGACTCAGGCATAGAAACAGAAAGAGCCGTCCAGAAAAGACCAGAGTAAACAGCAAAAGTTGAAGTAAAATGTGCTGCAAGGCGCAAAAAACTTACTCTTGGTTCAGCAAGCTCGGATTGGGGCTCCTAATAGAAAGCAAATTAATATGTTTTTAAGCTCTATCTTAGTTAACTAATGCAAATTCAGTAGCTCAATTCTTTAGCTTTTACCTCTAAACCGCTCTTGGTCATCCACCAGCCTATTAGTCCCTGCCCAGCACCAAGAGCGAATAGTCCAGAGAGCCTAAGTCCAAGACGGGGTGTAATATATCCTTTTGATAGAAAGTATAAAAATGGTACTCCAAACATAACGCCCAGTGACCGTCCCCACAAGAGATGGGCATACTCCATCCAATACATGAACTGAAAATCAATAAGATCCATCTCTTTATTCATCCTGCAAAAATCAAGAAACGAATAAGGCGTCAATGCCCATCTAATAGACAAGAAAAAAAATTCAGACACCCATGTCCAGTAGCACTTTGAATGCCACAAACACGCAACAAAATTCATGGTCGTAAAAGGGTTTTAGAGAAACAATCTGCATATTATGTTGACCAGACATCCAGATCTAAGAGTAAGCAACCTAATATCGCTTATGACATTTAGTGACAGATTGATAGTTCAGCAACTTGAATTACCTTTTGTATTCATGGGATTGCTTGTACTTTTCAAATTCTACCAACCAATCCTCATCTGAAAGAGGAAGACGGCCAGTGAATTTCCGGTCAGTCATTGAAAGGCCAAACCTAGCCAGTCGACTGATGCCACCAAGAACCACCATGCTGTACACCCAAGCAGCCGATACAAAAAGCCAAATACCAATTGCTTCCTGAGCATTGGTCCCAGCTGTGACAAGAAGTTTCAATCCTTCTGCATTTGCATTTACTGGTTTTCCAGTGGAGAAATTCCTGAATGAGGCAACATGGAAGTTCTGGAAAGAGAACAAGAATACTATTTAATGGTTATGGCCTTGTTCGATGAATTTAACTGCATAATTTGAAAAGAGTGGATAATTAACTATGAAAGATGCATTTGGAGCAAACCTAAGCTGCCACTAAGCTACCAAATGAATCAAGAAAAATGATGAGGCTATAGCCCAACATAACGTAGCATACTGCAGTCTGCATTAAATTCAAATATAAACTATGCAAGCTTAATTCATCAATAAACATTTTTCTATTCATCTAGATTGACCATTGAAAAATGAAAAAATGCAAAGATAAAATCAAAAAGATAAACACAATCGCAAAATGCAAAACTCCAATGCAGATCAAAACGTTAGATAGAGCAAATAACTACCTAACAAGCTCCAACGAACACTATGATCAATACTGCAAACAAGTTCATAAGCTTCTGGACTGGTAACATATGTAACTTATCAGCTCAAATCCGAATTTTCAATGCTTAAACACTGAAAATAGGACAATTAAGACATCAAAAAAAGGAGCAAGAGATTCTAATACCTTAAACTTATTTTGAAGCAACGACCTCAAGCCATAGCCAGCGAAGCTTCTTGTGATTGGGGATTTGGCAGAAGGAATAAACCTCGAGAATGAGCAGTAAGTTTTTGATTGGGTTTCGATTGACGGAGAGGAAATTAACTTCCATTTGCTAGAATTTGATGTAGCAAATTTGGGGGTTAGGGATTTGCCTTTCCTAAGAAGCAAAATCAACCTGTTCTCTATCATGGTTAAGAATATATTTCTCCAATTTGAGCAGTTAATGTGTGGAAATATCTGCAAAATAAATCAAACTATCCGTTACTTAATTTTCATAAAATTTCATTTAATTTGATCGAAAAATGTTAGCTTCCATGTTGTTTTAAATTTAATACTCTCTCAGTCCCATTATTAATGTATCAGCTTATGCTTTTTCGGTTGTCTCATTATTTATGTCATATCAATCTAAGCAAGTGGGCCCTCACCCCTTTATACTTTTACACTACAATTTACACCTTTACTTTCACTATCTTAATTACAGTCTTTCCCGATGGGACATAAATAATGGGACGGAGGGAGTATTCATTTTCGGACCGTCCCACTCATCTTGCAACGTTTTCCTTTTTCGGAAAGTTTTTAATTTTTAAACATAAATCTAACTTTCCTAATTACACTACTAAAACAAATTAACTTAACTAATTAATCTTCCTAATTAAATCTATCTTATTCATTATTTGCAATCACGGATCTTCGGCCCAAATTGCAAAGACCACTTCGTGGCCCACCAATCGAGGTGGTGCCACGTGTGTTCTTTTTAAATCAAACTCATAATATAATATTAACTACATAGCTACCAATACACGCGCGACACCGCGTGATTGATGGGCCTTGAGTGATCCTCACACTTTTTGGTCACATGATCCACGGCGCATTATTTCTACCTACCTTCATCTAAATCATTTCTCTTGCTCTCTCTCTCTCTTGAATGAAAACCACTAGATCTATCTCTCTCTCTCTCGCTAGAACATCGTCGCTCGATCTTTCATCTCCCTCTCTCTCACCGAAAATCCTAGATCTATCCTCTGCGTCGCTAGATCCACGTCTCCCACCAAAGATCGATGAAGATCGAGCTTGGGAAAGCCTCACGGTGCCCAATTTCTTCCACAATGATAAGAAATCATGCCCCAATCTTGTTAACGGCATTGGATCAAAGTGAATAAACCTTCACCGCGTGGTACAGCGAGGGGGGGTCAAGTGGTACGAGCGACGGGGAGGTCGCAATGATGAAAGCCGCCAAGAGAGTTATCGATTCGAGCCGGAAGGTTGTGAAATCAAGAGCGAGATACTCCGAAATCCACTCCTCTTTGGCGAAACGGCGGCGTCTGACTGACTTCCCTATCGCCGACTGTAAAGAGGGCCACTTCGGGCCGGTTTCTGTAGTCGGGGTGAGCATCGTGATTCCAGCCCCCCCTATCGATGTCTTCGATGACGATTGGGTGGAGCAGTGGTTGCGAATGTCCGATTTGGAAAAATCAACGGATTCAATGCTTCGGATCTTGGTCCCTGCATTATACCGGCGACGAGATCTGTCTCTATCTTTTAGTACTACTTTTGATTTCAATTTTATTTGGAAATAAGCATGTATGTATATGGTGATGGGAGTGATGGTTCTAAAATGATAAAATTGTTACTCACAGTTTGCTCGCCAATATGACCTGCCCTTGTTTGAGTTGCATGTATTAACTGTGATGTAAAATGCTGAGTTAATTCATGGCAGCCATGCTGCTTTGTTGCATGTATTCATAATTGCTTTGTTGTTTATTGAGTATGCTAAAGGCTGAAATATGTGATGTAACATGTTGAATTAATTCATGGCAGCCGTGCTGCTTTATTGCATGTATTCATAGTTGTTTTGTTGTTTATTGAGAATGTTGAAGGCTGAAAGATGTGATGTAAAACTGAATACAATAAGGTTGCCTTATAAGAAGAACAATGATGATTAGTGCTAAGTTCTTAGTTTCTTGTATTGTTACATTGGTTTGTGTTGCCTTAAACTTCATTATGATGGTATTTGAAGGGTTTGCCTTGTGCAAGCTGTAATGCTATTTGGTGGCTTATTTGTCTCTCTTGTCCATGTTAGTTGTCTAGTTACCTTGTGTTGCCTTAAACTTCATTATGATAGTATTTAAAGACTGCCCTTGTGCAACTGTGATGCTATTTCCTGGATTATTTGTCTCTCTTGTCCATGTTAGTTGTCTAGTTGTCTTGTGCTGCCTTAAACTTCATTATGATGGTATTTAAAGGCTGCCTTGTGCAACTGTGATGCTATTTCCGGCTTATTTGTCTCTCTTGTCCATGTTAGTTGTCTAGTTACCTTGTGTTGCCTTAAACTTTATTTAAATTCGTATATGAAGGGATGCCCTGTGCAACTATGATGCTATTTTTTTGCCATTTAGCAAAAATGATTGCTAGCCAATAATTTACAGCCCGTACCAAAAGACCTAGACTAATTACATGCCTTAAACTATGCAGCACATACCTAAATAACAAAAGAACTATAGTGACAGCTTCTACCTTAAAACCCCAAACTAGACCTCAGCAAATTAACATTCTCTACCATGCCATTTTCCATGACATAAGTCAAGCATTCCATAACTAATTCCATAGGTACTTCCAAATCAGTAGGTAGCAATCCTTGCCTAATTAGCCCTTCTTTGTTCATATGTGGAATTTTGTAGCTATTTTGCCCTTTTACTCACATGATTTCCATCATGCATGTTTGCAAACTCACAAACACTTTATTTAGTGTTTGTGGTGACAATTCCTGAAATGAACTGCAAACTGCAGTCACTAGTTGATCAACTGTGTATGAATCAGTCTCTATTTGAATGCTCTGAATGGCTCGAAACCACCCAAGATCCAGCACATTAGTGTCCGGGGAATTGGGTGGTTGGTGCGCTAGCCTTATATCAAACCCTCCTTTAGTGGCAGCCCTTTTAAAATCTGGATCAGTGTCTTTTATGTGAGGTCTTGCATTATCTTGCTGTATGAAAATCTGTTTGGATGCATGTACTGGCCATTTCTCTGTAATTGCTGGTAGAATATGTAATTTTCATAAGTTATAAGTGCAGTAGAGAATGGCGATGATTTTAAAATCTGAATTCTACTATAAGTGCAGATAATTACTTACCTTTGAGATCAAGCAGTCTTTAATTACATCCTTAGTAATTGAATCAGTTGGTTTAGTAATGAGTGTTCCAGCCCTACGTTCTTCTTTGTTTCTCGGTCTTTGGGCTCTTGTTTTGTGAAAGGGAAAATGCCTATTTTCCCATCAAATATAACTGTGCGATCTGCTGCAAAAAAGAGGCCTACACACAGCTGCCATAAACATGATTTTTGTTATAAACTTCTTGTTTTGGCATGTTCTGTGGTTCAACTTCACTAGGTGTGAGATACATTTTTTGATTTGACTTTGTCATGCAGAACCACTTTCCGTCAATGTGAATTGTGTTGTACATGCTCTTGAATTTCAACCTATTTAGTATTCTATCAAACTCCAAAGCTTCTAGAGAAAACCGCAATCTTATGAGCTTACATTGGGCAGTTAGTGAGGGCTTGATTGCATTACTGTGAGATTTGATTAGACCGTCTCTTACCCTTCGCCAAACTGTGCTCTTACTTATTTTTATTCCGGTTGCTACTCTCCGAATGGTTCCTCTTTTCATAACAGGGAGACTCTCCATTAATTGGAGATCTATTTGAACTCTTTTTGGTCTGAATCCAGTTTTCTTCCTAGATATAAGATGAATTGCTTCACCTTTATGCATTTGTTCTTGTGCAGCTTTCCAAAGCCTTCGAATAGTGTGCCTTGAACGCAGGCCGCTCGGCCAACCGCACGATATTGTCATGTACCGGCTTCGCCATTGGTGCTTGCCTTGAAGTAGAAGGCTGGACTATTCGATTTCGCTCGTTGGTTGTGAGATCTTTCTTACGAGGTTGTGGCATTTTCTATGTAGAAGATGTAAAACTTTTGGGTTTGTGTTTCAAATTCTTTGTGTAGGGGTATAAGTAGATTTGATTAGTAGGGAATTTGAATTTGTATTAGTTCTTGTCTCTCTTGTATTTTGGTGGCAAAACTGATTTTCGATCAAATCAGTTTGTATTGGTATTAGTGATGATTATCTCTATAAATTAGATCAGCTTATTTATCACATCAGCTTTTTCGTCTATGGAGTCGAATACTAACAGAAATTCGACGAAGTAACAGAAATTCAAAAATGAATGTACTTATTGAAATTATTCTCGATTTTCGATAAATAAAAAAAATGAAACAAAAATGAATAGACAAAATTAGTAGAGAAAAGAGAGAGGGAATTAATTGGTAGAGGAGAGAGAAATAATTAATTAGTTGATTAAAAAATGGGACTACACAAAAAGTTAAATTAACACTTCGTCTTAAACTCCGCACCCATCTCAAATGTTGCAATATGAGTGGGACAGAGGGAGTATTTGTTATTTATTCTCCATTCGAGTGTACTTTATGTATCTTTTTCCTCACTTAATTTACTAATCATTTATTGTACTATTACTTAGTAGTAACTTGAAAGAATTATCCGTAACAAGAATACAACATTAGAATCAGTACACACACCTTCCTACCCATAAATAATTCCTTATTCGGCCCAATTCATTTCGTAAAATCAAATACTTCAATTAATACGCCCAATAAATAGGTGATCAATTATGCAACTTTTTTTCCAATTTCTCGTTAAATTATCGGGTCAACAGAAGAGTCCCGACCAAGTTATCAATAACACAGACGTTGTCACTACTAAAAAATATAATGAAAATTGGGCGCGTGAGATATACTATTATCGAAGAACCAAAACGAACAATTCCACACACTTCTTTTCATTAAAGTTGTCCACTTTCTTTTCGGTACGGTTTTTCCGGAACAATAGATACCATATTATTGGAACAAAATGAAATTTTCTCTCTACTTTTAGATTAAAAAAATTCATCGAAAAAATTAAGACAATTAAATTACCGTGGGCCATAAACCCGAAAGTCACGGTTAATCATTTTAGGGAGTGGGTCCAGATTAGATCAATTATGAGTAGAAAGTAATTATGACATGGCCCATTTACCGCAACTCAAGCTCAGATTGAAGTAGAAAATTTCACGTCAACTTTCAGACATAAAAACAACACAAACACACACATTGTCTAGACCAAGCTGTATCTTGTCCGAAAATGGCAGTCTTTCGGACCAATAATCACTTCTTAATCCCACTCCTCTTCGTCCTTCCCTTCTTCTTCTCCCACGCCCTATCATCCACATACGATCACGAAGAGCTGCAGTGGCTAGACGACAAAGATGACGAGATCTCCATGCTTCACAGCCGCCATTCTTCTCTCAGAAGCTGCGATTTCAGTAAAGGAAAGTGGGTGTACGATCAAACCTACCCTCTTTATGACTCCAACTGCTCATACCTCAGCAGCGCCGTCGCTTGCCGGAAGAACGGCCGGCCGGATTCCGACTACGAGAAGTGGAGGTGGAAGCCGGATGGCTGCTCGATCCCTAGGTAGTTCCGTACTAACTAATTAATGTTCACTCGGTCAACATTTTGGAGTGTAGTATGATTCAAGAATGGTGTAAATATTATGATTTTTTCGATGTAGTTTTGATGCATTAGATTTTCTTGGAATAATAATTTCCTAGGTTGATTTGGAGTAATTGCCTTGTTTAAAGATCATCATGATCAAGATTTTGGAGTATACTATGATTCAAGAATGGTAAAAAAATATAAATATTATGATTTTGTGCAATGTAGGTTTGATGCATTGGATTTTCTTGGGAGAATGAGGAGGAAGAGGATCATGCTTGTTGGTGATTCTATAGTGAGGAACCAATGGGAGTCTCTTGTTTGCTTGGTCCAATCCGTCGTTCCGACCGCCCGTAAAACCGTGATCTACAACGGCCCTACAATGGCCTTCTTAGCTCTAGTTAGTGTTGCCAAGATTGAATTTTTATCTCTGATTTTGCATGATCAAGAATGAGAGATTAAAACCCTTTTTCATGCAGGACTTTGAAATGTCTATTGAGTTCTGTTGGGCTCCTTTCTTGGTGGAGGTGAGGAGAGAGAGTGACAGCAAGAGAGTTTTACATCTCGATTTGATTGAAGAAAATGCTAAGTATTGGAGAAGTGTGGATATTCTTGTGTTTGATTCTGCTCATTGGTGGACTCATTCGGACAAATGGAGCTCGTAAGATCATATGTTTTAATTTCTCTTGATCTTGATTTTATACGGTTTTGTTAAGAGTTTATGTATGATTCATGTTAATCAACATTCTTGCAGATGGGATTTTGTGATGGAGGGGAATAATGTGTACAAAAGCATAAACACAGCAGTTGCTTATGAGAAAGGATTGACAACTTGGTCCAAGTGGATTGACCTAAATCTTGATCCTAGGAGGACTAAAGTCTTTTTCAGAACCATGTCTCCCAGACATAATAGGTACTGTAATAATACTACGATGCAATACAAATTAAGTCTTTTTTAGTCCCAGATCAAGAATCTTAATTTTTGTAATTTGTATTTAGAGAAAATGGGTGGAAATGCAATGACCAAAAGGAGCCTATGAAGAACTTCATTAGGCCTCATGTTGAAAACCAGATGGTGGTTCTGCAGAAGGTTCTGAGGAAGATGGAGTTTCCCGTTTACCTTCAAGATATAACGATGCTATCGGGTCTTAGACGCGATGGGCATCCGTCGGTCTATGCCCGAGCAACGGGCGAAAAGAACAAGCAGCAGTTGAAGGGACACAGCTCTGATTGCAGCCATTGGTGTCTTCCTGGGGTGCCTGATACTTGGAATGAGATCTTGAATGCAATGCTTTGAGTTGGGAGTGGTTAAGGTTTGTTGTTAGAAGATCCCATGTTGAGTTTGTCTGATTTGATTTGCATATGTAGTAGTTTAGTTATGAGAGGCATACTCTGTTTGATGTGTAGTGGTTGATCTTCTTGTGAGAATGTGATGTGTAGATGTTTTGCTTGTTTGCATTGCTTGTGGTTTAGTACTATTCCTCTCTCGATGTTTCTTTATTACGTGTGTATTGATGATGCCATTTTATACACGTGATACGTACTGATGATACATAATTAGGAGGCGAATTAGAAAAATCTCAAGGTAATCTCTAGATTGGTGTTTATTAGAGTGTGCTATATGGCATTTGAGATGAAGGAGATTGTAAAGTTTAAATATCATGTGGAATACAATACTAATTACTACTAAATTACTAATCCTTGTTCTAAATTTCTAATCAAGAGAAATAGTGACAAAATTGACATGTTTGCCCTTTGGGGGCAATTTTGTAACATCAGGGGGTTGCGCATGCCTTTTGCTATTATTACTGCAACCTTTCTTTGATGGTTACCACTTGCTAATTGCTACGAATTATTTTGGCAAATTACATGAATAGTAACTCGATTTTTTTATCACAAGACAATTACTTTTACTATTAAATTAAGTCTAAAGAAATGAAGATTAATGAGTATCAGTATAGAACATACGACGGATCTTGACCGAGTTTCTCGGATTCTAACCATATGATTGCACAAGGCATTTACTCTTGCTTTTTGTTAGAGAATGGATTGGTTATGTTTGTTATAAAGTAAAAGTAGGTTTTTTTGTTGACTTAATGTTCCCCAAATTACAGTGTGCGTCTTTAAAGACAAAGTATGTCTCTTCCTATCCTGTTCCTTTACCCTTTGTGATTTTCAATTATCACTATTTCACTCTCTTTTTTACCAATCTTAACGACTCACATCATATGCATATGTGAAGAGGTGAAATCACATTTTTCGAAAATATGAAGAAAATAGTTATGCATTAATTAAGAGGTGGTTCTCACGTCCCGAAAATCCGTCACTCATCAGTGTATACACTTGAACATGCATCGATGATACTAATACATGATCTGAAGAAATACATCTCGAACAAAAAGGATCCTATCAAAAATCTCAACAATAATGATTAATGAAGAATAAAACTTAATCTAAAATGGATTTTGTGTTACTGAGTGTACACTCAAAATTAAAATAATGAATACTTATATTGAAAAATATTTTAATATCATATGAAATAATATAGCGGTGAAGTAAAGTATTTGTAGTCAAAACAAAAAACCTAAGCAATTTAAAAATTTGTTTATCCCTCAAAAGAAATTCAAGACTTTGTTTCTTAAAAACTCAAATCCCAAAACATGAATAACATTTTATTCGACTTTCCAAATCCAAAAGGAAAGCAACAATTTTTTTTTTGGAGTTTAAAGCTGCGATTTATTTGTAAGAAAAATGAAAATAAAAAACATTGCCCTAAAATTTAGGGCAAAAAGTCTATTAATTTTCTCTCGGAATCCAGCTAGCAGGTCAATATTACACAGTGAGCGGAGAAGCGCGAAGTAAAAAAAAGGAAAAAGAAAACAAATTTATTTCGGTGGCAATTTCTCTCTCTAGCGCTTTTTCTCTCTCTATCAGCGATTTCCCCGTCAGGCCTTGGCGGCATAGTTCTTCGATCCCGCTCGATCAATAAATGCAGGTTAGCTTGTAGTATCCTCTCTTGATTATCTTGATTGAATTGTGCTTTAAGATGGGTAGTTTGTTCAGTTTTGGAGGTAACGCGGATTTATGGATAAACCCTAATTTGGACTTTGGTCAATTAGGGGTTTCTTAGTGTAGCAATAAAATCGTTTAGTGTTTTAACATGCAAATTACGTGTTGTTTGTTCTTCCCCGCGAATTTTGTATCCGTGATTTCGGTAGTTTCTTGTTGAATTTTGTTTTCAGAATTTTTGATGGGAAATCGAAGAATTAATGATCAATTTTGTGTTTTGCTCAATGTTCTCTTCGTGGGTTATAGTTAATTGTATTTTTCGCATTTGTTATTTAACTACTAAATAAGTATTTTGAAGTTCTGGTAGTGAATTGACGTATGTTGAGAAAACGGATCTTATTGTATGGGATATCTGACTTGTTAGTAAGAAGAATTTTTTTTAGCGTAGAACAATTTAGAGATTTCTCTATTTATAGTTATTTGTTGTCAATCATGAAAGTGTTTAAAAAGCTGTATTTGTCCAATTTCTGTTATTTCTAAACTGTTCAATTAAAAAGTGAGATCGTTGTGTATCTACCTCTTTGACTCATTCTTGTGATCCTTGATTAACACCCCCTTAAATTTACTAGAGCTATCATTAATGTTCTTTGATATTTTCTGATGCTCTTTGCTGACTTCGTTGTTTTTGGACCTTCCATGTTTTTTTTAATCCTAGATTGCGTTTGTGAAGAAAGGCCTTAAATTAATGATTTGTTAATGGATGGGAACTCAAGATTTGAGTTGATGTCAGCCAGTTCAGACACTAATTTTGCTGGTAATTACCAGAGTGGTCAGAGGGGATACACTTCTCCCTCTTTGGGTCGGTCTTCAAGTTTCAGAGAAGGTTCAGAAAATAGGAACGTTAGTTCTGGGAAGGTGAATGGTAGGGGTAGTGCTATTTCATCAGGAGATGTGCCCTCATTATCTCAATGCCTGATGCTGGATCCAATTGTTATGGGTGAACCAAGATATGCTCGGTTTGGTGAGTTCAGGAGAGTTCTGGCTAGTTCAGTTGGGAGCAATTCAGAAGAAAATGGTTTTATGTCTGCTCATCTAAAGAATTCACCCCCAGCAGCTGTTGAGGATCTGAAACGACTGAGAGCAAGCGTGGCTGATACTTGTGTCAAAGCCAGGTAAGGCATCTTTTGTTCCAGAGTCTTGGTAATATGTTGAGATGTTTGCTAAATTCTCTAATTTATGTAGAGATTTATCTAGAACCTCAGTACCTCACTCACCTTTAGACGTTATGTGATTTTGAAATTTGGTCTTAAAGTAATTCTGAAACAACACTGCTCTTTTTGACCAGTGGTCGAGCTAAAAAGTTGGATGAACATTTAATTAAGCTGAGCAAATATGTTGAGACCTTGCCCTCGAAGAAGCCACAGCAGCAGCGGAATGAGGTGCTGGCAAGTGAACGATCAAGTGGCTCAACCTTGAAGATATCTCAGATGCATCGTAACTCTTCAGAACTAGGAAGTCAGAAGTTTGATGACCGGCCTAAGATTGTTGGTCTCAGCAAGCGGTCACGTACCTCAACGACTGAACCCCGGGTTCGTAAAATAAAACCTATTAATTATGTCCCTGCATTAGGTGTTAATATCTTATCTCTACGTGACAAATAGACCACTAGTTGCCAATGTTTTTTGTTCCAACTTCTTTTTTCTGTTACTAGTTCGAACAATATCAGCCTATCTTTCATGTTCTGATAAGAAAACTTATATTAATAAATCAAAAGAAAGGACATACATTGGACAAGAGTATCCATCCCCCAAAAAATAAAATAAAAGCCAGCTGTAAAATAAGAGAGCTAATCTCTAACCTCTAACAAGTTGGTCTGCTTTGACCAGCTTAATAAGCAGGAAGGATTTATTCTGCATTGAAGTGTTTCTGTAGGTTGTGAACTCATATCTTCTACCTTTTCTCTTTACTACTTTAAATTGGCACCAATATTAACAGCCACTGCATGTGAGATAAAAGATAAATATCTTACAGTTCTATGCCTGCAATGCACTGGTTACCATGTCACATTCTTGTGTTTTATATTTGTAGTAGTTTATTTATCACTTCATCTTGATCAATAGTTCTTGTATTTTGGAGTTATTTTAGGTATTGTGTTCTATCTCACTGAAATTGACTGCGTGCTTCCCATTTTCAGGCAGAGTGCAGGAATAATGCCGTACTGCGGCAGCCTATGACAGTGGCAAAAGGAAGAGACATTCTTAAAGATAATAATGCAGATTCTGATATGGTTGAGGAAAAAATAAGAAGGTTACCCGCAGTCGGAGAAGGATGGGACAAGAAAATGAAAAGGAAACGCTCTTTTGGTTCAGTGTCTTCAAGAACCATTGACAATGATGGTGAACTGAAACGCAACGTGCATAATAAGATTTCTATGGATTCTAGCCTGCTCCCCGGCGATTCTGCGCATGGTTTCAGGTCAGCAAGTTTGTTGTCTGCTGATAAGATTTCTATGGATTCTATCTACTGACTATGAGAAATTATTTTTTGATATAGTTGTCTGCTGCTTATATTTTTTCCCTCTCATCTTGCACGACACTGTACATATTCCATCACTGCTTTGACTATAGCTGGTGTCTGGGTCGTTATAACTTGACTTTGAAGATTGCAGTTTGTTGCCTGTTTAGATACTTTGTTTGACTGTTCCAAGAACCACTCCCTCTGAAGATACTATCTGATCAATAACCTGTGTATCAATGGCTTGATATCCACTGCATTTTGCATTTTCTTGTCTTTGTGTAGTACATTCACTCTTCTTAGTCATTTACAGGAATCTGGATACATCTAGTGGTGAGATAAATTTGTAGCTTGACATGATTTTTAGCCTATGTATCCGTAAACAGTAAGCAGAGAAGCATTAGTTCCACTTTAACCCCCTTAGCCCTAGATTGTGTAGTACATTATCCACTGCATTTTGCATTTTCTTGTCTTTGTGTAGTTCATTCACTCTTCTTAGCCATTTACAGGAATCTGGATACATCTAGTGGTGAGATAAATTTGTAGCTTGACATGATTTTTAGCCTATGTATCCGTAAACAGTTAGCAGAGAAGCATTAGTTACACTTTAACCCCCTTAACCCTAGATTGTGAGGTGGTAGTACTTGTTAAAAAATGTTTTCTTTTTCACAAGCTTTATTTAATTGCTTAAGTCAATTTAAGTAGTTTAGGTAGTTTTAAGTGGTAGCTCTTTTGGCACTTCTTGCCTCGTACATCCTCGGCTCACATGGAGTTTATTTTTGTTAAAAAAAAATGTTGAACCTCGAAGAGTATATGTTGCTTTACTGTTGGAAACAATTATGCCCTCTAGTTCTAATCTGTATATATAAAAAACCCCTGAAGTTTGGTTTGGCACTTTGCAATTTCTTCACAAAGAGAAAATTGGTTTTGGCACCCAATTTCCAAAAATAACAAAAGTGTTTGGGAAACTATTTTTGTCTGTAGTCTGTACATTTAGTAAATTAATGCTTTGTGCAAAATTTGTTGAAAAAGTAATGAATCTTAAGTAGATTTCCGTTAGCCATTTGGTTTTAATGCCATCATGTATTTACCCTGGACATATGCTATTTTGACAGATCAGGAGCTTCTGGTGGCAGTAACAAGCTAGAGCCTGTGCCTTCTCCTTCTGGTTCTGCTGCCCGTGTAACTTTTAAAAGTGAACAAGAAAAAACAGTGCTGTCAAGGGATGTTTCTGCAGGACCAATTAAGGAGCGAACCCTGGGGAAAGTAAATGTTAAGTATGTATCTCTCTTTTGTTCAGTATGCATACTTCTTTTTGTACACCAGTCTTAGATATTATTAACATCCATATTTAGCTAAGGCTTTTATTTACATTGTTTGTTATGTGCTCACTATCCCGAATAAGTTTTTATCTAATTATTTTATTTAACCTGAACTGGAATTTACGGGAGCGGCACTTCTGTCATACCTTCTTTTAGGTTGAATAATCGTGAGGAGAACCATACGATGACCTCTAGTCTAATAGTAAAAGGAAAGGCATCGAGGGCACCACGAAGTGGTTCTATGGCTGCCACTAATTCAGCTGCTAATGTTCCTCGTGTGCCTGGAACTTTGGAGAGCTGGGAACAGGGCCAAGTTGTGAATAAAAGCACTTCTGTTGGTGTGCCTAACAGTCGCAAGCGTCCCTTGCCTTCAGGATCATCCTCTCCCCCAATAACTCAATGGGGTGGTCAGAGGCCGCAAAAGATGTCAAGAACGAGGAGAACAAATCTTATTCCAGTATCAAGCAATGATGAAATGCCAATGCAACCTGAAGGGTGTTCCCCGACAGAGTTTGGTTCACGGATAAGCAGTAATGGCATCAATTCTTCTCTTCATTCCAAGAGTGCAGCTAATGGAAGCCAAAATTTTAAAGTAAAACCGGAAAATGTTCCATCTCCAGTGAGAATGTCAGAAAGTGAAGAATCTGGGGCTGGTGATAGTAGAATGAATGATAAAGGTGTGGGAAGCAGGAATCCGGAAGAAAGGACTGCAAATTCCGGTCAAAATGCTGGACCATCAACAATCCCTATAAAAAAGAATAAAGTTGTGGTGAGAGAAGACAGTAGTGATGGTGTGAGAAGACAAGGACGGAGTGGAAGAGTTTCACCATTTTCTAGGACTAGCATTTCACCAACAAGTGAAAAATCAGATAATGTGGTGTCGACCAAGCCTCTTCGAAACGCAAGGTCTGGTTCTGAGAAGAGTGGAAGGTACTTGATAGTTTTATTTGAATATTATGTCATTCTACTTCTTTAGTTATTTCCTGTTGCTTATGTGATCTTATTCATTTTGTTACAGCAAGTCCGGTCGTCCTTTAAAGAAGCTTTCAGATCGCAAAAACTTTTCTCGTCTTGGCCATGTGACTAATGGGGGTCCCCTGATTGCAGTGGTAAACCCTTTAAGTGATCTTTTTATCTTAGGTTATGGACTTAGGTTCTTTGGGTCCTACATACTATCAGTGGCAAGACAAGGTTTTAGTACTTTTTGTCTCTTGACTGTACATTTTGGTTGGTGGTTGATGAGATTTTACCATGCTGTAAATTCGTTCTGCAAGTGTTTTATGGTTTGATCATTGGTCAGCGACTGATTTATTATTGGGTTTCTAACCTGTTTTCTCTTTAGATGTATGAATGAGTCCCTGTCTGGGTTATGTTGATGGATTGTGTAAACTCTATACTAAGATAAGAGTTCTGTTTGGAACAAAGTATGTAAGGTGATAGAAATACTTGATACAACTCGTACTTGACCCTTCTTAAGTCACTTAATTAGCTTTTCTTTGATGGATCTGTTTTACCGCATTCACTGTAGCAAATTCTTTGTCATGTTCTCTACAACAGAAGAAGTGACTAGGTCCCTAAAGCGAGTTTATGCATATAAACTTTTGAATAAATTTGAACGAATTGAGGTGTTATCGTTTTCAGGGGAATCAGATGACGATCATGAAGAACTCTTGACAGCTGCTAATCTTGCCTGCCGCTTTAGCTGTAAGCATCTGCAATTATTTTTTATGATTTAATTCTCTTTTATGTTCTTAAAGAAATCTTTCTCTTGCATTTTGTGCTGATGATTGCCTTATAATGTTGTAGGTAATGCATGTTCAAGTGCATTCTGGAAGACATTTGAGGCATTGTTTGCTTCTATTGGCCCAGATGAAAAGTCATACTTATCGCAACAGGTGAAATTACTGGTGTTTACGTAGATTCTAATTTTTGTGGCTAATTTATTCTTATAAGTTCCGTTTTTATTTCAAATCAGCTGAAATTGGCTGAAGAATCATGTACGATTTTGTCCAAGTACGGGAGCAATGGAAACTCTGATCAGGTGATCCTGTTTTATACACACAAACTATTTCTCCAATGCTTGTTGGTCCATAATATACTTTTACATTTGATATTTCTTCAATAAATTATAGTGTGTGCTTTAATCATTCATTTATTTGTTCGAACTATCATGTCTCCATTATTTACTGTATCTGACTTAAAGCTCGCATTTCTTTAATCAGGATGACTATTGTCATGAAAATATGCCAGCTTCTGGCTCTGTTTCTTTCCGAGGCAACAAATGCATGAATTCGTCTGACTTTGAACAACTTCAGAATTCCTCTGGACATGGCACAAGTACTCCACTTTATCAGAGGGTTCTGTCTGCTCTTATTGTTGAAGATGAAGATGAAGAATTCGAAGAAACTGGATTTGGGCAACCAAGGAATTCATTTAATAATTCATACCTCCTTTCTGAAACCGAAAGTAAACATATGAACAACCTAGACTTCTTCGAGCCAGTAATTGGTGCTCAAGCCAGGAAAAATGGTAATGCACATAAGATTTTTCCTTGTAATGGGAATCTGGACATCGATAGAAGCTCAACTGCCCTAGATTATATGTGTAATGGTGATCTGACACAAAGAGATGGTGGTTTTGTACACTCAGAGGTTGAAGTTTTGGTTAGGCTATCCAGATTTGACCATGCTCCACAAAATCTGCTGGCAAACAACAGTGGCATTTCTTCCTTCGATTTTCAATATGAGCATATGGGCATTGAAGAAAAGCTTCTGGTAGAACTGCAGAGCATCGGCCTGTTCGTGGAAGATGTGGTAAGTTTCTGATTGAATATCTTGGCACCGAAAAGAAGTTTTTGATCATATTTCTATCTGTTCTTAATGACATTCCCAATGTTAAAGTTCATCAACTTCTTTGCAGATGCAAGATGTTTAACCATCTCTCTGTACATGTATAGATTTTTTGTACTTTATTCTAATTGATTGCCGTAATGCAGCCTGCATTGGATGACAAAGAAGAGGAGGGAATCAACCTAAAAATTGCTCAGTCAGAGAAGGGACTTCTTGAACAGGTCATCTCCCATGCCTCCTTCATAATTTCTCTCTCTTTTTAACTTGTGAACATTTTATAAATTCATGAATGATTGGTTCCTTGTTGCTTCATCTCAACTTTCAACTTCTGTGGTGTATTTTTAAGGTTCTCTGCATTATTCCATGCATTGATTTTTTTCCTTCTTATACCTAAACTTCAGGTTAGGACAAAAAAGACACGCTTGGACAAAATAGATAAAGCTTTTCAAGAAGGAAACGACACTGACAGGTACTTTACTTGATACTTGGTCCCTTCCCATATTAAAATTTTATAATAAGATAAAAAAAATATTCATACAGTGTGATTTTATTGTACGTCAGGGACCCTGAGCAGGTCGCGATGGACAAGCTTGTTGAAGTGGCTTACAAGAAACTTTTGGTCAGTTCTAAATTCTTGATACTCCCAGTTGTTATAGTACATGTATGTTCATTTGAACTATCTACTTGATGTCATAAAGAACTTCTGATTTTAATGGTGGCCCGGTTTTGAATGATCAACAGGCAACTAAAGGAGCCTATGCCTCTAAAAATGGGATTCCTAAGGTGTCAAAACAACTTGCCTTGGCTTTTGCCAAGAGAACGCTTGCTAAATGCCGCAAATACAAAGATACAGGCATTAGTTGCTTTTCTGAGACTGCACTTCACGAAATTGTCTATGCATCACCTCCTCAGTTTTCTGAAGTGGAGTTACTTCCTGGTATTAACCTTGCAGCTGCAAATGGTAAGCACTCGAATCTCGTAAAATTCATCTACAAATAGCTCATATAGAATCCTACTAAACAGAATCACAGAAGCAATATTCCATTTTTGTTCTAAGTTTTGTATTCTTGCAGAGTGGCTTATTTTGATTCTGAAAATCCCTTTTCATGGTTCTGCAGATGCATTTGGGGCATCAAATCATCTATCCGATCACGGTGTTGCAAAAAATGGGCCAATCTCAAACAGAGGCAAGAAAAAGGAACTATCACTTGATGATGTTGGTGGTTCTTCTTTCAGAGGCTCCTCTGCTCTAAACATCTCTGGCGGTGCAAAGGGAAAGAGAAGCGAAAGAGATTCAAGTAAAAACGGGCGTTTATCCACAGGCGGTTCTAAGGGGGAACGCAAGACAAAATCAAAACCAAAGCAGAGAACAGCTCAACTCTCCATGTCTGGAGTCAATAAACTCCCAGAAGCAGCAACTGAACCACCCAACAACAGGAGAAAGGATGTTAGATTCATGTCTTCGGGTGGGGCCCCTCCCGAGTCATCGAAAGATAAGGAAGCCCTCGAGTTTTCTGCTCTGCCTCTTGACAACATAGACGGGATAGAAGAACTAGGTGTAGATTCTGATACAGGTGCACCACAAGATCTCAATTCTTGGTTCAATTTTGAAGTGGATGGTTTGCAAGAAGACGATACAATGGGGCTCGAGATACCGATGGATGACCTCTCAGAGCTACTGATGTTTTGATCTTTGATCTTGAATCTTCAATCCTTGTTGTACAGATTATCAGAACTCTTGATTTGTTTAGGTGAGTGTTCATTATTTCTTAAAAGGGTAGGGGGTGGTGTGTCCTACCCTACAAACGTCTTGGCCTAATGGCTGTGGTAATTATTCATTTTTGTTGTACTTTAGGAGGAATTCTTCAGTAATATATATCATAAGTTTCAGACTAATGTTCTCCTGTAAGTAAAGAAATTCAAATTTACAACCACAGTTTGATACATCTCTCTCTTCTCCATTATCTTGGCCTATTTAAATTCAGATTTGTCAAACATCAAACAGATTTGCCAACAAACTGACTTTGATGCCAATGAAAGGTACAACTACCTCATCTAAAACTGCACCAATTTCTTGAGCCTTTTGTCATTTCCTCTGTCCCCATTCTTAATCGTATTCCATATAAATACAAAAAGATAAAATTCATTCTTGCATACCCCAACTTGAAATACTAGTAAACCATGAAGTACCTCAAGCTTCACAAGTGTCAAGATGAGCCAGCCTTCATGATAGAGGCTGGTTTTGGCAGCAAGGAAATTGATAGCTCTGAAGCGAGCAATAAGAAGGTGAAAAGCCTCATGGAATCCATGCAGAAAGTCATGTCATCTCGCGGAAGCAAGAATCCATCTCCTGCATCGTCTGGTAGTAACGTGGTTCACCTCGAGCCACAGAGATCCATCAATGGAACCAACAAACTGTAATGAGCTGATTTTGCTATATAAATATGTGTTCTGTGTACTTTTCTTGCAAGTCAAACACTATGACAAGTAATGGAGTCAAGCGACTAGACGTAATCTGGAGGTTATGTCAAGATTTTCTTGTATTGAATGGCTTCAAGAAACCAAACTAATCAATAAAGATCAAACCAGAAGAATCAGAGCAAAACACAAGTTTAGCTTTTGCTTCTGTTCTAACTGAGCCTGTATAAGCATCATTCATGGGAAATGTTCTATACAGTCTTCTAAAAGATAGACTTGTAACAACATTTCTCCTAAAAAGAGAGTCTGCAATCTCCATAGCCGCTCTTCGCCATCCTGAAAACCCGACACCCTCAAAGCAGGACGTATTTATATACAAACAGATTCATTCTTGAATACACCAACTTGAAATGCTAGTAAACCATGAAGTACCTCAAACTTCACAAGTGCCAAGATGAGCCAACCTCATGACAGAGGCTGGTTCTAGCAGCAAGGAAGATGATAGCTCTGAACGCCAGCAAGAAGCATGTGAAAAGCCTCATGGAATCCATGAGGGGAGTCATGTCATCTCGCAGTAGGAAGAACCAGTCTACTGCATCGTCTTGTTGTACCGTGGTGCAGCTGGAACCACAGACATCCATCAATGGAACCAACAACAAGCAGAGTAGCTGTGCTCCAAACATACTGGAATTAAGTAATTCCCCTTTGGAGGAGCAATACCAAAAACAGCAATTGCAAATACAAACTGTCCCTTAATAATTCCGACACGGACAATTCAGAACCAAAACGTATTTCTCCTGAAAATCAACATCGCTTCACCAACTAACCAAACTCCACTCAGTGAGGCATTTCCACAAACAGAGTGAGGGCGATACCTTGACAAGTTACAATCCAACAGGATTTTTATCTACTACCACCGAACATAAACGACGCATTTGGAATCGTTCGATCGGTCGGCCGACGGCGGCGCCTAGGTTTGCTCCGACGAGTGTGCGAGCTCGGCGGAGGCGCAGGCGCGAGCGCGGTAGAGAAGGGGCGGAACAGATCACTGCGGGTACTCACGCACAAAAAACGGGGGTTAATATGTATGACTATTTTACCCCTTCACAGATTTTGGACTGAAAATGAAAAACAGACGGGTATTTTCGGTATTTTTTGACAGCTCATTTTTCAAGGGCCAAGTTATTTGTACTATTTCCAAACTCATTACACTTAAACCTCGATAAAGTAATATTCAATAAATTAATAATTTCGCTAAGATAATAATTTCTTTCGGTCTCAGTGCATTAAAATAATGTTCGATAAAGTAATAACCTCGTTAAATGAATATTTTTTCTAAGTCCCAAGATTATTACTTTATCGAGGTTTAACTGTATTATTTCCAAGCCCACTTGAAATCCCAAAACATAATCTTATGTTCCCACAAACTCGTGTCTCATTATCATTTTAACTGTAAACACCTAAGTGTTGTTATTAAAAATTAGGTATGAAGAAATGTAGCGACAATAAAACCAAATGTTAGTATAAATAGTATAACAACATAACAAACAACATATGAAAAATAGTGAAAATAACAAAATGCAAACTGAGGCGAGAGTTATACTCTCTCTCCGCAAGACGATAATGCTCCGCTACTCGGTGCAAACGGTCTATAGCACTCGTCTCCAAGATACAACGGTTTCTCAATTACGAGTAGTTGCACTACTTCTCGTAATTCCGACGAACTACTTGATATCTCGGAACTAAGGAGATACTAATTAATTTATATGTATAGAGTGAAACAATATGGATAAAGGAAAGAAGAATGAATCATGTTTTTCTGATTTTTTTTCCTTTACTACAAATCGTCCTATTTATAGATTTGAAGCACTCATTCATAAAAGACACAACTCTTCACAAACACATATGAAACAAAAGACACAACTCTTCGTAATGGACACAACTCTTCGTATTGGACACAACTCTTCACAATAAGATGAATTGTGAATGGTTGCATTTGTTCAACTTCCAAGTATCTCTTGGCATGAACCAACATATAATCAACAAAATCATTCATCATTTAATAAGAGAAACAATATGTCCATTCCATGAAGTAACGTGTCCATTCATCTAGGAATCAACGCATCCTTTCAATTCTCTCTCATAAATCTCATGAACTAATGCATTTTTTAAATCAATTAATTTAATAATCTAATTTCCATAAAAAAAACCTAACAAGTGTTTATACAATTTGAATTTAGGATTGTTGTAAAAAACTAGGTATTTACAGTTGAAATGTTAGTGAAACACGAGATTTATGAGACAGACTACTTGAAAGTTGAAACATGTATTCCATAAAGGGTAGAGCTAAATCTAACCTCCCTTGTTTACGCAATACTGAGATAAACTGATGATACGTATAAACTATCCGGACTCCTAACAAACTCAAATGCTTCATCAACCAATCCACCTTTCAAGAATCAAGGCTTCTATCAAAATTGTAGAAGTAATAGCAGTAGGATGAAAACTCTCCTCTTCTATCAATCCTCAATGCTAAACTAATCTTCCCTCTATTACAAAGACTGCCTATCATAATAATATTATAAGCCACAATATACGGTAAAGCCTCTCTCTCTCATATCGTTACTCAAAACCTTATTATCAGAATCAATCATATTTGCTTTACACAAACCACTCATAAAGGCATAGTACGCATATGCATCCGCATTGCTCTAGCCGCTTGATCCACATTCTTGGAGGTGAAAAAGCCTTTAATTAGCTTGGATGTAGTCTTTACTCATTAGAGAGAGAGAGAGAGAGAGAGTCGTGGAGGATTCAGATTTTCATTAAATAATGGATTCTTCTTCCTTATCAAGGTCTTCTCTGATCAACAATTCATAGACTCCGAATAGAATTATAATATCCAAATCAAATCTACTATCAATCTTTAAATATATTGACGTCGTAAAAAATCTCCATTCATAGCATAGCACTTAGGGGTGTAAGTGGTTCCGCTCCGAACCGCGAAATCGGTCGGACCGAACCGAACCAAACCGAAAAAATAAAACGAATCAAACCGCGAAACCGAACCGAACCACATTTTTCGGTTTTGTTCGGTTTATTTCTCGTTACGGAGCGGATTCAAGTCGTCACCTTAGCAAGCAAGCTTTCTTTACAAATCAAATAGAATTGAACTTGTCCCCTTGAGATGGCAAAGTTGCGAACGGATATAACGATTTATCACACGGTTCGAATCAAATCGAAAAACTTTGTGGACCGTCCACCTATGGTTAGCCTAGGGTGGTTGAACTCTCCTATGTGGTTTGCGGACCATTTCGCTTAGGAGCGGGGTTTACCCAGAATGGGATTCAAGTCGTCGTCACCTTAGCAAGCAATTCTTAAAAAAAAAAAAAGAATTGAACTGTCCTTTATTCCAATTGAAGAGAGTCGTGGTGGGATTCAGATTTTCATTAAATAATGGATTATGCTATCTTTTGGATAAGGGACAAAGGACAAGACTTTCGTATACAATACTAATAACTTAAAGCAGGAAAATTAGCTATTAAGATTGGCCGTTAAAAATACTTGGCCTTTTGAAGGAACCCCAAAACGAATTTTATGCCATTTGTTATTCTCTCACGCCACAACCAAAATCTATGAAAACCCCATAATTTTCTATTTTCTTAACTACAAATCTACAGTCCCAAGTCTTTATTTTTGCTGGTTTCTTGATTCTTGAGACTCAAAACTTCAATCCTGCAAAATCTTTGAGATTTCTTGAGTTATAACAAATCTTGCATACAGATTTAGCAGAAGTAAAAGATGGGTGTGGGTTTATCCGTCCTCATAGGCTTAAAGTCGGCAACTTTATTCATGTTCTTCGTCTCTCTCCGAATGTTTGAATTCACTCTGCTAGCGATCCCATTCTTGTACGCATCCGTGGTATCTTTCTTGGTTGCAATCGCTTCCCACCCATCAATCAATCTACCGATTCTTCTGGGTAAAGGGTCCGATGGGGATTTCCCCATCTGGGCATTGACCATGTTCAGCCCCTACTTGTATTTCGTCAGATTATTTTCATTCATTAGAAGGTTTACAAGTGGGGAAGCTCCGTACAGTGAAGTTTCTGAGGGGTTGTATGTTGGAGGTTGGCCTTATGCACCTGATAAATTGCCACCTGGCAACCCTGCAATCATTGATTGCACTTGTGAGTTGCCGAGGAAGAAGGGGCTTACCGGGAGTGCTTATTTGTGTATTCCCACGTGGGATACACGCTCCCCGGAGCCAGGGGAGATTGAGCGTGCTGTGAATTGGGCTTGTAGGAAGAGGTCTCAGGGTGTCCCAGTTTTTGTCCATTGTGCATATGGTATGTCTGTTTTAACTTCTTATGATTGTGATTGTATGGATTTATTGGATTTTTGTAATGCTTAGTAATCTAAGTTGCTTTGACTTATGAAGTATGATTATGCTTCTTTTCTTTTGTTAAAGACTTGTGGTCCTTCCTCTGATGGTTGTGATTGTATGAATGCCTTAGATTTGTGTATTTGATCATTCTTGTTTAAGACTCATGATTATTCTTGATTTGCCTAAGCCAAGATGTTTTTTGTGTTCGTTGTATTGGTTTGGTAAATTAGGTAGGTTCTTCTAGCAAGGCAGGATAAAGGGATTCTTTACTTCTTTAAGTTATCAATCCCTGTAAAGCTAGATAACATATCCTCCTTTTATTAAAGAACTCCTAGTTTTTTACCATTATGCATACATGGTGATTTTGGTGCTTGAGTTATGATGGCCATGATTGTTTGTATGTCGTAATTCTGAGCAATGTAAGTTGCTTTGAGTCGTAATAGAGTGTTTTGTGTGGATATCTTAGATTTGTCTAGTGCCTTAGTAGTGTAAGTTGCTTTGACTTTTGATCATTCCTGTCGATTTGCTTAAGCCTTTTGTCCTTCGTATTAAGTTATCAATCCTTGTAAAGCTAGATAATATATGCTTCTTGTTTTTAAAGAATTCCTAGTTTTTGACCATTATGCATATATGATAAGATATTATTGGTGTTTAAGTAAGGATGACCGTGACTGTTTGTATGTTTTAATGTTTTGACTTGTGACTGATCTTGATTTTTTAACCAAGACGCTTGTGTGTAGTCTTTTCTGATGAGTTCGTCGTTTTGTGAGTTTGGTACTTTCATGCTATCAAATTCGATGGTTTTAGTTTGCTAATGTATTCAATCCATGTTAAAGTTAAATCACCTTTAGTGCTACTGTTTTCAAGACTTTCATGCTCCGTCTAACCTTGCTACGATTAATTTCTCACAAGTCTAGCCGTCCATTTCAGCAGGGTGCCTATTGCCTTTCATCTCCATAGTTAAATCTTGAACATCCAATTTTATGTAACACACTTCATGTTACATTTGGAAACAAGTATGGTTCCTGCAACTGAATTATCAAATTATTTCCAAAATTCACATTTCTTGAAGGTTTATATCTATCTGCACACGGAAAGTACATGATTGTAGCACAAATTTTTTGGGATAGGATGTTTTTTCTGCTCCACTTGTAATTGTGATGAATGAATACACGACTGCTTATTTCATGATGCCTCTAGTTAGACTTCCTATTTATCAATGTCATCTAAGATAAATGATCGACCTAGGCAAGAACAAAAATCTATCTTTGCCTCCATTGTTGAGATTTTCTCCTTGATATCTCATATGTAGTCATATAACATCTTTTCTAGATTAAGTAGTTTTATTAGATTACTGGGCTCGGATTCTACTCGTTTTGCTTTTGCACCATAATTTCATTCTGTTCTCTGGGATGATAATATTAGACATGAAAGTCTACCTATTGATTGCATAAAACTTCTACTGATCCGGTCTACTAATTGCTTAAGGCCAAGAATCCTAATTGCTAACTTTCTTGATTCCATTCAAGGCTGAATTCCTCCAATTCAACCTTGTTTGATATCTTTTAATTGCTCACTTGTGTGACTTGTGGGCTCGTGTCGTTATCAGGTCATGGGCGGAGTGTGGCTGTAATGTGCGCGCTGCTGGTTGCTCTTGGGTTGGCAGAAGACTGGAAAACCGCGGAGAGGATGATCAAAGAAAAACGCCCTTACATTCGGATGAACGCCCTTCACCGAAACGCCTTGGAAGAATGGTCCAAGAACAAGCTTTCCATGCCTAAGAGAAAGGGCTAATCTCTTGTAGCTTCATTATCAGAATACTTATTGCAAATAGTTATATTCTTCATATTGTAACTTCATTTGGATTGCCTCTCTCTCTTATATACTACTTATATTCTCTCTCTCTCTCTCTCTCTCTCTCTCTCTCTCTCTCTATCTAATACTAAAGGGTTCTTCAATCTTGGTTAGTGGAAGCTTTCTACCATTGCGTTTTATGTAATTGTGCTGTTTGCATACATGTTAATTCCACTAACTATTACTATGTTTTTATGTCATAATTTTTGTATTGATATGCCATTTTATTATTATTACCTCGAGTTTTTAATTATTGTTGTAGGAAAATCACGAGTATTATTTTTGTCTAGACTTAATTATATAACATGTAGACAGTATTTCAATAGAAATGTTCACATGTTTTATTATATATTTATATAAGGAAAAAAAAAACGTCATTATCTAGAGAAAGAAACAATCAGTCAAAACTCAATTTATTATCAATAGTAGTACCTAGTTTTAATATATTTGTATTATGTATATCACGATTAATATAATGTCGAAACTTTTCTAAAATGTACAACTATACTGGCCTCCTATCACGAATTAATTTCTTTGACAACCTATTAAAAGACAAAATATAAATATTTATAAATGTATAGAAATAAAAGACAAAAACGAGTAAATATATAACTTATTACATGAAAAATGGGACCGTAGAAAACTTATATTTTCATTAATTCACACATAATCATCGCCCCACCATTTGACCATAAACTCGACCGGTTTTCTCCACTCCGGTCGGTCTCTAACGAACTACACTCCCTCGTTTCGATCGGCTCCGACCGTTCCGAGCTCCAAAAATCGAACTAACAATCCTTGAAAACCCGGTCTTCTTACCTTCGCCACTTCTAAACCCAACTCGCCCGGTACAAGACACTCTCGGCGAACCCGGTTCGGAAGCATGAGCGCCGTGCTTCGAACCCGGTTCAGACCGGCTTCTGAACAACGGCTTCTTCTCCGGCGGATTTCCGGTTTTCTGAACCTTTGGAAGCGCGAAAACCGACGGCGCGGAGAGTTTTTTGTTGTAGACGACGGTGGAATGGTGGGAGAAGGAATTGAAATCGCGGTTGAATCCGAGTTTTAACGACGTTTTGCGCTGCATTACGGCGTTCCGATCGAACCACTCGAATTCGTCCTCGCTGGGGACGAAGAAGGACTCCGGCGGGAGATCGGAGGCGGTTTCCGGTAGATCTGGCTTTGATTCGGAAGACATTGATTGGAATTGGGGGAGAGAGATGGGGGGAGAGAGAGAGAAGGAAGGGGGAGTTGGGAGGGAGTTTTCGAAGTAGGGAAGATTAAACAAAGCATATGGGTATGTTTCCTCATTACATAAGGACAAGAATCCATGGTGTGTTTTCTTCTCACCTTCTAATCAAGGACAAATTTAATTAGTATTCAATCCCATCTTTTAAACAACTATGGCTCTTTTTCTATTTGTCTCTCTCTCTCCAAAAAAGATGTCACGTTTTGCATTTTCTGATCAATGTATTTAGAATATTATACGTAAAACACAAATGGTTATAGCATTTTGCATGACTTCGATTTTGTAGAAGAAATTTCAGTTTTGGTCATATAATATCGTCCGTGTTTATTTTTTTTCTCATGCGAAAAGTGGTCTTAATATATAAAAAGCGGATCATGTTGTAGCGACGAAAGTGGGTGGTCCGGGACCGATAGGTCATGGGTTCAAATCCCACTGAAACCGCTATGTGTTGTCTGTCTCCTGTGTGGTTTGCAGGCTATTTACATGACAAAATGAATACAACTACTTTAATACAAAATAAAAATGAACAAGAGTCATATTAAGGGATAAAAATCGAAATATTTTGAATTCATGACATGAGAGAGAGAAGGGAGATTGAATATTCATAAAATATACAGGATGCTAATTAATATCCTATCATTGAGCTTAACAAACTCCTCAAATTTCAAGCCGGCGTTACGACTTTCAACTCAATATTCAAATTTGATAAATGCTGGCGTTAGAGAAAAATATTTAATTCACATTTGGTTTTCAATTATTCAAATCAGAATCAACTCAGTTTTATTTAAATTTTGATTAAGACAATTTGGCAAAAATAATTAAGTATTTGAAAATTTCTCTTTATTTTTAAAAATGATCAAATTGCCAATAAATTTCTCTTAATTGCCATTTTTCATTCCATATGCAGAATGATCTTGAAAATATAATATAATCCCCTAGTGGGACAGCTTAACTTGACAATTATGTCGATACATACCCAAAGAAACAATAAATAACAGCAAAAATGGTGACTTTTCTAATGTATGCCTTAATTGAGACTTGTGTTGACTAACCATATGCTAAGTCATCAAGGAAATATAGACATAATTGGAAATTGCAATAAAAATGATTATAGAATCTCAACCATGTTTGTACATATGTGACAGTGTGTGAATCTAAATATCTCACCTACACCCACCAAAAGCTAATGGCTCATTACACCTCATTTTCCCCACCCATGGTAGTGTTGTTGATCCAATTTCTCATTTCTTACACTACTTCCACAACATTAACCTATCTCCAAATCGATCGATCTTCACTTCTTACCTTGAAATCTCAAATCGCATCAGCTTCTCATCATATTACGACCAATTGGACTGTTCCTGGATAGGAGTAACATGTAGCCCTACCCATCAAAGAGTAACAAAACTAGCTATTCAAGATTTCGGCCTCGAGGGCACCATCCCACCGGAAATCGGAAATCTTTCTTTTTCTCGAATCCCTCAACATGAGAGGGAATTTCTTCCAGGGAAACATACCAATACAACTCGGGAACTTGGCACAACTTGAGGAGTTAAGACCTCACCAACAACTACTTAAATGGTACTGCCTTTCTTGCATAAATTTTTAGGCGTTCGGGCTGACAACACGACGTGCTTATGAACAGGAACGACCCCGGAAGAGATCGGTCGTCTTCACAACCTAAGAGTTCTTGAGATGGGATACAACATCTTGAGAGGCTATCTCCCTCCAACAATTTTCAACCTACCAAGGTTGGAAGTACTTGGTTTGACAAACAACACCTTGTTAGGGAGTTTGCCTTTCAACATATGCAGTGGTGGTGATAACGGCCATGGACTAGTAGAGCTCGATCTCTCTTACAACTCGTTTGAGGGAGAAATACCCGCGAGTTTGAGCCGGTGCTCACAGCTAAAGAAGATCTGGCTGCAGAGCAACAACTTCAGAGGATTCTTGCCTAAAGAGATTGGAATCTTGACACAACTTGAGGATTTGTCACTTGATAACAACACTTTGTGGAAATAACACAATTCCATTCTGTTGTTAATGTCCTAATCTCATTAACCCTACTGATCTAAGTTTGTCCAAAATCTTGATTTCAGGTACTATCCCTCTAGAGATTGGGAAACTGCAGAATCTGATAAAGTTAGACCTTTCAAGAAACCATTTTATAGGCTCAATACCTAGCACAATCAGAAACCCATCAAACCTAACTAGTCAAAGTGTTTCCGGGAACAATCTGACCGGAACAATCCCACACGAATTCGGGGAGTTAATTTCGTTGGTGCTTCTTAGTCTGTCGGACAACCGATTAACCGGAGAGATCCCTTAATCACTCTCCAAACTCACAAACTTGAGATTCTTGTCTCTATCTGAGAATAACCTTTCAGGCAACATTTCATGGGACATATTCACATCAAGTCTTGAAATCCTCATTCTCACCACAAACACTTTCGAAGGCTCCCTCCCTCCCTTAGACATTACAAGATTCCAAAACCTCTCTGTCCTAAACCTAGCAGATAATCGGGTTTCGGGCTCAATACCTGAATCGGTTGGAGATTTGTTGTACTTACACACGCTTGTGCTCAACTCCAACGGACTAACGGGAGACATCCCGTTGTTCATTTGCAACTTGACATCCCTTGAAGTCCTATATTTGTCGAATAACAGTTTACGAGGGACGATACCGGGTTGTTTAGGGGAGTTGACAGATAAGAGTTTGAGGGTTATAGATATAGGTCTAAACAAGTTTCATGGCTTCATTCCTACCACATATCCAAAGGGTTGTATACTAGAATGCCTAGATGGGAGTAGTAATGAGTTAGAGGGAAAACTACCTCAATCCCTTTCAAACTGTGAGAGATTCCAATTCCTAAATATAGGAGGCAATAATATAAATGATTCTTTCCCAATCTGGGTGGAAAATCTTACCCAGCTTCACGTTCTTGATCTGAGTAGGAACAAATTACATGGTGGTATATTGCCTAAGAACAATACTCCCTTTCCTATGCTCAATCTCCTTCTGCTGTCGGGCAACGAATTTATCAGCACGTTGCCCGTCGAATACCTGACCAACATGGCAGCCATGATTGATGTGAAAGAGAAGAGGATCGAAGCGTTAGATTGGCACTGGCCTTACAAGGGAAGAATGCAGATTAATCTCAAGGGTTTGAAGGTCGAATTGGTGAGAATTGTGCAGACACTCACCTTAATCGATTTATCCAGCAATCAATTTGGGGGAGAAATCCCTAATTCAATCGGGAATTTGAATTCTCTCATGTATCTGAACTTAATCCCTGCGTCTCTCGGAAATGTGGCTACTCTCGACGCATTGGATCTTTCTTCGAATCGATTGGAAGGACGAATTCCCGGTTCATTGACGAAGCTAACGTATCTCTTTTAAACTGGATTTGTCGCGTAATCGTCTCGTCCTGATGATACCTCGATCGTTCCAGTTTAACACGTTTCAAGGCTCAGCGTATGCGGAAAACCTAGGGTTGTGTGGATTTCCATTGACGGCTAAATGTGAAGATGGGGAAAAACCTAAATTAAAGCAAGATGATGATTGTGAAGATGAAGGGTTTATCAATGGTTTTTCTTGGCAAGCAGTGGTGAAACTGGTGATGGGGTTTGGAACTGGGTTTTGCTTTAGCTTTTTAGGAGGTTTGATCCATTTTTTGTTTGGTATTCAGTAGGAAGAAATTTTTTTCATGATGAGAGAGAGAGGAAAGAGATTGTAATTGGCTGCAAAAGTCTGAAACCTAAACTATTAACTAAGATGCTTGTTCTTGATTTGATTCAATGCAATTTAGCTTCTCCTCTAGATTGCACTGCCACAAGAAACGAAATACGACACGATCCAGACATAAAACACACTATTTTTTGAAAACCTAACATACTATAATACGCTGCCGGTTTAGGATATCGCATTGAAATTCCAACATGATACATTAAGATTTTTCGAAATGTGCGTGCTTTATAGATTGCTAAATGAAGTGGAATTCAGATGATAACACAACAATCATAAAAAAATGCAACATTAAATCAGACCAAATGCCTCTAAACATGAAATTCTTCAAGCATACAGTGTAGTTTCTAAAAACCACCATTCCAAAAGGAGCATAGTAACAAATAGGTTTAAGGCAAAGGCTACTTTAGTTGTGATATAAATATCTTGAAATGTTATGCAAATAAATAAAAGAACCTCGACGAAGGACACATCAGCAGATACGAGCGAAAGCAGCACACCTCAACAAGACACCGTTGGCCTCAAGCATCCTAACTCATAGAAATGCATCTTTCTCAAGCAGGGCCAGCACGTCGTTCTGGTTGTTGAGTTTTGCAACTTCGATTGGTGTCTTCCCATCCAAGTTCTGGAGTGTGCTGCGTGAATGGAAGAGGAAGAGTTAGATAAAGAAAGCAACAGAAGAAAAGATGTGGGAATTTGGGGTAAAGGCTTACACAGCAGCGCCGTTCTTCAAGAGAAGCTCAACACATTCCTTTCTGCCATAACCGGCAGCATAATGAAGAGGAGTGTTCTTGTTTTTGTCCAAAGCATCCACCTTTGCACCAGCCTCTAGTAGAATTTGAAAGCACTTCACCTGAAATGCAACCAAGAAAATCAGTTTCAGACGAATGTTCGGTTGAAGCAACATTGGAGATCGTGCGTATAGAATTTGATAGTCACATTCTTTTAGTCTACCTCGCCATATCCACATGCAAAATGCAGTGCTGTCCTTCCTTCAGAATCTTCTTCATCCTTATCAGCACCATCAGCAATAGCTTTCTTCAAGCCCTGTTTATAGTTGTTCGAATTAAAAGCTCAACTAGAAAAAAATGTAGAGAATAACAGAAGGAAATAAAAGGAAAACATATACAAGCCAATAATATTTTTTTTAATAACAGCTTTTCGTTGCTTCATACTGCGAAACATACCTCCACATCGCCAACACTAGCAGTGCTGTGAACAATAGATTCCTCATCATTTCCTTCCTCCTCGTCTTCAGCAGCAGCAGAATCGACGCCAGATGCACCAACAACTTCTCCGCCAACAGCAAATCCCATGGCTTCACCCAACTTCTGGAGAACGTCTTTGTCATTCCAGTACCTGATCATAAACTTAAGCATATTACTTCAACAAACAGAACTGTACATAGTTTCTTCTTATTCACGTTATAGCAATATATAATTGTCACATCAAGTCAAAGTTATAACACTCTGAGAATTTAATTGTACACTAAAAAGTAGTTTAAAATAAATCCTTTTGTATGGCCACTGGTGGAACCCAATTAGAGATGCCGACAACAATCACACACATGACACATCTTATCTTATTATTTTTTATATAGAGTAAGAAAATCTTATGGAGAGCAGAAGAAGACCTCATCATAGCAGCAGGACCACCATTCTCGATCTCGTCCAAAATAGGCTTCAATGACGGATCATCTTTGATTTTACTCATGCGTTCTTCAAGTTGGGCTTTATTAGATGGGTTAGTTAAACTCTCAAGCATGCCAGACATGGCTGGATCCTGCGGAACAATGATTTTTCCACTGGTTAGTTGCAACAGAAAATATAATATTAATATTTTAATGTAGGAATTAAAAGCCAAAACACCTGCATCAATGTGCTACCCAGTCTTTCAGCCATATTCATGAATTGAGGATTTTGCATCACTTGTTGCATTGTAGAATAATATTCTTGTGGATCAAAATTGGGGAGACTATCTTCAACTGGAGCACCTTGAAAAGTCTTCTGAAGCTGTTCTGCCATCTGATTGAATGAAGGATCCTTAGCTATTTGTTCTGCCAATTCCTTAATGCTTGGATCCTGCAGAAACAAAGAGTATATTTTAGAGAAAAAGAATTCAAGGGAAGAGATTAGAGTGATCAATCAGTGTCAGTGAAAGCAAATGATCCTGCGGAGAGACATAGAAAAGCTCTACAAACGAGGTAAATAAGCTTCGATAAAATGGAAAGAAAGATACATTAGGAAAGATTAAAAAATTGTAAATATGTTTGGTCAGAAAGAAAAGGGAAAGTCAAAGAAAAAAGCAAAACTCTTGGACAATTAATTCTCCTATACCAAGACGGCAGTATTAACTAACAATAATTATTTGCTTTACATGCAACAATTAATGACAATTAATTGGAAAAACAAAGATAATAACAACTATGAGACAGGCTATTACTAGCCTAAGCGAAGAGATGAAATTCACATACATTAAGCAGTCCTGACATAGCTGAGAAGTCAAAGGGATTTGGCATTCCGGGGACTGGGGACGGGGCTGCAGCGGCCGTTCTACTCTGTCCAGATGATGCTTCTGAAGAAGCCGACCCTGAAGGTGCTTTGCTCGTAACTGCATCAGACTTCTCTTCTGATAGAAGAGAATAAGAATTAAAGAATACTTACACTAATTAGCCACTTAAAAAAATAAAAACTTTACAGAGCAAGAAACAAAGATAGTAACTTTTAACAGATCTCGCGCTTTGAAATATGAGTTAGTGCATTAAAACATTCGGCTTTTTAATTCTTGAAAGTGTTGTCTTAGAAATTACATTTATTTAGACAAGAAATTTAAAACAATATGCACTTCTGCTATTCGATTCACTTCAGCAATTGAGCATCATATTCAAGATAAAGTTTCTAACAAGTGAATCACTTCTAAAATAAAAGTTTCCCATACCGAAAACAAGAAGTGCAATCATACTATTGAAAAGAAAAAACTATCTCCAAGATCAAGAATTAAGTTCGTTTCTGAGAAATCAAATAATTGATTAGAACAAACCAAAGGATTGACCTAATATCTTAACGCAAAGCATATTAATCACTGAGTACTGAAACTAGTAATGATTTAGGCTCACCTTCTTTAGTGGTAGGGGTTTTTACAGCCTGCACAACCACCGAAAAAAAATCAAATAAAAATGATCAGCACATCAGCCGCGGATGCATCATCAATCGAATTCTAGAACCACGCAAAAACAAATCGAATAAATAAAAAACTTCAAAATAGAAAAGCAGGTCAAAATCAGAGTCAACTTGGTATATAAACGAAAGATCTAGTTTGGATCAGAAAATCCGTATAACGAAAGCTGAAGGAAGATTTGGGAGGCGTTACCTCAGACATGGTAAAAGGCGGATGGATGTCGGCGAGGAGAGAGACGGAGATTTGGAAGAGAGAGAAAAGGGGTTTGGTTACTTTGGTATATATCTGGAGCCTGGAGGTGAGTTGCGATTATAAACGGCGGGCCACCTCAATCCTCACGCAACCAGAAAACGAAAGGCGCAGATTTAGTTACATTAGATGGATTTTGGGCTCACACTTGGGCTTTCTTCTATTGTTGGAAATATTCTGATAAAAAAAAAAACAATCACAGTTTTGACAACGTGTCCTATGATTGAATATATTTCTTTTACACTTTTTGCTTTTGTATTTGTCAAAAATATCTATTGTTGAGTTATATAATAATTTTTTAAATGTTTAATAATTATTTATTAAATTCTTTTATAAGTCATTTCTTAGTATTTAATTATATATAAATTAGTTTTTTTCAATCGGAATCCAATCTGTTGTACAAATTTTATGTACACTATTATATAAATAAACACAAATTGATAATGAAAAATTGAACAATTGAATTTCACTGTAATTCATATCTCGTGTGTTGTGTCATGTGTCGCATGTGCTATCTAGGAAGGATCCTAAAAATTGGCACTCTCTTTACACATCGCATTATTATTAGTCTATTTATCAATAAGTCGATGGAAAAAACCACGAAATTAATAGTATGATGAAGAAATGATCCAAATTGATATTTGCATGGTGTATGCATATAGTGAGCGGCAATCAACACTCTGAATCTCGTCAATTTGCATGAAAGACAAAGATCCGAATCCACCGTTAACCCGATTCATTTGTTCGAGACAGATAGACGACGGCAGGCAATTCGACAAGTAATTAATAATGGTGGCGGTTGCTAACGCGCGCGTGTGGGTGGTGCTGATCCTGCTGTGCGCCGCGCGGCGGAGTGGGGCCATATGGTTGAATTTGCCGGCGACCGGCACCAAGTGCGTCTCCGACGAAATTCACAACAACGTCGTCGTTTTGGCAGACTACGTCGTCATCTCCGCCGATCATATTCACCAGACTCCCACCGTTGCTGCCAAGGTAGTTAGCTTTTTGTTTCGTAATAAAATAAATGATTTGATAAAATTGATTTCCTTTTTTCGGTATTCACATTGAATTTCGCGATCTTATACTAACAAACATAGTGTGGTTTTTGTCTTTGAAAATAAGATCTAACATTGCCTTAAAATCCTGTTCTTGGCTGCCGAATAAGTGATGGAAGTTGTGAATAATTGCTCTGCTTTGATTCTGTGGTTCTGGTGCAGGTGACTTCACCGTATGGGAATACTCTCTATGAGAAGGACAACATCACACATGGTCAATTTGCTTTCACCACTACTGAGGCTGGAAGCTACTTAGCTTGTTTCTGGGTCGACAGCAATTACACAGGCAACGGAGAACTAAGCATCAACATGGAGTGGAAAACTGGTATAGCTGCAAAGGATTGGGAGTCAGTCGCGAGGAAGGAGAAAATCGAGGTGAGCCCTTCATGTTTACGCGTAAAGCCTGTTATAGTACTGATTGTATCTGAAAGACACATGAATAACTTGATTTGTATCACTAGTAGGGTGTGGAGCTTGAGCTAAGAAAACTCGAGGAGGCGGTGGAGTCGGTCCATGAAAACCTTCTATACCTTAAGAGCAGGTAATGTTTTTTTCTTTTCTTGAATTGTTGCTCTTGATGAAAACCGCGGTTCCTTTGTTTGTTTGTCGTTGTAGAGAGGCAGAGATGCGGACTATGAACGATAATACAAACTACCGAGTAGCTCTCTACAGCCTCGTGTCATTGAGCATCTGCATTGTGGCTTCAGTTCTCCAGATACTGTACTTAAAGAGATTTTTCCAAAAGAAAAAGTTGATTTAGATGGATTAGGTGTTTTTTTTTTTAATCTGGTTTTGATTTTACAGTTGATTACAACATCACATTTATGTCTCTTTCAAAGGGAATTTTGATGAGCTTGACGAGTAACAGTTGCAATTCTTTCCTTTTGCATAAATACATTTGTTACATTCTGCATCAGATTGCTCAAATAGAAGTTGCATGAAACAAGAATTGATGCGGGAATGTCATATCAAGAATAGTCATATTCCAAGAATCATAGTCAGCAAAACTCATTAGTGCAAGAAGTGAGAGAAAACAAAATCTTTTACTCAATTGAAACAATCTTGCGGTTCATGTAACTAAACCTCCAAATCTCTTCAAAGAACTCATCAGCACTGCTATGGCTGCTCTTCATCTGAAGAATCTTTATCCTCATCTTCCTCAAATTCTTGGCATACTTTACCAAAGAATCCAAGGTGCTCATCTTCTGTTCAGCGTTCAACGGAGATCTAATCGTGACAACGACCTTCTCAAGGCACGGTATCTCAAAACTCGAATCCACCTGCCAAACCATAGAAGAATCCGTTACAACAAGAAGGACAATAGCTCAATTCCTTCATTTCTTAGACCTACATTTTTTAAGCTGTTCTTTTGACAGATAGCAGCAAACATAGCACCATGAATGTCAAAGGTTTGCAGCTTGGGATGACTGTTAAAGAAGTTGACAAAGTCGATTTCTGGGAAAGGGAGAAGGGTCTCAGAGTCTCCAGTGAACTCCACCTTCATGTAGAGATGTTTGACTTCACTTGCCATTTGAAGCATTCTGCTTATAGCATCCCAGCACCACTGCACTCCTCGGATGGATAGCGTTTCCAACGCCACAGGCTTGTCAAGTTCGACCATATAAACCCGCCCCTATGAGACAGCAGAATGCTCAGCATAAGCAGAGGTACATCATGTCAAACAAGAGCTGCATCAATAACCTTACCTGCATTGTTGGAGATGGAGAGGTTTTTCAAGACTTGAGTTTCGTGAACAAGGATACAACCACAACCTTGCACTTCAAGGGATTCAAGTTTTGATGAATTGACGAGGAGTGAGCAACCAACCCCAAAGAAGTTCAGTTTGCACTGCTCAAGATTATGATTCTTTATTGTGATATACCTCAACCCTTCACATCCAAGAAGCAAGAGGTGTGTCAAATTTGGACAAGCACGGAGAGCATCACGAAGGGCACTGTCCTCCAACCTAGCACCTACTATTTCAAGATTCTTGAGCTTATCGAAAACATTCCATTTCGGAGAGTAAACCATCAAGACACCCCAAAGTTTGAGAGTTTCCAAATTCCCAGCAGCCCTAATGCAATCCAACTTCGAGGGGATTTCAGTGTAAGTATCATGCTCAGTTATGTTATCCAACCGTAGCTCAAGATTCTTGAGGGAAGACCCTGTCGTGGATAGCCAGGAAGCAAGGCCGGAGCCTGAGAACGGGCAGTAAACCACGAGCTCCTCGAGCTTACAAACTGAAGACACCATTCGGAGCACAATAGCATCAGGAGAATCTCCATTGGTGAGGTTGTCGAATAGATTTCGCGAAAAGAATAGGCTTCTGAGATAGGGCATTGAGTCCTTCCATCTCTTGGAAACACAGTTGCAAGAAGCCACATCCTTAGCATTACTCACAAGGGATAAAATGGACTGGACTAGGGCATCTGGGAGTGCCTCCATTTCACTGAGGAATGAAATCAAACACTTAGCCTGCAATCTAAAAAAACTGCAAAATTACACGATTCTCTCCACTATTATTACCAAAAACCCATCATCCAAGACGGAAATGAACAGATTTACCTGAACCTATCAAGTTGGGGCAATCAAGAAATATCTAAAAATGACCTAATCTAACAAATCAAGAGCAATTCAAACCGATTATTTCATCAGATTGAAATATTTCTGCAAATACTACAGTCCAATTGAAAAAAACCAGATCGAAGTCCAGTACGGTTACACATTAACCATACTAAGAATCACACGTTTATATGTTTTTCTCTCTCATCTGAAAACTCAAGCTTACCTAACAACTAAGAGATGCAGAGATGAGCTCACTTACAATCTGAATTTCACAGTCGCAGATGACGGAGATCTTCGCACTGAATCAAAAAAAGAATGCTCCGATTTGTTCAAGCTTCAATTTGTAAATCTGTGAATTTGGTGATCAAAATACAGACACGCATACACGTGAGTATGTATGCATATGTCTACAAGGCGCGCGGGTGCATAGGGAAACTTTCAAATTTTGAGCGAGTCGACATGGGGTTTTTGCGAGGGAAAAGTTTGTCTTTATTTTTAGTATTTTTTTTAAAAAATATTTCGATGTCGGTAAAGCAAGATGTATGGAATAATGGAATCTTAAAACATGCCATAGAATTCGATTTTGGTCCTAATTTGTGTGAAATTTGTGTGGACAATAAACTTCGAATTTCGTCCTAATTTATGTGGTATTTGAGTGAACTAGAATTCTATGCATTATATTTTTTTTTTGGGCATAATCCTATATAATTTAGACATAAAATTCTAGTATAATTTTACATTTTTTCTCTTTTGCATAAAACATACTCCGTATAATGATTATGCACAAAAAAATATTACAAAGCATTTTTAATCTAAACCATCAAAAAATAAATGAAGTGTTCGTATGCAAAATAAAGTTCTTACATGATTCACTCCTCTAGATTTTTTTATAGTTAATTTGTGATTTTTTTTATAATGGAGAATCCCTTAGTTAATGGTTTTTTAAATATTATTTTATATAACAAAGAATTCATAACGGGTAATTTTAATGCGCACATAATAAATTTATATATATATGCTAAAGGCATTAATCGTTACTTTATTCCAAAAAGACACATAATAATGTATTTTTTTATAAATTTGTAACGCGATTGTGGTTTTTTTTTTTTTTTTAAATAGTTGTTCATTATAACATATACAGATAGTGGCATTTGTCTCTAAAATTGTACTCCTCCATGCTTCATTTAAATACTGGTAACACCAGTGGCGTATCCAAGTAGTTTATAATTAACAACTAAATAATTTTTTCCATAAAAAAATGAGAAAAAATACATAGAAAAAAAAAACAGTAATACTCTGATTTAAATAAAAAAATAAACACCCAATAAGGAAAGCAATAATGGGATGGAAGGAGTAGTACAAAATTACACAAAAAACAAAATTTATCTGTCGTGATCTAACGAGAAGATATGATTTTCGCAATTCGGCCCCACTAATATGTCAAAATACAACAACGACCCCACGAAATCAAACAAAAAAAATAACTCGAGGCTCAGTTCTAAGTTGCGCGTCGGCAGCGCAGTCACCATCTGTACACACCTGTCCATCGCCCCACCCCCTACTTCCCACCTCTCCATTTATAGAGAGAAGGGCTGCGATTCAGACTTCTTTCTCTCTCCATCTCGGCATATGCTTTTATGTAAGAGAAGAAGATTCTCTTATCCCGAACAGATGTGCTGATTCAAATGAAGAAACTTGATGATCAACAATTGCCAGTTGTGCAGCCGCATTCTGGAACCTTCCGCCGCCGGAGATGTGCGGTGGACCTCTGGAGATTCGTCAACTTCAAATGCGCCGTCGTTTTGACGCTCGGTGTCGCCGCTTTAATTTCTGCTCTGCTTTATGTTCTTCCTTACTTGCATAGGCACGCTGGATTTGATGCTAAAGAATCGATCAAGCTCAGTGGTAATTTTGATTTTCCTTCGTTTTTATACTGTATTCATTGTTCATAAATCTCATTTCTGCTACGTGATTGCGGTTGCAGAGAGGATTGTTGCTGTTAGTTCTACTTTAATTTGGATGCATTTTTGTGTTGAATTCTTATATTATTAGGCCTTACTGCCAATCATGATCTGGATAGTAATTGTGTTTCTGTTAAAAATGATTTTCAATAGTAATTTATGCTGCATTTGCACAAAGTAATTTTATTGTAAATTTAAACAAGCTTCAGTATCTTGATTAGGTTAATGGACTCATGGAGAATCAATCATATTTTGTCAATTGGAATCATGGAGCTTTTTGTTTAGGATGTTTCAGTTGAAGTCATCTTCTATTCCTGAGTCATCACCATTGTTCTTTTGTCAGCAACTGTTCAAGCATGCTTCAGGCTTCGCAAACCAGTTTCTGAGCTTGTTCCACACATTGCAAGATTAGAATATGATCTTAATGGAGAGATAGGTGTTCCTTCCTCAAAGGTATATTCAACTTAGCACTATGGTAGTTCTTGCCATTTGAGAAGAGTGATTTTTCAATCCATCTTCAACAGGTTGCTATCCTATCCATGCATCAAGATGGAAACTCTAATTGGTCCAACGTTGTGTTTGGCTTCCTTCCTGATCCAACTGATGTAGCTTTAGATCCAGTGTTCTTAAGTTTGCTGAGATCCTCCTTAAGAGACCTTTTCCTTCAGCAATGCAATCTGACCTTGGATTACTCACTGTTTGGAGAACCCTCCTCGTTCGAGATTTTTGAATTTCCCGGTGGAATTACCATGATACCCGAACGAGTTGCCTTCATCTTGCATGTACCCGAGGCACTCTTTCACTTCACTCTAAACAACTCTATTCATGACATAAAGGATAACATTCTGGAGCTTAAACAACAGCTTAGATTGGGATTGCATCTAATGCCAAATGAGGTATATATTTTTTTAAATCCTCACTTTGTGGATATCGTATGATTGATATTTGTTACACATTAGATGAATCACTGTCAAATTCTTGATATGGAATGTAATCTCAGTGTATCCATTCACATCTAACCAAGTTAATACTTGTGTCATCTTTGCCCACCCGGAGCAGGACGTGTACATACAGGTCACAAACAATCGAGGGTCAACAAAAGATCCGGCAGTCACAATTGAAGCTTCTGTTGTATCCGGTGAAGCAATCCTGCCAATAGAGAGATTGAAAGAATTAGCTCAAATAATCACTGGCCCTGCAGGAAATCTTGGCCTCAATCATTCTGTATTTGGGAAAGTGAAGGAAATTAGCTTGTCTTCGTTTCTAAACCATTCACTTCATGCGCAAACTCTTATTCCTTCTCCATCTCCAGCACCATCTCCATCCTCTTTACCCAACTTCTATCATTCTACACCACCTTGTTCAAACTGTTATGCCTCCGCTCCATCCAATGCAGGCGAGACTTTTCCACCAAATCCGCACAATTTACCTGGGGCAGACTCACCTGAATCCTCTGGGACAGCAGATCCACCACTTCCTTCTCCCAGTTCATCACCTCCAGCAGGCTCTGCACCTCAGATCTCCCCCATTGACCCGTATGTGTTAGAGACCGAGTTTATCAAAGAAGGACAAAGAAGCGAGATAATCAAGAGAGTGAAGAAGAAGTCGCGAGGCAAGAAAATGAAGAAGAAGCCGAGCCTTAGAACCAAAGAGAGCCGCATGCATGGATCGAACACGATTAGGGTTTGCGGCAAGAAAACATGCATGCGGGTTCCTTAATTTAATTATTGCCTATTTTAAGTTATTATCTTTAATTATTATTGTTTAGACCTTATTATAGTTTAGTCCTTATTTATAATTTGAGCCCATGAATAGGGCCTAGCCGTGTGAGGCTTATTTATCTATTTATATTCTGTTTCGAAGGGGAGGGGAGGCATCGAGGGTTACGAGTTGTAAACCTTGAACGGCGAATATTTCGCTTGGCCGGAAGTTGCTTCCGTGGGACTCTTTGAGTTTGATTATTACTTTCATAATCTAGTTTCGTTTATTATTCTTATTTAGCCATACAATTTCTCTTTACTCTAACAAATTGGTCCGACCTGCCGGATGGCCAATACGAGACAACAACAGATGGAGACAAGAATGGATGAGTTGGAGAAGGGATTGAAGGCGATGGATGTTCGTTTATCCAATGAATTATCCACGGTTAAGGATACAATGGCAACAATGCGCGATTTGCTGCAGGAATTGGTTACGGCGAAGACTACGTCGGCCGAGGGTTCGACGAACCCTAATTCCTCGTCGAACCCTATTGTCACAGCGAACCCTAACTCCGAAACCAACTCGCACTCGGAGGACCACGAATCAGCAGAAGGGCCACGGCATAACGAAACAGAGATGGCGGCTGGATCAACGAGCATGGGGGCTGGCGCGCCGCAGGTCACTTTGCCCATGTTCGATGGCAATGGAGCCGAGGGCTGGTTAACTAGGGTCGAGCAGTATTTTCAGCTGCATAACACCCCAGACGGAAAGCGATTGGACGTGGCGTTGGTGGCAATGGAAGGAGATGCGCTCCCTTGGTTTCAATGGGTGCGAGCCACGAGCCCGTCAATGGGATGGGCCGGATTCAAACTCGAAATGGTGCGTATGTTTGGCACGAACCCTTTGGCTAATCCGTTTGAGACGTTGGTTCAAACGCGTCAGACGAACTCAGTGGGCGAGTACGTAACGTTGTTTATCGCTCGCATGGTTCACGTTCCGGGTTTGGATGAGAAATATTGTTTGGGGTTGTTTTTGAACGGACTGAGGGACGAAATTCGGTTAAAGATTAGATCACGAGACGCGAGAACATTATCCGATACCATCCATCTCGCGAAGGAGATCGAAAGGGAAGTCACAATTTTAGGCGGGATCGGTAGTATAGATCCCGGAGGAGGGCAACGTTTGACATATACACAGGTGCCTAGGATTGGAATGAAGTCGACACACGTATCCTCTTCCCAATTTTCTGGATCTAATCAGCGATTTACTGGGGGCAGAGAAAAATTGAAGGATTCTTCGTCTTCGATCGGTTCGACAGCAAGAGCCGGTGGATCCGGAAGAAATCGTCCAATTCGGCAAATTACACACAGAGAATATGCAGCTAAACGCGCTGCCGGAAAATGTTTCCGTTGTGATGAAAAGTGGTCACCCACTCATAGGTGCACTGATAAAACTTTACAGGTAATTGTGGTTCCGGAGGCAGACGAAGATGAAATTGAAATTGACGCTGAAGAAGGCAACGTTTTGGCAATAAACACGGAAAGTTCGGAATTGGAGCCCGAAGCTAACTCCATGATGTTGACTCGCCTCGCGGCACAAGGTTTTGATGGACCACAAACAATGAAGATGACCGGATCGATGGTAGGACAAGAGGTTTGTGTAATGATCGACAGCGGAGCAAGCCACTGCTTTATTTCATCCCGCATAGCGACGGCGTTTCACTTGTCGCTGTGAGTACTCGCCGATCGGCGGTACGGCTGGGAGATGGGCGACGATCAGCGATTTTAGGTGTATGTGAGAACGTGAAATTGATTTTGCGAGAATACGAGTTTGTGCTAACGTGTTACGTTTTTGAATTGGGCGGAGTCGATGTAGTATTGGGCGTATCTTGGTTGCGAACCTTAGGAGACGTCAGAGCAAATTGGGAGAATATGACGATGAAATTTGTTTATAATGGAGCATCGGTTACCTTAAAAGGCAATTCGTCACTTATCCGTCGAGAAGTTTCGTTACAAAGATCTAATTAAAATTGGAGATGACGGGGAATGTTGGTCATTGTGGGTCGGAATGCAAGAATCGGGGGATGAAATATCGGAGGAGCAAGCGAGAGGACGGCGGTAAAGGCGAGGAATTAAAGAAATTAATGGAGTCCGAATTCCCTTCGGTCATGTTACCACCACAAGGATTACCGCCGCACGAGAGCGTAGATCATCACATACCATTAAAACCGAGGGACGGTTCCGGTATCCGTACGTCCATATCGATATAGCCACGCCGCCAAAGATGAGATGGAGCGACTTGTCAGTGAAATGATGGAAGCCGGTATTATCCAACCTAGTTCGAGTCCGTACTCTAGCCCGGTGTTACTAGTTCGCAAGAAGGACGGAAGTTGGCGATTTTGCGTAGATTATCGGCAGCCTTAACAAGCGAACAATTCCGAGACAAATATCCTATTCCCGTAATTCAAGAGATGTTAGATGAATTAAATGGAGCAAAATGGTTTTCGAAGCTAGATTTGAGGTCGGGATATCATCGATTAGGATAGCACGGAAGACATATCCAAGACTGCATTTCGGACTCATTCGGGGCACTACGAATTCCGAGTAATGCCATTCGGGCTAACCAATGCGCCATCTACTTTCCAATCGGCGATGAATGACTTACTACGAGCTCATTTACGTAAGTTTGTATTAGTTTTTTTTGATGATATTCTTATTTATAGCCGTGATTGGAACTTACATGTGAAGCATGTACGATTGGTAATGTCGCTACTCCGGATGGATTCATATGTCGTCAATCCAAAGAAATGCGCTTGGGGGCAAGTGAAGTGGAATATTTAGGCCATATCGTATCAATAAAAGGAGTACGGATGGACCCCGGAAAAATTTCAGCTATCCTACGTTGGCCTACTCCAAGTTCCGTTCGGGGAGTCCGTGGTTTCCTAGGGTTAACGGGTTATTATCGTCGTTTTATTCAAAACTATGGCCACATGGCGAGGGGCTTGACCGAGTTGTTGAAGAAGGATCGTTTGACCACGTTCGAATGGACGAGGGAAGCTCGGTTAGCGTTCCACAAGTTACAAAGAGCCGTGACTATGGCGCCGGTTTTGGCTACTCCTGCATTTCTCCAAATCCTTTATCGTGGAGTGTGATGCGTCCGGACGAGGATTAGGAGCGGTATTAATGCAGGAGGGTCGTCCTTTAGCTTATTTCAGTAAGGCGGTGTCGGATCGTAGCCTTGCGAAATCCGCCTATGAGTTGGAATTAATGGCACTAGTATGCGCAGCACAACATTGGCGACCTTACTTGGTGGGGAGACGGTTTATTGTTCGAACCGATCAAAGAAGTCTACGGTTCCTTCTAAATCAATCGGTCTCCACACCAGCACAACAATATTGGGTGGCAAAATTGTTGGGATACGAGTTTGATATTGAGTACAAACCGGGAGTGGCTAATAAAGCGGCCGACGCTCTCTCTCGACAAGGGGAAGAAGAGAAGGTATATGCAGCGATTTCATTACCGATATGGGTAGGCTGGACTCGCGTGATGGATGAAGTAAAGTCAGATTCCGAGTTAGGAAAGATTTACAAAGCCGTGGATGAAGGACGAAATTCAGCCAAGTTCGTTCACTTCCAATTAGTGAATGGAGTTTTGTATTATAGAGGGCGATTGGTAATTGCAAAGGGATCCTCTTTTATACCGAAATTATTATCCGAGTTTCACGCGACAGCTCTCGGTGGACATTCGAGGAGCGTATCGAACCTACCGGCGATTAGCTCAAAGTGTGTATTGGCCGGGAATGATGAAAGATGTTACGAAGTTTGTATCGGAATGTTTAGTATGTCAACGACATAAGTATGAGACTCGGGCGCCGGCGGGACTACTTCAAGCTTTACCGATTCCGTCTAGAGTTTGGGAAGATATAAGCATGGATTTTATCGGAGGTATGCCACGATCGGGAAATTATGATTGCGTGATGGTTGTGGTTGATAGGCTATCTAAGTATGCTCATTTTTGTGGTCTCAAACATCCATATACGGCAAGGAGCGTGGCCGACTTGTTTGTGAGAGAGATTGTTCGTTTGCATGGATTTCCCACGTCAATAATACTTGATCGAGATCCGATTTTTTGTAGCGAATTTTGGCAAGCTATGTTCAAAGCAGTAGGGGACAAAATTGCGCATGAGCTCGGCTTATCATCCGGAGACGGATGGTCGACGTAAGTAGTAAATCGATGCGTGGAAACATTTTTGAGGTGTTTTGCGTCGGAGCGGCCAAGGCAAGTGGAGTCGGTGGTTGGCTTGGGCAGAGTATTCATATAATACGAATTATCATTCTACAACGGGGAAAACCCCGTTCGAGGTAGTTTATGGGAGGCCGCCTCCATCCTTAGGAAGTTTTCTTCCAGCCGAGATTCGCGTCGAGCGGTGGTTGAGGAATTACAAGCTCGTGACGGTGCTCTTCGCCATTTAAAAGAGCACATTGCGAGAGCTCAAGACTATATGGTTAGAGGGGCAAATAAGCATCGACGAAATGTGGAGTACGAAGTAGGGCAGCGAGTATTTTTGAAATTGCGCCCGTATCGTCGAAGTCACTTTTCAAGCGCAAAAATGCGAGGTTGGCTGCGCGTTATTATGGCCCGTTTGAAGTCGAGGAGAAAATTGGCGCGGTGGCTTATCGAATTCGGTTGCCGGAGGGGTGTCACTTGCATCCGGTATTCCATGTTTCACTCTTGAAAGAAGCCGTCGGACTTCACGACATCGAGAGCAAATTACCGGAAGAATTATGGATCGTTGATCCGGAATTTGTTCCGGAGTGGGTGATACGAGATCGATGGGTTTGGCGGGGAGACGATCGTGTACGCGAAGTGTTAATTCAATGGCAAGGAAAATCCGAGGATGACGCTACGTGGGTTGACACATCGGAATTACAAAATCAATTTCCACAATTCAACCTTGAGGACAAGGTTGTTTGGAAGGAGGGAGGAATTGTTAGAGACCGAGTTTATCAAAGAAGGACAAAGAAGCGAGATAATCAAGAGAGTGAAGAAGAAGTCGCGAGGCAAGAAAATGAAGAAGAAGCCGAGCCTTAGAACCAAAGAGAGCCGCATGCATGGATCGAACACGATTAGGGTTTGCGGCAAGAAAACATGCATGCGGGTTCCTTAATTTAATTATTGCCTATTTTAAGTTATTATCTTTAATTATTATTGTTTAGACCTTATTATAGTTTAGTCCTTATTTATAATTTGAGCCCATGAATAGGGCCTAGCCGTGTGAGGCTTATTTATCTATTTATATTCTGTTTCGAAGGGGAGGGGAGGCATCGAGGGTTACGAGTTGTAAACCTTGAACGGCGAATATTTCGCTTGGCCGGAAGTTGCTTCCGTGGGACTCTTTGAGTTTGATTATTACTTTCATAATCTAGTTTCGTTTATTATTCTTATTTAGCCATACAATTTCTCTTTACTCTAACAGTATGGTTCTTGGTGGCCGGTGGAAAGGAATATGAAAGATTCTGCGCCTCCACCGTCATCTTCTTCGCCATCCTGGTCATGTAAGTTAATGCTGCAAACTTTTGCTTATGTTTCTTAAGATGATGTGATCTCCCTGGTATAATTCCTAGAGTCTTGAATTCTTGGAGACATTTGTTAGAAAATTAAAATTGCAACTTTGATCCTCTCAATTGCAGGAAATGCTTTTTTGGAAACAATTCTCTTTAAATCTTATATCTTCTGCTACAGGTACAGGTACTTCAAAGATACAATGGAGCTTCTCAATCGGACACGTATCGTTTCTTCTTATCATCTGGATATCCTAGATGTCATCTGCATCGCGGAACTAAGTTTTGGTTGTAAAGAGAGAAGGAAATGTACATAGGAGTCGTCATATATGCTTTATGGATGTTAAGTTTTAGATGTGGAAATGTACATAGGAGTAGTGATACAGATAGTCGAAGCCACAAGGTGGCAGGCCTTGCATTTTGACACCAAAAGAGGGGGGCGAATACACAATTTTCGGGACGTTTTTCGTCATGGGAAGGGTGAAGATCATGCCTTGCAGATATAACCAAGAAACAATGCTAGATTTCTGCTAGGATGGAGAGAACTCAGAAGCTTAGTAAATGTTCGTACTTCTACCTTATATTGGGTTTGAGTTGTTAATTGTTATACTTGAAGAATCTACTTATTAGTGATTTATATATTGCTGAATGAGATGAAACGACAGCGTTTGACTCGAATAGTTGCCTTATCATATGATCAATCCAGTCAAATACAAAGTACACAAAGGGAAACAAAACCATCCTTGCCAAACTAACTCCTTTCTTGTTTCACTCTATCAACGTTCTTTTCCTCTGCGCCGCTGGGGCCCGCCTCCTTGTATGGGAGCACGACCACCGGAGCAGCCGGGACTGCATCCCATCGCTCCTTAACAAACTTGGTAAACGCCACCACCATCTCCCTCCTAAACTCAAGCTCCCTTGTAAACAGATCAAGAATCAAGAACCCAGCAACGTACTTGAAGGGAACCAGAAGAAGAATGGTGGACCCCAGCAGCAAAGCCAAAGCAATCTCCATCGTCACCTGCATAGGAATAAACATTGAAGGAATAAGTAGACCGTTCGATTCATACCAAAGCATAAACGTGATACTCCAAGATCAAATAAAAATCACGAGAAAATCTATTGCATATACAAAACCTGTTACGTGTTCACGATCAAATCTAGAATACAAAATGAAGTTAAGGAGACATTATTTAAATAACTTCGTCGTTTTTGCTGCCTATACTTTTGATATATCTTATTACAATCCCACGAGTATAACATATATCCCATTAAGTCCAACAAACACTCTCTCTCTCTCTCTCTCTCTCTCTCTCTCTCTCTCTCTCTCTCGTTATTCTTATAAACACATGATGAAGAATGAAGTGAGGGAAAGTACCTGAGGGTCTCCAGCAAGGATGATGGAACGGATTTTGAGCAGGACAATGTTCACGTTCTGGATGGACTTCTCCACCTCGCGCATGGCTTCTTTCAGAGCTATAATCTTCTGTATCGTGTTCGAAGGAGGCTGGTCGTGTATGGTTACTTTTCCGAAGAACCGTCCGAGCCGGCCTTGCTCCTTCAGCCCCTTCAGCACTAACATTCCGGCGGCAAACACCATCATCGCCACCGGAAATATGTAAGACATCAAGTTTCTGATAAAACGGGTCAAATCAGTCCACATACTAAATTATGCATTCTTTTAAATTTTCATAATCTACAAATTATGCATGTATATTTTTTGGATAGAGAATATAATTAACCCGAAGTCCATCGAGTTTTCATGGCCAAAGCTCAAACGACCCGTTGGGCCTTCGGGCCAAGCCGTTTAGGCCCGACTTATTTTGAGCCTCCAAATTTTTAATCCCAACTCAACTCTAACTATGAGTAGGCCGGACCATTCAATTGGGCCGGGCCATTTCAGGCTAATTTTCACGGCTCTAGTATACATCATAAACTTCTTAGAAGGATAATATTGAAGATTACCTGAAGATAAGTGTATATACAAGTCCAAGAAAAGATGCTGTTACTAGAGGCTCATCCCAGCGCCTAAGCCTTTCAAAGTTTCTTGCTGTGAGAGTTAAAGGAAGTGCAAGTTCCTGCATAGGAAAAAACAATCACATTTCAAGAGGGAAAATGGGACTTTTCTTGATAGCCAATGAACAGAAAATTTGAAGTCAAGATAACGAAGAAAAGAGTACTTTTTTATGTAAGAAACTATGAAGAAAGAGATGATTTCTAACCTTAAAAAGGTCAATATTACTAGGAATGCCTTCAATCATAGCAGCATCAATAGTAGCTTGTGTCTTCTCAGCAACCTTGTACCTATCTCTGCACGTCATCGACGCCTTCTCCACCAAACTATTATCTGCTACGACAAGATTCTTGCTAAGCACAACGCCTTGCCTCACCGAAGAGTTCTTCCAAAAGGCTAACGAAGCATTACTCCCCCACGACGCTGATCTCATCCACTTCTGCAAGTAGACACTCCCATCTATGTCGAAAACATGGCTCCTACTTTCACCTGTAGGTCCCACAGTTAGCTCCGGTTCGCTGTCGACTTCTTTAAGTTTCTTGATTACCGTCCCACCCCAGAGATTTACGGCTAGGGTTTGGAGAACAACTTCTCCGTACGGTGCGTGGTGTAGGTATGAGAATTGGACTAGTTTAGTAGGTTCATCGAATGTCCTCTTCATGAACTGCAGAGCTTGGAGTATAGCGATGGCGTTTATGGCGTGAGAGATTGCTCTATCATTTCCTTTGTGAGAACCGTAGATGTCGTATACGGACTGATCGCCTTCTTTGGGCCCGTATTCACAGATGAATTTGTATAGACCGATGACTTCACTTATGAACGCGTACCACACATCCCTTCTCATTTCGCCTCCTAAGTCAACGAATTCAAGTACTAATGAAGTAGATCTGCCAGTATATTTTGAACTGTAAGCATGAAGATATGAAGCAAACTGTATGCAGAATTGAACTGCAAAGAAGGTAGG
>JAPVEC010000176.1:0-25000 GCA_028984105.1 Lavandula angustifolia
GCATTGCTATGTAGCTCTTTTGGCTGGATGTTCACAGCCAACGAGACCCGGACTTTCACTGCTCAGGATTCATCCTATTCGGATTATATGGCACATCCTCATCTTGATAAGAACATCAATATGCCATGCTTCCCTCCTTACAAGTATGCTTCTGATTTGCCTAGTTTCTACACAGGCCAACAGGATGCAGTTGTTGGGTTATGTAAACCCGGACCTCCATACTGCAATATCTCAAATCCAACCGGAAATCTGAATTTGAAAGAATCAGAATTTGCCTTGCCCCATGGGCTTGGGATCACAGATAAGCCGGCTGGTGCTTCTGTCTCTTCTCAGAGAAGGTTCCTTATCTTTGATCAGACTGAGAATCACACAAAACTGTTCTTCAGTCCTTCCTTTTCTTCCCAGTTCAAGATTTTAGCCTCCGATACTCTTGTTAAGCCTAATGGCTTGTTAATGAAACCCTTAGTTGAAGAAAAGTGGGATGAAAATCATTTGTCTGATGGAGAAGATAGTGAAGAAATCAATGCTTTGCTGTACTCTGATAGTGACGATGGATATGAAGTCGATGATGGTGAAGATGATGAAGTAACCAGCAAGGCTCAGTCTCCCTACAACGGAGACGGGTCAATCGATGAAGTAACAGAAGAGGTAGCAAGTTGTGATGAGTATCCAAAAAGGCAAAGATTGCTTGATGGCAAGTACAAGAAATCTTCATTCTTGGAGAGTGGCCTCTCTACGACCCGGGCTGCTGATTCGAGAATCTACGAGGATGACGTGGAGTCGAGCTGTGCCGGAGGTGAAGGCATTGGCTCAGACAAGGTTAAAATCCGGCAAGCATTGAAGATGCTTGAGAGGATCATTCCAGGATTGGATAACAAGGATCCACTTTCCATAATTGATAGTGCAGTTGCCTACTTGAAGTCCATGAAAACTGAAGTAGACACCCAGCTACCCCCACCCCACCCTACCCCACCCAACTTATCTGATTATTGAGGTGGCGTTTTGCTTTTGGGGCTAATAAAGATGAGAGTTGGGGCAGTAAAGAGTCAATCTTTGGTTGCTGGAGAAAGAATGGTGCATGGTATAATTGTTGACTCAGAAATGATTGTATTTTAGAACTTTTATATGAGGGTCTATAAAGTAAAAGTAATGGCAGATTGGAGAAAAGAATAGTGGTGTGAAAGGGGGCCCCACCCTTTTTTCTGGTTAGGTTGAAGAACTCCATGGATGAGCAGCACGCGGGTTTGGTGATCATGGGCCCACCCCCCATTCTCTCTCTCATTCGACTGCAATTTTCTTTCTAGATTTTATGCTTTTCTTGAATCCAGTTTGGTGCTGTCTTCTTAGTGGGACCCATAATGGAGGATCAAAGTCTTGTGATTTGTTTCCTAGTTGTTTAGTTTTGTCTTTTTATTTTGTGTGTTGTGTCTGCTTGTAATAAATCACCTGTTGCTGTAATGATATACATTCACAACTCCCTTACCTAGAACTTGCTTTAAATTATATCACCTCAAAAGAAACTGTAAGTAGGATTTAAATACTAACTATGAAATCGGGGCAAATTATATCGGGTCTGAGCTACCAAATTAGGAAAATGATATACTTAAAATCAAGTGGATACATTACAAAAGATCTGGTCAATTTTTACACCAACAAATAGTTTTTAAAAGTAATGATGATGAAGAGTGGTTCAACAAATGGTTGGTTAATTAAAGCAGAAATGTTATGTCGACTAATAATTACTTAAAATCCATAATAAAAATTAGATTGAAAAAGACTTGCACAAATTATAATATCCATCACACGTTTGATTTATGGAGGTAATTATTGACCAAATGAATTGATTCTCAAGGGGAAAATAATTTGAAGCGTAACATCAAAGATGATGCCATCATTGAGACTCCGGTTTTAGATAATTAACCACGAATTATTCGTGAGCAAGTATAACAATTTTTTTATGTAATGACTTACTAATTAGATACAATTGGTCACCAATTATTACTATAACTAATGTCTATATTATTATTAGATACTTGAATTTAAAGAAGTCTCAATAGGGATTAGCATCAATGGGGTGGTGGCGCAGTTGGCTAGCGCGTAGGTCTCATAGCTAAGTTGAGTGATCCTGAGGTCGAGAGTTCGAGCCTCTCTCACCCCAAAACCTTTTCCTTTTAGCAGGCCCACTTGTTCAATGAAAAAGCCCAAAATGCAGGCCCATTATTATATATAGGGCCCAAAGAAAGAAATTATCTAATGGGCCTAATTTTGCAGGCCCATCATAGTGAATTCTGGAGAATTTAGAATTTAGATGGCCCATCATCATTAAGTCGCCGTCACATAATTGCAGATTTGCAGGAACCAACAAACTTATATGTATGTTACGAATTCGAATAACAAAAAATAGCAATATAATAATTACTTCAACATAAAAAATCAATGGCAACCACAAAGACCAGAAACCGGACTTATCGAACTCTGATTAGCCTTCCTCATCTTCAAATCGTCGATGACATTTCTCGCCCACTCCGAGAAATACGTCTCGTTGTGTCCGATCCTCCCGTTCTTGAAGACCGACATACACCGCCGGTCTTCCGGGTAGGGGCAGGCGTCCCCGACTGGGTCCCGCCATGCCCCCTCGTGTTTCATCCCGGCCCAGCTGGCCAGCCAGTGGTGGACGTATTGCCCAACTCCGGCCAGCTCCTTCCACCCCTTGGGGAACAGTTCCATCACGCTGCTGTTCCGGTCCATTAGAATCATGTTCGACAGCTGAGCGCCGTGTGCGGATATCACTATATCCGTTTTACTCATCAACTTTACCTGTACATAGAGGCGGATACAAAATTTATAATTAGGATCACAAGAAATTTATAATTTTGGGATTGCAAAGGTACAATTTTGAAGAAAAAATAGAGAGAGATGCAGCGGCAAATTAAAAATTCAAATCGAACATGGGTAGTCGTTTCGATTTTGCGATGGAACATTGGAATCGAACCCGACAGTTCCAACGACTAGTTTTTTCAATTTTCTCATTGAATTTTTAATTTTGAAGAAACTAAGATAAAATTATTGGAACCGTGAACCTACCTCCCCATCCACGATTTTGTTCTGGTCCCACCACTTTAAATTTGAAATGGCCAGCTCTAAGATGAATCTACGAATTATTAATTTCTTAATAAAATTCCTCAATGTTAGACCGGTTCATGACTCAAATAAAAATATTAAATTAAAGAAGATTATAAGAGAACGTATACCTACCTGTTCACAGAAGGTGAGGTTATGGGGATAAGCCACCATAAGGCGGCAGCCCTCCACCCGCCGGCACGCCTCCTCGAACACTCCGAGCACCGCCGTCGCGTTCTTAAAAGACCTCGTTCCGTCCCTCATCAACAAAGTCATCCCAATCTTCAACCCCTCACCACGACCTCCCACATTGCAATACATCCTCGACCTGCACCTCATCAGATCATACGCCTCCATCCTCTTCTCCCTCGACATCCCCCCTTCATTATGCCTCATCACCACCGCCTCCTCGAAGCACACCGGAAACTCGTCATAACCATCGAGATCTTCAATCTTCACAGGCGATCCAAACGTAGCTTCGAGAAGAGTACTCACCCACGGCGCCATGCTCGTCCTCACCTCGCCCCAGTGGTAAAGAATCCACCTCTCCGGCGAGACACACCCGCTCTTCACGTGCCACGCCACGAATGACATCATGGCCGACAGGCCGTGCCAGATGTTGTGGTAGTCGTAGTGATTGTACGACACGAACGTTACGCCTTTTGAGAGAGTGGCATTCTGAGGGAGGGCGTGAGGCCACGCGAGGGCGTAGGAGTTCCACGCCCCGTCGTGCCTGTCCCGGCCCTGGAGGCAGAGGACTTTGCCTCCAGTGGCCGGACTGGGGAACTGCTGGTACTGCACTTCCCCTTCTTCGTGCGTGTCGTAAAGAGAGCTCATGAACCACGTGTGGCCTTTCATGGGCTCTCTCGCGTATCTCAGATCCTTGAGAGGGAGAAAAGTGACTCCCTCTCGTAGTTTCGTGTTCATGGCTCTCAACTCTTCTCCTTCTTCATTGTTGTGGGAAGTTGAGAGGCATGAGTTGGTAACCATTTTCTCCCAGTGGTGTTTTAGAGTCCATGGAGAGGTTAAGGATTCCTGCAGGGACTGGATTTGCCATACGACGAGGAAGAGGGCGAATACGGCCAGGAGGTAGATTGCGAGTCTTGATGAAGATAGAGAACTTCGATTCAAGACCATCTTCGTATCGGCTGCTCGTTTTTTCATGGCTGAAACTGAAGATCAAAGTTGTTGGCATAGTGATGTAGATTGAAGCAAAGATTTCAATATAGAGTCCAGATTTCAAGGTGTTGAAAAAGAAGGAAGTGTAACTTACAAAGGTGGGAATGCGAAGTTTCTTGAATATATGGCGATCTTTATGCACAAAATGTGAGTGGCACATGCCATAACAAAGAATCAGAAGAGTCAACCTGTAACTTTAACCTTTCTACAAGCAATCATAAAAAACTACTTCTATCTCCTATTCTTCAGCTCTACTAATAAATAAGACAAGATTACAATTTCAGCAACATATTCAATTTTTAAGAAACAAAATCAAGTTCACAGTACCTTTCAAATCCCAAATTTAGCTCCATCCCTTCAAGAATTGGTATGCAAACTCTTCCCCAGTTGCCTTATCCAGTTCGTACTATTAGAATGAACAACTTTTGAAGTGGCTACTTCCTTGCACTTCTTTTTACTTCTTGAATGACCTTCCAGAGACAGATATGACCAAGTCTCGCCATTGGAGTCTGATCCTCCACACCCTTTTGACGGTCCCCTAAGATATAGGCACCCTTCCTCTTCTTATCCAAGCGCTCCATCAAACAGTCCAAAGTTATGGGTTTTCCGAGATTCATAAATCATAGACAACCTAACTAAACTAATTCTTGCCTTCTTTTCTCTCATGGGTAACCTAATCCATGTAAAAATTAATTCAAGAGAATCCCTTTAAACTATTTCTTCCAATAGCGTCTGGGGAAACACCATTACACCAACTAGGTTAATTGCGTTAAACCCTTCCTTCCATTGAGGAATATGCGAACATGTACCACAAACAAACTTTCTCCTCAATTAGAGGAAACGCATGACCATTGTACGAACAAAATACCCAATACAAACCTGAAATAAACCCCTACCAGTAGAAAAACATGGAGAAAAGAAAGTTCAAATGAGGAAATTAATAAAAGAAATAGAAACCGCGAGAATATTCGGGCAGATTTCTAGCATTGATTCGGAGATTTAGAAACAGAAGTAATTGAAGATCAGATACGCATACTTCTAAGTCTTCAACGAAGAAAAGGGAGATATTTGGTTTTAGTCCCATCCCATGCGTCTTCCTACCGTTGAGACTTGAGATTGGCGCAGGTGACCACCAATAAAACAGCTCCTTTCTTTTTGGCGCGAGACAATCTAGATCTGGCGGTGGGGACACGCCCTCGCCTCTGATATCAACGGTGAAGATCTGACTTCACCATCCGGTTTCAAAAAAAAAAAATCCAAAGATGAGGTTGATTATTTTTCTTAATATTGCGTATGTTGTTTGTCGAATAATTTAAGAAATTTCGGCTCGAAGATAGACCCGAAAAATTAAAAAAATCCAAAACATAATCAATTTTATTTTTGATTTTTTTAAACACAATTAGTTAAAACTGGACATTTATAATATAAAGGACGAGAATTAAAATTACAAACATGTTCTAATATTAAAAAAGTAATTTTTAAGATTTTTTTATTAACCCAGTAGACCAAAATTGGACAAATTTGATCAATTTTGTAAAACGGACTAAAAACGGATAATTATCGGACTAAAATTGGACTCGACCAAAATAACGGATCAAAGTGAATTGTACGCCGAGATAACTGACCAAAAATGATTTTTTCCACTACATGTAAGCTAATATATTTATTTTTAGTATCGCATTTATATCAATCACATTGAATTGATCACAGCATAATCTATATGCTAGGAAAGAATAGGAGTATTTTCAACTTTTCACATGAAAACGTCAGTATGTTACATTACAAAATTGACATTTTTAAAATTTTAGGGAGTGCAAGATAGTCATAATCCGCCATCCATGCAAATATGCAATGAATGTTAAGATACAAATATGCATACTGGCTGAGTCATTTCAGTAATCAAACGGCTCCGCTATCTGAAACATCACTTTACAAGGCATCATCCAGTAGAATGACTAATCCTCGGCTCCTCAAAATTTCCTCTACCTAGCATGCTTATACAGCTACACTAGCAAGACATTTTCAGCACAAACATGTTACCTCGAATATCTGCATATGATACGTCATGAATCATCGAGATGGTGATCGGTTTCGTCAAATATCTCTTCCTGCAAGAAGCAATCAATCAGAGATCAGTGATGCCTTATCATCCCATTAATGTAAACTTAATAGGTTTAGCTTCACCTGCAAAAGCTCTTCAATGACATCTTCCATGGTGATGATCCCGACTGCCTCTTCCTCTTCTGGAAGACTCGGGAGTGGGTTTCCATCGATTTGCAGGATCTCCGAGTACATGTTTTTTGACCATTTGTTCCTCCTAGGTGTACCATTGGAGGAATTGCTTCCAGAGTTGGGGAAACTCTTCCATTTCTGCAAAGGTATCTTGGGCTTAGCCTTTTTGTCTGACGAATGCTTTTCACTATCAATGTCTACTCTCACATCTCTGATGGTGTCTACTTCCACAAACATGGAGAGATAGTGTTAGAAGAATGTGTAGAATTTGATAGAAAACCAGTAAGAAGTTTGCCTCCGGCAGCACCTGTGGTTGGAGACTGGGCCGGAGCCTTGTTACCCCGTCTCACGACAACGGCCATGTGACTATGGCCCTTCTGGAATTCATTCAAGATGTCATATAACGGCAGTTTTTCCTGAACCCTAAGATGGAAGACAATTGGAAGAACAAGATTTGCCGTGAATCGACAAAAAAAGAGAGCTAAAAACAGAGTTAAAGGTATGTGCATTTAATAGGAACAGAAAACAAGTGTAGCAAAGGAGACTTTAAAAAATTGTGTGCGTGAAATATCTGAACATAGAAGAGTTCATACGAAGAACTCAATTAAACAGTAATCATGGGTTTGATTACTTCTTAGTATTATGTAATAAAGGCATATACCTTGGAATTCTGCGGATAGTGACACTTTTCACTGGGACTTCATCGTCAGGATGAATCGTCAACAAGTTTTTTGCCTACAAGATTTCGATAGAGTTTAATATATTAAATCAGGTTATCCTAATAAACCAGAACTTGGATATTAATTTCAACATGTACATGAGCATTTTTCCAGATTGACAGCTATTTCGTCTATAAGAGGAGGAACTGAATCCATATAAACGTGATGGAAGGTAGCCTGTGTTCTTAAGCTCATAACAACAGAACAAACTGGACAGTTCCCAAGAATACTTAGAGATCTAATGTTGATGAAATGAACATAGTAATGATGAATCTGGATTTAAACATATATCATAACTAGTTCACCAGTGGAACTGCATGAAGGGTGTAACAAGTACCAGGATAAGCCCAATGATATTTGTAGGCTGCTCATAGTAGACAGGGACTCGGCTGTGTCCTTTCTCCAAAATTAGATTCATTAAGGACCTACACGATATCAAACACAAAAACTATATTCAACATTTCACTACTTTGAGAATGGGAAAAGTTTGATAATAGAAATCTTGCATAACCTATCAAGCTTAGCATTAACATCAATTGCGAAAGTTTCAGATATTGGTGTCATGGCATCACTAGCAGTTTTCTCACTGAGTTCTAAGGCCCCAGCGATAATAGTAGTCTCATCATGTGTGAGCTCTCCACCTTTACCAGCCTGCATGAAAAAGCAGGCGAAAGATTTTGTGTAGGGATAACATAGAGAGAAACACAGTGCAACAAAAAACAAACATGCACACAAAAACTTAAATAACATAAGCCTAGGGAAGCCAGATATATTTATTTCGCATACCTCATTTCCATGTAAATTGACCAGGGTTTTCAATTCAGCACGTCGAAATAGAGCTCTATGCCCATGGCCAAGCAGTAAATCCAATAACTGGAAGTTAGACGCACATACGTATGAAGATTGTTGATCTGTAGAAACTTGACAAATAGACATGAGCACTAAACATGGTATCATAACAATAGGACAACATCAGTTTACCTTGCTTATAGGATAAGCGATTGGGAAACAGATCCAGACAAGAAGACGGACCAATGGGGTCACTGCCGCACCAATAGCAAGTCCATGTCTGGAACAAACGGACTGTGGAATGATCTGAAGATACATAGCCATTAACTCAGTTTGTGAATGATTCCAATTTAATCTAGTACGTTGTTGTACTACTTCATTAACATATATTTGGAATACAAAGTAATTAATATCAGATCTGTTTTCATATCAATATAGCATATCATGCCCTCATTCTCAATTTCCACAATAACATTCAAAATGTTCAAATATCTCACCAAACAGAGTATCATCGTCATAGACAGTGGCTCTAGAAGAATCCCTTACCTCACCAAATAGAAGTATCAACGTCACGGATATCAGTATTGCCCCCCAGGCTGTGATGAGACTGTCAAGGAAAACAGGAAGAGCCTACAAGGCAAAGTAAACTGCACCTTAATAACCTCTAAAATCACTAAATAGCTTTTGAAAGCATAAAACCTCAACTTATCATTACCTCCATAGCTGCAGCATTGCAAATAAGCAGTGTGCAAAGCAACAAATGTTGTTTCCTAACAACTGGTAATATCTTTGCTGCAATGGAAAAGTTAATTAGTCATGTGTTAATATCTTCACTGGTAAGTGAAAGCAACTGTCCTAGCAGCATCACTATGAGAGAATATATTTCAAGTTCACCTATAATTCTAATACAATCGATAACAAAAATCTGGCCATTTCCAATTATCAAACATTAAGAAACTGTAAAAATGAGAATTCCTCCGTCATAAGAATGATCTAGAACGCATAAGTAATTTAGACTTTCTCTATATCAGGTTAATAATGAAAATATACAAACTAATCAGACTAATTTTACCAACGACAGAAATAGTTAAACACTCCAAGCACAATACCTAACTCTATGACTCCAACTCAGTAGAGTTCAAACACCAGATTGACCACTAATCCAAATTAATCATGAAATCCAACTTACAACTATATAAACAAGTTTAAACTAACCATCTCCAGTACAAACAACAACGAACTCAACCAATATAAAAGCGCAAAAAAAAGTATACCAGCATGCTTTCGATCGGTAGGGGTTCCAGACTTCGCGAGAACTTCAAGGTCGACTAAACTGAGAGACATGAGGCCTAAAGTGAGCCCTGACATCATGCCGGCAAACAGCACTAGAAAAGCCACAATCGCAATGCGAATGAAGAACTCCACCTCGCAACATCGGTACTCCACCGCCATACAATTTCACCTCAAAATCAAAATACCGCTTCTCCACCACCGGCGATTTCACCCGATTTTTCTTCCGATTTCCTGAGTGGAGCTCTGTTACTTTCCTTTTTCCTGTTTTGGAGAATGAATTCTCCGGCAGAATATGAAGATGTGCAGAATTTTGCGGGAGACTGATACTTATAGTTGTGTTTCAACGGGCATGATTCTGTTTGATGCGGCTTCTAAAATTTTATTGCTCTTATATCATGTAAAGGTCTATATATTTTTTTTTTTACTTTTGGTGTGCGCAGAGTAAGCGTATGGCCCTGTCGATCTTGTACTCACCTGCAGGCCACTCACCTTCACCGCTTTGCCATCCTAAGGGGACATGTAAAGGTCTATAATTGCTTCTCCGTTACGTTTATTTTGGCATTTTATCATGTCTTTTATTATTATTATTATTATTATTATTATTATTATTATTATTGTTATTATTTTCTTGTATTTTGTTTTAAAAATACACATTAAAATCAAGTAAAATAATGACATTTCTATAAAGTAAATATTAAACTATTAATCAATTCTAAACACTCAACATCAATAATCAACTACAAAATCTACATATTCAATAATCAAACTTCGTGTGGCCGTTTTTCCTCATCACACGAGAACATACTAACTCATTCGAGCATAGTCAAATTTAATATGCTAACCCAATGAATTGATTATTCTATAAATAAATCATCAATCAACCATTTCGAAAAAAAAAATATAAACACTATTCTAATCTTAGGAATATTCCTAAGCATCAATAAATACAACTATTTAATGAAAAATTTATCGAATATATAATGATCCATATTGAAATAGATACCATTTGGCCTGCAACTCCCTTTTCTTTCGTGGATTTCCTCATATGATAGGATGACTATGTGGTACCTCAAAAATTCTATAAAAATAATTGTAAAGCTCACTGTAAAAGTTTGTAATTTTTGAAGCAGTATTTATATTTTTAATATATTTTTACTTTTCATTGCCTATAAACTGCGATATGTGGTAGAGTTTATTAAATTGCCCGTATCAAACTCCACACAAAGTATTTATTTTTAATTCTTTTCCCAACAAAATCTAGACACATATGCTCTACTTTGCCCACTTCCGTATGACTAGACGAACAAAGTGAATATCAATTTGACAAAAGAACTACATATATTTAATAATCAAAGATCGTAAATTTTCTTTTATCATTCGATAAAATATTGATAAAAGATTAATGGGATGGAGGAAGTATGTTCGACTCGACTGATCTAGAACCTTCCCCATCTCTAAAGTGTGAGTATCTAATTGGAATATATCTTCTCCCAATTTGCCAACAAGAACATGGAATCATTTTCCGGACACTACTTTCTTGAGTATATATGCTAATCACTTTTTGAGTGAAGCAACAAGATTCCAATGCCTAAACCTGAAACCCCTTCATTGATTTCAGTTATCCAAAACCAATAAATCGAATTAAATCCCAATTCTTATTGTGCAACCCTAATTTACTGAATTAAAGAAATTTCTTCGTTAATTAGATCGACAACATCCCAATCTCTAATTAATTGTGAGGATAGTAACTAATTGACAATGACATAAAGGAAATGAATTTAATAATACTTGTCAAATCAACTTTCCACGCAATTATGTAATTGAAGCCGCAAGTTTTCAGTTAGATGAGTAAGCAAAAAATTTAGCATTTAAGGTAACTACATTTATCTGCTCCGTTTCTTTCTTTGGTTTTCCATTTAAGGTAACTACATTTATCTGCTCCGTTTACCTGTAATATTGTTTGGGATTGGGATTTATGTTGAAGCTTGAAATATAAGATGATGTGGCAGAGATAGAGCGGGTGGGAGTTAGTCAGAGTAGTAAACTTTGGTCAATTGAAGTGTTTTTAGCTAGTTGATCTTCTTGATTGATGCAGAATGTATGAGCAAGGTTGTGAGTTCTTCCCTTTTTAATGGTCTCTGATTGATGCAGAGTAAATGAGCATTTGTTGTTAATTCACATGGTAATGTGTTGTGAGTGGATGAAGAAGTGTTTTTCTTGAAGCATTTTGTTATGCATAACAACATTCTCGATTTCGAATCGTATCTTGCTCGATTGGGCTAATTGTAGAAGGGTTAGTTATGTTTCTAATTAGTCATTTTGATTCAGTTTGGATCTTTGTGTGCTAGTTACTGGTGAGATGGCACATCGGTGAAAGCGGATCACTGCAAGTTAATTTTGTGTTTTCTGGCTTCAAAATAACTTGTCTTTATTATCTAGTCCATTGAAATTGTGAGCAGATTTTTCAAACTATTAGACGATGTCGAGAAGACCGAGTGCTGCTCGCCGTCTTGCAGATGGTGGGAGCCTTCCTTTTGTGGGAGCATTGCATTCCAAGACCCATTCATCTCCGCTATTATCTCTTGGAATCTTTGTGGTATATAATGCCTTCTTTTACTTCACGTTCTCTCATACCTTTAATTGTTGTCAAGTTGCTACCTTTAATTGTTGTCAAGTGCGCAGAATTTCACGTGCGGCATTAGCAACTTGACGTCGCCTCGAAGCTTGCTAGTCAGCCTACCCTCGAACAAACACACTTTTAGAGAGAGAAGCTCATACTTGTATATTACTAAAGACTTGGATGATTTACAAATGAAAGTAGTTGGGTATTTATAGCCCCTCTCCTACAATAAACGACTTACATTAATTCGATCTAAGGGCTTCTATTAATCCGTATCAATCAAATCAATCATCTAATCAATCACCTATCAATTATCTATCAATCAAATCAATCGCATAGATCTTTCCATATTGATCTAGGTCTTATTTATACTTTGTACATTTTTACAAAATCTTAGAATCTTCTACAAGCATCCAAAGGGGAAAATCTAAAAGCCTAGTCCAACGCTATCTTCTAGTAAAACTTGGCTCACTTGGCCCAACGCTCCGCAACAATGCCCGTTAGCCCACTCGAACATGCGGCTCGTGACATTGTGCATGGATACATCTTGCATGCATAATTCACCACATCAACATATTTAATAGCTACATTCATATGAGTATACACTCATAGATGATAGATCCCTTTTTCCATATTTTTCAATCATGAAAAAAATAACAAGAAATGGCTCAAAAAGAGGCTTATGCTCTTCTTTATAATTACTCATAGTGATGATATACTATCATGAGCAGTTTTTTCGGATGTGAATCCATTATGAGAACAGTTTAATTTTTTACACCATCATGAGAACAGTTTTCGTTGATGCTCTTCTTTATAATTACTCATATTATGATATTTTTCACAACTTCACATAATTGAGCAGTTTTTTCGTTGATGTGAATCCATCATGAGAACACTGATTGACAACATTTTTGCTAAATTTCAGGGAGCATTGCTTTTCATGGGTTATCTTTATCATAATTCAGGTTTGTTCTAGGTCTTTTTACAAGCACATACTGCAATACCCTAGGAATTCAATCTTACATACTTGTTTGATAACTGATTTTATTTAGTGTATTGGGAGGAGTCATATTCAATCATTTGAGGTATCTCACTTTATAACTTTGTTCATAGCAGGTAGCAAGAGTGGTGATATAACTACTCTAAGTAGACTTGAGGGTGAGTAACTAAGTATCTATGCTTTATCACTTCTAATAAATATCAAGAAATGCTTTTGTTAACCAAGTATAATCCAATAGGTGGTGTGTTTCATGCACTCTAGAGCTTCAAAAACTAATCCCCCTTCTAAAGAAAACATACGGTGACAGTACGAAAAAGGTTCTACACGTGGGCCCTGAAACTGAAACCTGCTCGGTAGTCTCTCAATTACTGAAAGAAGACGACACACAAGCTTGGGGTGTGGAGCCTTATGAGCTAGACGACGCTGATGGCAGCTGCAAGAGTCTCGTCTCCAAAGGCGTTGTCCGTGTGGCTGATATCAAATTCCCCCTCCCCTACCGGCCCAAATCATTCTCCCTTGTCGTAGTTTCGGATGCTTTAGATTACATGTCGCCTAAGTATCTCAACAAGACTGTCCCCGAGCTAGCTAGGGTTTCTTCGGATGGCTTGGTTATACTATCCGGTAATACTCTTGAACTGTGATTTGTTTTCGGATTACATAATTAGATACCCTTTTAGCTGCAATGTCGATTCTTGCAGGCTACCCTGGTCAGCAAAGAGCGAAACTACCCGAGGTAAGTGTTTTTTCTTCACTATTATCGCCTTCTTTATAGCTCAACAAGCCTATGAGGCTATGATAGTCTTATAGCTCAGATAATTGGTAACATGTTGCACTATTAGCATAATGGTTTCGTTAAGTAAAACACTAAAACGTCGTTACATATCGTTCGTGATGCTTCTGTGTGTTTTAAAACTCTGTTTTCCATGTCTAGTGCTTGAATATTCTCGGTAGATCAAAATGCACATTCAAATCTTGAGTTTATACATATTACAAGTTCTTGATCTTTTCGGGTTTGTTAAATAGGCGAAGTTTGAGCAGGCAGCATCCAAGAAGCCGTACAAGCCAGCTTGCCAAGTTTTTCATCTCAAGCCATTGCATTGATCCTCCTCTTGATGGACTGATAAACTTTGCCTATTTGTGTTCATTTGTTTAGTCTACAAATATTTTACCTCATCATTGATAGGAGGAGAACTTAGCAACAAACTGCGGTTTACTTCCGTCAAACAAAAGTTGACCTTTAAGTCAACTTGAAATCACATAATTATAGCAAAATGATGAAGGAAATCAACTATTTAAATTTTCTTTGAATATAAAAGGTTGAATCATTAAATGTATATCAATTAAATTTTTACCCTAAATTCCACTTCTCAAATATTTCATCAAATCACATTCCACTATATAAATAATCCAAAAGAAAAGAAAAAAAATACACACTGATGGCCACCATTTCTCTTCTCATACTCTCCTTCACCGCCGCCGCTGCAATGGCGGCGGACCAGAACTCGCCACAAGGCTTTCTCGACGCCCACAACCGCGCGCGAGCGGAGGTAGGTGTCGAGCCCCTCGTCTGGAACAACACCGTCGCAGCGAAAGCCGTCTTGGCCGCTGTGAAATGGAGCACTCCGGAGGGCCCTATGGCGAGAACTTGGCTGAGGGCTACGGGCAGCTGTCGGCGGTCGACGCTGTGGGAATGTGGGTCAGCGAGAAGCCGTTCTACGACTATAATTCCAATTCTTGCGTTGGTGATGAGTGTCTGCATTATACGCAGGTTGTCTGGAGGGACTCGAAGCATTTAGGCTGTGCTCGCCTGCAATGCCGGAATGGTTGGTTCTTCGTTATATGCAGTTATGATCCGCCAGGAAATTATATTGGCCAACGCCCATACTAGAACTTGATGCCATTTTTCTTCTCTACGATAATATAACTACATTTTTTTGTTGTTATTAAGAGTTAAGAATTAGAGGTGTTATTATCGTTCTTCTATTGATGATCATTTAGCAGTATGTGGAAGAATTTTTTATCAGTTATGATTATTGTGACAATTGGATATTTATTGTATTGGATAGGAAAATTACAATCTAAAAATCAGATTTCAAATTTGACCAATAACGGTTTATATATATATATAGTCTAGTTGATTATTACAATGATCAGTATAAGTATCGTGATGTGCTGACATACCGACGTGGATGAGGATGACATACAATAAACTGTAGGAAAATGGAAAGGATCCTCTGCACATGTTTTGGTGGATCACTTGGTGGCCCATGTTTTTATCACTGCATGACACATGTTCTCACTTTATTGGTGGGACATGTAGTGGGTCACCAAGTGGGGCAGAAGATCCCCTCTCGTACGAAAAATAACATTATATTAGATAAAATCTAAATTATTTATTAAGTAGGAATACCAACTATGTTGTTAATATTGTGATATCAATATAATATTTCTTATACCGTAAATTTCCGGTGTTACGAATAAAAAATTATTTGGGTGTATATATGGTATGTAATCATTAGGGAGCCAACATAGATAGAAATTATGTAAGTAGATCTTACCACAGTAAAAATATTATGAGGCATAGTGCAGATGGTAGCATTACATTTTGGATGGACGTTGACATTGTGGATTCAATTCCTTTTAATGACATTTTGGATTATTTTAGTTAAACTTAATTTTAGATAATTATGTTCCCAATTTTTTTTGCCAGCGGTTACATTCAAAACTCAAATCCAGAGTTATTCTATTTTCTTTATTATCTTGTTATTTTCATTCTAAATCTCAAAATTCTTGATTCAATTTTTATGACCCGTCGTAAGTATGAGTTATTTTATTTTCTTCATTATTAGGTGGAGTATTTTAATTCCTTATTTTTTTTCAAAAATCCTTGATGTAAATAAATACAAAGTATATTTTATTTCTTAATTTTCTCAAAAATCTAATTTTTTTTATAATATAGGAAAGAATAATCACTTATTTAATATTTAGTTTTTAGCATTTGTTGGATATATTGTATTAAAAAAATATTTGAAAAAAGAGACAAATTGATTATTGTATTTAGTTCTTAATTTAGCAATTGATTATTGTATTTAGTTCTTAATTTAGTAATTGAGTTCTTAATTTAGCAATTGATTATTGTATTTAGCTCTTAATTTAGTAATTGAGTTCTTAATTTAGCAATTGATTATTTCCATTGATATTTAGCACTGTAGAATTGAAATCCTACTACTGACACCCCCATTTAGTCCCATTTTGCAGTTTCATAGGATTCGTTAGCAGATTCAAGAAATAGAATATTGAGACATCCATCGTGATTATTAATGTAAAACCAAACAAACAAATATACATTGTAATTGTAAGCAAGAGAAAACAATTAACTGCCGATAGCTGTACATCTCTCAAATAACACTCCACAATGAGCATAAACAAAATCCAATTAATATTTCGACCCGACCCGCTAGAATCTAGCTAAGATCCGGCTGTCTCAGCTCTTTCCTCAGCTTCTTCGAAAACAAGCTGCAAGCATCCATGCTAAGATCCATGGCTGCCGCCAACGCAACAAACGCCGCCGCATCCTCCGTGCAAGTCACGTGCTGCAGACCAACTTCCACCTCCGGCTTACTCCCCAGGCCACCGCCTCCAACGGTCGACGACATCACGAAGCCTCTATACAACAAGTGCGCCCACGACCCGGATCCGGAAGCCGACCCGATATCCGACCACGACCCCCCCGCCCGAACTCAAGTCAAAACTACTACTCGGACTGGTCAACGGCGTCGGCCCGGTCGTGACGTCGATGCTGAATTTCCCTCCATTTTTCATTCCGATGCTCGAATTCGCGAGCGGGATTGAATCGGCGGCGCCGCCGTCGGGGATGACCTCGAACCGATAGCGGACGTCGTCTCTCTCTCTCCACGCCTCCAGCCGCCCCCACGGCCGCCACGCGCTGTACCCGGGTCTCAAAATCAGCCACGCGCCGGGATTGGATTTCCCTACGCGGTCGGCGCCTCTGGACGGCGGGACGAACGGCGTCACCATCGACGCCGCCGCCACCGGCGATCCGGATAAATCGTGTATCGTCACCGACCACCCCTTCCTCTCCTCCTCAACCTCCGCCGCGTCCTCGTCGGAGACCGAAACGAAGCAGCACGCCGCCGCCGCGGCGCCGCCCTCCGACGCGGAAATCGAGCGGCGGTTGGAGTTCCGCTTGCTGCAGTGGCGGAAACTGAAGTTGCAGGTGAAGACCGGCTGCTTCACATTCCCGTTGATCTGAAAAACCTGAGGACTACACTCCGGCTCGCCGCCGAACTGAAATACGAATCTCGGGTCGGGTTCGGCCCGAACGTTTAAATGTAGTTTCAAATCCGATCCGGCGGAAATCGGGGCCCACCCGCTCTGAATAACGCAGGCGCGATTATTGTCTAAAATACTCTTCAAGTCCAATTGCAATACGACGAACCCTAGAAGCTTCCCTCTTTTGATGAATCCGCAATTACTACTACTACTGCCGCGGCGGTGAATTTCGATTTTCAATCGAGAGAATCTGGAGGGTTTATCTGCTACTTTCTGGAGGTCCGGCTTCGTGAGAGTGAAGCAAGCGTGGATTTTGGAATCGGCGGCGTCGGAGAGTGGGAGGTCGGAGAGTTGGGAGGGGAAATATTTGAGCTTGGATTTGGAGTAGAATTGTTGGGAGGATAGATGAGATGGTTGGGGGAGATTCAAGGCTAGATTCCCGATGATGATGCGCACGAAACGGCATGGATCCATTTCGCGCAGGGAGAGAGAGAGAGAGAGAGAGGAAATGGGAGAGGGGGGAGAGTGTACTCGTATGTGTTAATGAGTAATGAGTAAGAATATGATAAATATTAAGTGGTGATTGATTGGGTGGTTGCATCTGCATCTGCATGCGTGCGGGATGTGTTGGGATGCACGTAACAGTGACTGCCAGCACTACGAATCCTATATTAAAACATCCATCCACCCATACGTATATAATATAATACCACAGAAAACGACAAAAAAGTATTCGGATATCATGCATTCATGCTCACTTCAAAATACATCAAATAATTCTACTTTTATTGTAAAATTAATATATATTTTGTTTGAATAATGTTTTATAAAATTTATATTTATTTTTCTAATGTAAAACGCCAAAATTATCTTGAAACATCTAAATACACCTTAAAGAATTTAGATTAGTCCAAATTAATTTTTTTGGATAATATTTAGAAACTAGGGCTTTTGTAAAAGTGTGTTATGAAGTATGGTGGATTTGTATAGTTCGGGTTTGTCGTTTTCTTGATTTTTAGGGCTCGTGATTGGTTTGTTTGGGGTCTTTTAAGATTAGACAGCTGTACAATGCTGTGTTTTATATCTAATGTGTGTTAGGAAGACAACTGTCCTGATTTTTGGATTAGAGATGTGCGTAGACGCTCATCTGCCAGGAGGATAACCACCCACTCCTCAAATCATTTTTCTCTTCCTTTTAATTTAAGTCGTGTGTGTTTGATAACTTCATCCATTACAAAATACTACTATGTTGGTACTACATTTTTTAGAATTTACCAACCAATTGGCTTTTAGCACTTTTCTAGAACTTGATTAGCTCGTCTATGTTGATTGCCATATTTATCCATTCTCTATTGAAAAACATTGGATATACGTGTAACGCTCAAAATTATATTCACTCCCAAATTATATATCTCTCAAATTATGAATCCAAGTATATTTCTCAACTGTTCTCTTAATTCAAAACTTACAAATGACACTGATCTTCACCTCTAATCCAACCAAATGAAGAAATTACAGTCATGTCTAGTATACAAGATGAGGGAGAGATGAACCTTGCAATAATTTAAGGTTGCCTTGTCTACAAGGAGAGATCCTTGAGCTGCTGCGGATCCACGCCGGAGGGTGCGCGAGTAAGCGCACATACGGCAGCAGACGTCTTGGGGAAAGCTATAACTTCTCTGATCGAATTCGCCCCAGCCAACAACATCACCAGTCTATCCAACCCATAAGCAATTCCACCTACGAAAAAAGTTGCAAGTTCAGATTAAAAAAACCCGAGTCAACGGTGCATTCACATAACAAAACTATATTTTAGACGAACTGGGTGAACAAAGCTTGTGCCTTTTATGATTATGGAGAGAGTTTTTAGTACCATGAGGAGGAGCACCCATGTCCAGAGCCTCCAAAAGATATCCAAACTTATTCTCAGCCTGCACAAAAGCCAAAAAGCGTGCTTGGACAAGAGTAATAGAAGTTGAGACAGGTCTATGTAAGGCAAAGAACAAGCACACGTCCTCTAAGTGATACCCCAAGCTATAGAGCATGCTTTAACAAGAGTAGAAGGATCTGTATACCTGTTCGTGAGAAATGCCAACTATGTCCAAAACCTTCTCTTGGACTTCCCTCTTGTAAATCCTCAAGCTTCCGCCGCCAATCTACCAAAAGACACAGCACTTACTGATAGTCTCATAAGCTTCCTTGTCTAGTCTTTTCATTTACGACACAGTTCAAACTCATAACAGGACTATGAAGGATTCATGTACCTCCACCCCGTTGTAAACCATGTCATATGCCAAGGCTCGAGCAGAAGCAAGGTCACTCATGTCCTCGGGGTTAGGGGCTGTGAAAGGATGATGTAAGGCCTACAAAGAGGAGGAACATAGTGGAAGTATGTTTTACATGTAAGAAATGCAATCTTTAACCACTTCTAGATATACTAAGCAGATGCTTCTAGTTTTACATAAGATTGCACGAACCTCAAGCCTTTCCTCCGAATCATTCCACTCGAACATTGGAAAATCAGTAACCCAGAGGATGGAGTGCCTTGACTATAAAACACAGACAAACAACATAAGAGCTCAGACGAGAAAGTGCCATAAAAACTCATGTGCAGTAAAGTATGAATTCAATGACTTACAGGATCGATCAAGCCCAAATCATGTGCTGTGTACAACCTTAGTCGGTCTAAAGTTTTATTAACTGATCCGCAGTTACCTACAGCGAAAAGAATGAGATCGCCAGGACTAGCAGATAATGTCCTCAGTAAAAGATTCTGCTCAGTTTCGCCCAAACTTGAAACCAGTGCAGGGATTCCTTCAAGGCTGCCTGCATTAGTGCATTGCATTATGTCGACAATGGGAAAAATGTAGTAATGATTGTATTCCGTTATGAGGCATCTATGTTACCATCTTTTGAGACCTTTAAGAATGGTAATCCCTTCGCTCCAGATATAATAGCTTCGTTATAAATATCACCCTTCTTCAGAGCACTATTTGAGTACTTTTGGCCTCCTGAAGGAATGCATATTGCTTTAATTATGCCACCATTCGACAATGTATCTGCAAAAACCTTGAAGGGAGAATCCCTGAAGAATTCCGAGACCTGAAGGTAGAGCAAGAATTTCATCAAAACCCGGATATATTAAACAAAGCACGAGGCAAGTCAAAAGGTTACATCTTTCAGTTCAAGATCAAAACGCATATCTGGTTTGTCTGACCCGAATCTGGCCATAGCTTCAGCATAGGTTATCCTTGGGAAAGGATTTGGTAGCTCAACTCCTCTGATATCAAGAAAAACCTGCAACGAATTAATTGGTCATGATGGACTCCGTATAATTGCAGAAAAAAAGTAAAATTCACTTGCAAGCACTACCGTACAAAATAAAGTTTGAGATGGTATTCAACAAGATAAATTCCCGCTGCTAAAACAAAATAATCATATTAATAATATCAAAACAAAGACTTGCATAGAAGGAAAGAATGTTCAGATTCATGAGCGCACATTTTCTAAGCTAGTTTCAGGACTAACAAGTGATTTTGATCAAACTACACCGTGGAGCTCTAAGGATAGTGGAAATAATAAACCCAAAAGCTAGTTATGTGATTGTTTGACACTACATATGTAATAACGTTATTAGAGTAATTCTAACACTATCTTGTAATTGGACAAAATATATGGTCCTAAGCCAGCATAGACAATGTTATTCAACAGATTAAGAGCACAAAGTTCAAGATGAGTTAGAGTAACCTTTCTAATTAAATCTTCATTCAGTTTCAGCATATCCTCCAGAGGAGTGAATGCCATTTCCATGTCAAGCTGTGTGAATTCGGGTTGTCTATCTGCTCTTAGATCTTCATCTCTGAAACATCTGCAAAGCAAGAAGCACAAGTAAATATGAATTAGGTTTCTATCACAAATGCCAATACCAAAAGCAAGCAGGCCTGCAGTGTGGGGTACTCTTTATGAAGTCAAACAAAGGAAACAAAATAATGGTTTTTGATATTCTGGAAAACCGAACCACAGTTACAAGCACGGAACAGAAACAAATGGGAATTTACTTAAACATGTAACATACCTTTAGAACAAATGGAATGTTTATAGAGGAGAATTGTATTAAAAATGACGTTAGACAAATACATAAGGAAAAAACCATCCCGCTTTTCCCTCAGCAAATCGGATTACCTTGCTATTTGATAATATTTATCAAAACCAGAGACCATTAGCATCTGCTTGTAGAGTTGCGGACTTTGTGGCAAAGCATAAAATGTTCCGGGCTTCATAGAAGAGAATCGGCATCAGACCTTTATTTCATGAACAAATCACTCAAGCAATAGCTATGTGAAGGCAAAAGCAAAACAATTTTCTTGTTACAAAAATATTCATACATCACGCTCGATTTTTTATATCAACCTAATAAAGCAGCCAATTTTCATAGACTCAGATTCCCGATACATTTAACATAGTCAAGAAGAAAAAGGGAAATAATCAATATTCAATAAGACACAGTATGGTTGCTGACACAAATAATGACCGAGCAGCCAAAAGATCAACAAGTTGAGGAAGAGTGAAGCAAGCTGTAAGAATAACTCACACCACCTTTAAGAACGGGTTGCGGAATGTTCAAAGCATGAAAACTAAAACAATGCAATAGAACCTCCATCTAAAATGTAAAAGATACCTGAACTCGCGATGGCACTAAATAATCCCTTGCACCTTCAGGAGTAGATCTAGATAGAATGGGAGTCTCAATCTACCTTAACAACCATTAAAAGGTCAGGATCAACACTAGGACAATAAAGCGTTGATGTATGAGCTCCACTGCTGCATAAATAAATTCAAGACAGGCTGAATGTCAAGGATAATACCTCGACAAAATCATATACATCCTCAAGGTGTCGTCGGATGAGTTTAACCACTCTATGCCGCAACATTATATTGGAATTCATATGAGGTCGCCGTAGGTCTAGGCATCGGTATCTGATTTTATAGAGCTTTTAGTTAGTAAGTACACTTATTTAGAAATTCTTAGCAAAAAACTTGAAAAAATTAGAGAAAATTAAACACTTGAAAGAAGAGCAAGGAACTGGAGGTAATGTTACAATTATAAGTTATAACTAATCTAATAATTAGAGAAAACTTGGCATCCCCGGCTAGCAGGAAGTATGGCAAAGGAATTGCCTCAATCTTATTTCCTCTTTGGCAAACTCTTTTGCCTCGTCAGAAGTAGTAACCAAAAAGGGCAGCTTAGACTTCACAGCATTCAACACTTGGACATGCTCAGCAGCAACCTGTGAATGACACCCAATTCTATCATTCTCGACTAACTATACACCAATACATAGGTCTATAATCTTAAGTGCTGATATAATGCTATCATTCTCGACTAATAAACCAATTCGTAATAATGAAAATGAAGCTGAACGATTAAGTTTTTTGGGAAAGAATTCACCTCTATAAGTCCTGTCTTCATCTTCTTATTGATAGACTCAATTGGCCGCGGTCGTACAACTCCTTCCACTGTAATCACATACTCAAGCCTCAAGTCATTCACAATTGCATGAGCCTCAGGGAAATCATCTGGAAGCGTTGTAACCTGATCATCAACAGAGAAAAGAAAAGAGATAAATCAGAGGAGCATTAAGCAATAAGAAATAGAAAATGGAATTTTGAGATTTATAGACTAATAGAAGTTTACAAATATCTTTTTCCACCAAAACTAACTATTCGAGAATTTGAAAGATGTCAATTGATTTTTAACTCCAGGTATGAAAATTTTCGACTACCTGAACGATTCCGGTATGGTCGCGGAGGCTAACGAATGTGAGACCACCGTGAATGCGGTGGAGCGCCACCCATCCACAAAGGCGCACACGTTTCCCAACATCCGGTTCTGACAATTCGCCGCAGAAATCGGTCCGTGTAACCCATGCCAGACCATTACCGCTGGCTTCAGCGGCGGGATTTGGGGGCGGCTTGGAGGCGGCAACATTGAGAGTTTCAGAAGAGTAAGCGGAAGCACAAATAGATGAATAAGCGCGTCCTTGTATGAGTTTGGAAGTATTCAACTTCGGGCAGCGGCGGAGCGTGAGGAGAAGGAGAGGAAGCGAGGATTTAGCGCGGAGGGCGACGCCGGGGAGGGAGCGGAGAAGCGCGGACATGGCGGAGGTGGAAAATTGAGAAAATTGTTAACAGACTTATCCGGCCCGATTACAATCAGCGAGAAGGGAAGAGGTTATTAGTGTAAAGAGGCCAAAAAGGTAGTGGGCCATCAATCCAGCCCATTAAGGGAAAAAAATTGTACTTGTATTTTTAGCTTTAAATAGCTTTGATTATTAAATATGTGCGATTTGCCCTAAAATTATGAAAACACTATCTTTTTTTATAGTAAAATTTCGATAAAGTAATATTAAACAGAATAATAATTTCACTTACATAATAATTTATTTTAGTTTTGATATAGGTATGTGCATTAAAACAATGTTCGATTAAGTAACTTAAATGAATTTTCTTTTTCAATCCCAATATTATTTACTTTATCGAAGAATAATACTATCTCCGTCCCATTATTATTGGCGCGATTCATTTCTAAGACTGGAATTTAGGTAGCATAGTTTAAGTAGTAAATTTCAATGGCCCACCACTTCTCTCTCCACTTTAAGTCACTAATAACAATTAATGATTTCCTTAATTAAATGAAATGAATTTATGGATATTACAAAAATTCTTTATCGAATTTATTATTGGTACAAAAACTGAATGAATATATTTAAATGAATTTATGGATGTTATTGGTACAAAAACTGAATTTATTTATTGGTACAAAAACTGGCTGAACTTATTAAATTAAATGAATTTATGGATATTACAAAAAAATTCAAACTGATTGAATATACTGCATGAGAAATGGCGGCAGCTCAAATCCCACAAAAACTGCCGCCTTAATCCACTAAAATCTGCCGAAAATACTGCATGAGAAATGGCGGCAGCTAATAGCCTAAATTGATTCAAAGTCTGCCGCCTTAATCCACCAAAAATAATCTATATAAGCAGAACATACATATTGCTAAAGATCCATTACACAACAAGTTAGAAATGGTGAGGGATAAAAATTTAACCGACGAAGAGCGAAATCAAGTCGTCCAATGGCTGCTGCAGAACTCGAAGGATGGCAAGGCGATCTACGGGAAGATAAAGGAAGCCACACACAAGTTTAACTGCTCGCGGAGGACGGTCCATCGTCTTTGGGCTGATGCAAAAGAACAAAGAGACAATGGTAAGGTCATTCATCTTAAAAGCAAGAAACCAAAAGCATTAAGAAGAAAGAGAGTCCACATAGATCTCGAATTGATTCAAAGCATCGATGTACACAAGCGTTCTACAGGTAGGGGTCTTGCATCGGGCATTAGTTGTAGTAAAAGCACGGTGTGGAGGTGGGTAGATCAGGGTATGATCAAAGCACACAACAATTGTATAAGGCCTCACCTAACAACTCCTAACAAGATAGAACGCCTTAGATTCAGCATAGAAGCCCTAGAGTTTGATCGTATTGTCAACATGATAAAATTCAAAAGCATGCATAACACCATACACATTGATGAGAAATGGTTCTTCATTTCTCGAGCAAATCACAGATTCTACCTCACTCCTGGAGAAGTTGAACCACACCGAACTTGCAAGAGCAAGAAATTCATAACAAAGGTTATGTTTATGTGCGATGTATGCAGGCCCATCTTCGGGGAAGATGGGACTATCATT
>JAPVEC010000185.1:0-25000 GCA_028984105.1 Lavandula angustifolia
CACCTCAATTTCACTCCGCCACGTGTACTTACACCGATGTCGGCACCAATGGAGGATATTGTATTATTCAAAAGTCGCAAGCGACTAGTAACATCATAGTACAAGCGGTTAACTTTCTTGTCGATGGATTCCCTTCAAATTGAAACCCGGAAGAATCCAAATTGTTCTCCATAAGTTTCGCTATTCGTCATTCATTCATTTTTATTTTATTAAGACGTTTGAATTTATATGAATCAAATTTAATTATGAATAAATTAAATAAATTTGCCACACAATACCACATTTTAAAACTGAATAACAAATTTAATAGGGGAGCGCAAAGAAGTAAAAATCTAGGATGATTCATAATATCACTAATATCATAATAGTAATTTAATACTTCCTGCGTCTCACTCATCTTGACATGTTTTTCTTTTCGGGACGTCCACTTAAAATGATACATTCGTTCAAAGGAAATAACTTTAAAATATATTATTAAATTATCTTTTACTTTTTTATTTCTTTTTCATACTTTTTTTATTTATTTATCTTATTTTATTATTTCTCTCATATTTTATCATTTACTATCTCACAAACTCATTTATCTTCTCTCTCTTACTTTATTCCTCTTTCATATTTTATCGTCAACTTTCTTAATTCTCGTGGCGAAAAGAAACGCGTCAAGATCAATGGGACGGGAGTACTACTGTACATGATCCTCGAGCACTCCTTAATTTTTACATAAAAATAAGTCTTATTCTTTTGCTATGATACACACACTTATGCTGACATAGCAAATAATTAGAAATTCCGGCTTAACTTATGAAAAAGATGAACACTAATCACCATCGGATGTGCAAATTCCCTTCAATCTATTAACTTACATCTCACAATATTTATTAATTACATGCCACTACTTATACCAAATATCTCCACCTAATTATTTATTTATAAAAAGTATACTTTAGAATATCACCATCTTTATCCCCAAAATTTTTTTCCCTTTTTTTTTTTTTTTTTTTTCCCCCATTTTTTTTTTTTTTTTTTTTTTTTTTTTATTTTTTTTTTTTTTTTTTTTTTTTTTTTCTCTTTTTTTTTTTTCTTCCCCCCCCCCCCCCCCCCCCCCCCCCCCCCCCCCACCCCCCCCACCAAACTATAACAGTAATTTTAACATACTCGTGCTCACTTAAATTACATTAAGATAAAGATAAAACTCTACACATCTTTTGCTTCGATACACACAACATAATAAACCACGAAACATTTACTCAACTAACATATAGCAAGTACTAAACAGTTTTAATGGGAGGAATATACGTCCCGATCTCTTGAATAAGAGCCGTCAGATCATCATACGACGACCCCCCTCTCTCCACCGCCTTCCTCGCCATCTTCGCATACCCCGCCGCCCTACTCCTCATCTCCGCCGCCGCTTCCCCCACCATAACCATCTCCACCGCACTCGCCACCGCCTCCCTCCCCACCCCCTCATTCGCCCCCCGCTGCCACTTCTTATTCCCCACCGCCACTCCAATCCTCAACACCTGCGTCACCAGCTTCTCGTTGAAAAACTGCTCCGCGAAAAGCGGCCACGTCACCATCGGCAGTCCAGCTGTCACGGCTTCGAGAGTTGAATTCCATCCGCAGTGGGTTACGAAAGCCCCTACCGCAGGATGATCCAGAATCGCAAGCTGCGGGGCCCATCCTCTTATTATCAACCCCCTGCCGTCAACCTTCTCCTCGAATCTTTCCGGAAGCCACCTGTCCTCTTCGTGTTCGTTGGATTTGCGGACGACCCAGATAAAATCCTGACCGGACGATTCGAGTCCGATTGCGATCTCGTGTAATTGAGTTGGCGTGAATTTCGCCATGCTGCCGAAACACATGTATATAACTGAATTTGATTTTTTGGAATCCAGCCACGAAAGGCATGAGTTTCTCTCTCTGACGTCATTGTTGGAGAGAGAAAGTGGACCCACGCACCACGCTTTTCTGCCGAGAATTTTCCGATAGTGATCGGCGTAGTCCGGCTCGAGTTCGTAGAAGCTATTAACGACGACGCCGAAGCTTCTAGAATCCGACTCCCGCATCTGCTGAATCCATCGCGAGAAATCATCTTTATTCTCGTTCAGATTATAATCCGAGACTTGCGTTTTCACCAATTTCACTTGATGAGGGAGGTTCGGAATCAGAAACGCCTCCGAATCCGACGTCGTATTGCTGAACGGCTTGCTCCGACGCATCTCCTCCGAGACGCAGAGGGAGAAGAAGCTGGTGCCGTGGAAGACCAGCCGTGGAATGCCGAACTTCGCGGCGGAGTCCGCCGTCCACGGCAGGAACATGTCGGAGACGATGCAGTTAGGGCTGATTTCTCCGATCAGTTTCTCGATCGGCTGCTGGATTAGGGTTAGGGCTTTGAAGAATTTGGGGAGGAGCTTCTCGTTGGACATTACTTGATCGAGGCTGACGATATGGTACGGCAAGCCGGAGTCCTCGTGGGGGAAATCGATCGTGATGAGGTTGATGTCGGCGCCGGAGTTTTGGGCGGCTTTGACTGGTTCAGAGAAGGAAGGAGTGGAGATGATGGTGGTTTTGAGGCCGCGGGTGGCGAAGAGTTTGGCCATGTCTAGGGCTGGGATCATGTGGCCGTGCGCCATTAGAGGGAGGAAGAAAACATGAAGCTGCTTCATTTTCAATGAGAGAGAGAGAGATGGTGAAGGAGGTGAAGTTGCAGAGATGGGAGTGAAGTAATTAATATGCAGTCTTATAGACAGTAAGGGAGGAACACTTGTCACTACAAGAGACGCTTGCAGGAAGGTAGTAGCGTAGGCTGCAGCCAACGCAATGCATGGCTACGTGCCATGCCACGTAGGATGCCGGATTAAAAAAGTACGGAGCGGCGAATTTAAAAGTTTTAGTAATACGTAATTTTAATGGAATGAATTAATAAATTTAGAATATCGAATACACCGCAAAAATTATTTTTCTAGATCCCGAAGCCCGAAAAGGAAGATGACATTTAAAGAATTTTTTTTATAAAATTTGATATTAAAATACACGATTTCGAGATGATAATTTTCATTTGCGTAGTACATATATTGGCCGTGATGTCACGTGTCGATCAATAAATACATCGTCATCAGATATCTTTCATGTATAATAAATATCTTTCATGTGTATATGCCATGCATGCACATGACTTGATACTGATTTTGGGTCATGAACTATAAGGTTGGATATTAGCTAGTCATAAGGTTCTTAAGGGGTGAATGGTCTATTTTAATATGATACTGGAATAAAGTCAGGTCGACAATGATTTATTTGATTTATGTATATAAAATATATTACAATAATTCATATATAGAAGTTTGATGGTAATATTGAATATGTTGAAGCCCATATTTTTATTGTTTCACATCGTTAGTATTAATCATGTTTTTTATTATAAGATTAAACTTAGAAGAATGAGGATAGGGGAGAGAGAGGGTAAAGGTACGAAGTTCGAAGTGAGGTAATGTATTTTTTTTATGGACAGCATGGGAACTAACATCGTCACTACAAGAGACACTTAATTGCAACAATAAGACGCCACGTATAAGACGTTCGGATCTATTACTCCCTCCGTTCCACCCATCTTGACGCATTTTTTTTCGGCACGAGAATTAAGAAAATAAATGATAAAATATGAAAGAGGGATAAAGTAGGAGAGAGAAATGAAAAAAATAGGAGAGACAAATGAAAAAAATGAAAAAGTATGAGAGATAAATGAAAAAGGGGGTGTTTGCATTAGCTTAAATTTTTCAACTTATAGCTTAATTTAAGGAAAAACTGTTTTGAGGTGTTTTCAACAGCTTAAATTCGTAAAAATTCTCTACATTTAAGTCAAATAAGTTGAAGTTGGTTAAGTTGGTCTCCAATTTAATGGCATGTTTGTAATTTCGGATAAGTTATGATTTGACATTTTACTTATAAATCACAAAATAAGCTACTACAATATAAATTTTGCAAACACTATTTTTTCAATTTTTCCTGTTTTTAAGCAGTTTTTGCAAACACACCCCAAATTCTCTAATAAGCTACTTTTACCAACTTCTTCTTAATTTAAGCACTTAAAAAAAGCTTAAGCTGTTGCAAACACCCCCAAAGTAGAAGGATAAATTATTTCTTTTTTTGGAAACGTGTCAAGATATGGTTGGGACGTCCCAAAAAGGAATACGCGTCAAAATAGGTGGGACGGAGGGAGTACTATAATAGATCATTAAAATGGGTGTATAGACGAAAACCGGCGGACAATTCAAGAACTAAAATTATAACTCGAGTAGAAGGTAGGAGAGGCTGCTTGACGTGGATGTTCAAGTCGACTAACTTGATTTGTTGAAAATAAGGGCACAAAAGCATTCATTGTTTTTTTACTTTTCGTTTAATTTAATCATCCTCGTCGTTTCATTATCTCTCTTCAAAGATATTTTCTGAAAGAAAATGAGATATATGTAGATGTTGCACAAAAACGTGGAAATATACGTGAACAAGATACAAATAAAAGCAAGAAAAATACTAATATGGAAATTATTTATTAGTTTTTTTCTTTTGACTACATTTAAAAATGCTACCAATTTAGGGATTTGCACCATAATTAACGAATACAATTAATTACAAAGAGGCATTGGGTTATTTATAGAATAATAGAATAAATCCAAGTATATACAAGTTTGGACCTAAGTTGGATCACTATTATTGCCATCGGAATTTCAATACATTCAGACTCAATACTTAACACATACTACACGGGTATTAACATAACTTGCATCCTAGCTTAGTATATTCCACATACACGAAAATTGTGCGGTAGGAGAATAATACTAAATGTTATTTTTGTTTAATACTATGCAAGTTATATATAGCCATACATCATTTCTGAGAGGAATATCTTTTAGTTTTGTTATTATATATATTCTTGAATTCAATTGTCCAATTACACTCTCTAAGAATATCACAAACATGAATGAGTAATAAATTTGTAAGTTGTGTAGAAGTTGAAAGAAGTGTAGAATCAATTGGATAAATGACGTTTGGAAAGTGAAATAGTTGAAGAAATTTTTTGTTCCAAAGGAGGCTCTCCATCTGGACTAAGCAGGGACGTCCATTTTCTTCCAATAGTACGCATGCCTACACATATGACACCATTATACTACTATACTTAGTCTAAACCATTTCTGGTGATATTTCTACCTAATTCACCTTAATTTCTTCTATATTAAAATGTCAAAAGGTGCACAATAGAGAATCTTGTGTTTATTTAATCTTATAAATTGTTACTTCATCACAATTCCAATTGTTCAGTTTCTTTTCGACACATAGACTAAGAAAATTGTCAGTTGTATATAAAGTAGTATATCTCTCCATCCTATCATTTTTGTCTCATTTTTTTTTGGCGCAGCAATTTATGAAAATTGTTGATTATATATATAAATGTGGACCCTCAAATGAAGTGTGTGTACTAATTTACTATTTTAATAAATGAAACAAAAATGATGGAATGACTCAAAAAATAAAATGAGATAATAATGGTGGAGCAGATAGAGTATAAATAGTGAAATCCACTATATTATATTAAATTAAAAAAGAAAGCTGACAATTAGTTCAATAAGGAAAATTGATCAATTGAAGTGAGCCAAAAGTACATTATTATTAATAAATAGTCTGTATGAATGGTACTAACTTCTTTTAGGTAAAAGTAGCAACACGTGAAAGCCACGGAGTTTTGTACAATCTACCCAAGTAAAACCGGCAAAAGATCACCTAGCCCATTTATGGTGGACCACTTGGTGGCCCACCAATCATGCGGCGCCACGTGTGCATTGGTGGGCCACCCTTTTATAATTCAAATATTTTTAAAATGCTAACATGACCCACCAATACACGCGTGGCGCTGCGTGATTGGTGGACCACCGAGTAGTCCACCACAAATGGGCCAGAAGATCCGCTTTGAGTAAAACCATACAAAGCCACACATCATTTATATCAAGTCCATTGCAAATGATTAACCTTGTACGTGTTTTTACAACATCTCTATGGCCAAAGTTTCTACAAATCTTATACTATCTCAACTAGAATACTAGATTGAAATCACACATATGCATAGAAGAGTGCAAAATTTACAGGCAGAGACCGAATGACCAAAATACATACTACCTCCTATGAAGACTTTTGCGTACTTGTATCGAGCAATGAGATGAATAAGCCTAAAAAAGTATCACTAAGATCAACCAATAATAATCAAGCTTGAATCTCACTCATGGTGATGGGGATGAAGAGTGGTCACATGTTTTCAGCAGCCTTTTTAATCTGAAGAGCAGCTCTTACAACATCTCCCCTAGTAATAATGCCAATCTATCATATAGCAAACAGAAAACTGTAAGAATTGCATTTTGATGATAATTATATAGCATCAGCATGCATGGGTTAAGAGCGGAGTAGAATCATATTACCAGCTTTCCTTCAACATCTACAACTGGTAGCCGCCGATACTTTGTTTTAAGCAATAACCTGCATCAGCATCCATAATTGGTTTCAATCAAAGCTTGTTTGGCTTGGAATTTAGATTGATAGAAGAAGGACACAGAGACTTTCAGTTCTGCAAGATATGTTAACTGTATGAAGTTCTCATTTTCAGGTAATTTTAGTTCACCCTAGTTGCTTTATCAAATACCTCGCAGCATCCTCAAGATTGGTATTTTCACGCACCACAAGCGGAGTAGAAGTCATTAGGTCCCCCACAACCTTCCCATTAATTTTGCTGAGTAACTTCTGAATTTCATTAAATGCCTGCACGAATAGAAAGATAGAAACTTATAGACTGGCAAAGGCAGTCCAGCGTACAGTTATGATGTTTCTGTCAATCAACTCAAGTATTTCAGGAAAACATTAGTCAGACATAGCCATAGTTGCTCCGACTTCAATATCCAGAGTATGTGGAGACTAAACAACAACCAACCCGAACAAAACAAGAAAGATGTAAAGAAGAGCCTATACTGCAACCAATTGATCTCAGTTTACCTATACTGCAACTTCATGAACTACTACGTTAAGTCTGGTTTTTATTTACTTTCTTTCTCTTCAGAGGTTGCTTGGAACTAAATGTATGTTGAGGAAATGAACAACTACCTACTCTTAAAATTTGATAAAGCAGAACAACAAGGTTTGTGCACCTCTAAAAATCCAGAAAACAGTTCTTTCTCAGCTATTATACTTGGAAAGACAGCTCAAAGTAGGAAGTTTCTGGAAGGAGAAGAACAAGGTGCAGATCATAAAGTATATTTTGACCCATGAAAGAAAAGTTAATACATACTTTCCATGTGCTATCGACAACTGGAAACAAATTTGTATCTTGATCACCAGTACCTAGTTTTGATCCATGAGAAAAACTACATGGTTAAAAATTAATAAGAGCCAACTAATATACTGAACTTGTCAGCTCGAACACAAGTTTAACCTCAAAAAGTAAATAGAAAGCTCATAAATTTCATCAATCTATTAAATTATACACAAACAAATAGGAGAAACATTCTATCTGACATAGGTTTATAGTCTATGTACAGCTAAGTTTAACAAGTTTAAGAAAATATCAGAACATCAACTCTTGTTATACAAAGGAGCAAGTTAGATTCTTCGATTTTTTTTGGTGGGGATGTTGTTTGGGAGTACAACCATGAACAAATACAAAAAATGCATTAGATTCTAAATAGCTTGTCATCACAATTATCTTGGCTTTGATGACTTATCAATAATCAATACAGCTCTATACTCTCATGGAACTGCCAGTAGTTCAAATTCATCTACAATTTGTTCCTCATGGTCTTTTTGTTCCCAACGTCTTCTTCATTTTCAAACACATGGTTTAAGGGGAAGGTGTCGACCATTATTTCATATACGGTGCTATTAAAGTGATTATAAGGCCGTTATTCCTTAGCACATAATCATTTGTTGTCCTATAAGGCTATAACTATATGTAACCAAATCACAAAAGGCTGTGTTTCTGCCCTTCGACGTATAACTTAACTGCATACCAGAAAAAATAAATTGGTGACAAGTGACAACTCTAAGATACCTGAGATAGAGTCAAGTGCCAACAAATCATAGTCGGAAACCACACCAACCTGTAGCATCATCACAGAATTTGTCAAGTTTTATAATGAAGAACAACCAATGTCATTATAACTGGGGATTGGGGAAAGCAGCAAGATTTTATGTTTTTCCTCTTGAATAAAGATTATCATAGAGGAAATGTAGCATTACCAACTTCCAGTTGTCATCAACCACAGGAAATCCAGTGACTCTTGTCTCAACAAGACTCTCCAGAGCTGGGCATGAAATGAAAAGGTAAGCCAAAGTGTACAAGTTGAACTACTGTCTAACCAAAGGGAAAAAGGAAAAAAAAAAAAAAAAAAGAACAAAATTGTCATTTATACCTTCATCAACCGTTGTAGTGGGTCTAACAACATGCAGATGCTCTTTTCTAGTCATAAAGTCGCCTACGGTGTAGATTCCCTCTCTTGCCTGACAGGTAAAATATATACAAGTTCAGGAAAGATGAAGATTGCCTATATCCTTCAAATACCATGAATCCAACATTATTTCCACTAAATTATCAACATATCTACCAAATATGAATCCTCAAAATAGAAAAAATAAGATTGAAGAAGTTAATCTAGTGAACCCCCGCGAATCTGCAATGATGCAGTTTGTCCGGCCCATTTAATGTCCCCATGCGTAGTCAAATCAGCCCTGAACTCAACTTGATCTAAATGTCAATTCATGGTTATTGAAGGTCATCACTTGCAAGTTGCAAACAAAGTTGGAAATCAAATTCACCACGAGCTATGGATGAGAAAAATTCCTATTTACCCAAGCATTTCATGTTTTTGTGGAGAGAATTATATAGGGATCTAGTCTGGAACAATTTGCTAATTGCCTCCTCAAATGATAAATCATTATTGTTTAGATAGAAAACAACATACAATAACCGCTAAGCTGCGTCCCATAATTGAATCATACTTCTTCGGTTCTTCTGTTAATACTTTACACAACGAGATCTTAAAAAATTGAATTGGGGTAAGAGGGATGGATTGCACCCCTGCCTATCACGGTTGCAGTATTTTACTTTACTTTATTGATGCTTCATGCAGCGATGTTCATCACTGCCTCTAAGCACAAAAAAAAATCACCATACTAGGGTTTAATAATTCCAGCAACTATTGAAGTTTTCTTTTCAACCACTCAAATAGTTGAATGAAAGCTTTTCAAAATTCAAAGATACAAGCTGATAGGAACGGCTACTACTTACGGGAATCGAGTTGGTGGTGCCAGCGGTGGCCAGAGGAAAGGCACACGCCCGTCGAGACTCGGCGAATTGAACTCGCCGCCGTTGTCTGGCGGAAGTGGAGCAGCTAGTAACCGCCGGCTTGTAGAGGGGAGAGCCGCTGTGGTACGTAATGACGCAAGGTAAACTGCGGCCTTGACCAGTGGTATTTGCTCCTGCGTATGGAAAGACGGATCTAAACTCTGCGGGAATAGTGGAATCCATGGATGTGGAGAGGTGATCAGAAACGACGATTTTGAGCGAGATAGATGTAGAGAGAGAGAGAGAGAGAAGTGGGATACTTTGAAGTTTGAACGGTGTCCGTAATTTTGTGCAGTAAGAATGTGTCTTGTACTTTCCTTCGAGAAGAAAACACTAGCAAGTTAGGTGGTCACTAGGGACGTGTTTGGCAGTGGCCCAAAATTGATGTCCCATTCGGTGGACCACCAATCACGCCATGCCACGCGTGCATTGATGGGTCATGTTAGTAATAAAAAAATATTTTAGTTTTAAAAAGGTGGCCCACCAATGCACGTTTAGCGAGGCGTGATTGGTGGCCCACCGAATGAGCCACCATTTATGGGTGTGCACGGGCGGGTTCGGGCGGGTTTGGGCGTAAAAATTAACCAATCTACATGTGGGCGGTTTTACAAATATACAAACCATGGCGGGTTTTTATTTATTCAAACCGTAGCGGTTCGGGTGAAACGGTTAGCGGGCGGTTTGCGGGTTAAATAATAAGATATCACATTCTTTCGAGATGATAATATCGGAAGGTTACAACTCATTTGTTCATGAGACATACATCAACAAATAACAATATAAGTTAAGGAAACCAAATTGTACATATAAAACATAATTTCAAAATGCTTCTCGGGTTCTCGCTAGTCCCGTGAGGCCGTGAATAACATTTACATATTTCTTACTTTTTATTTTTCAATTTAATTTGCAATAACATTTATTAAATTATTTAAAATATTAATAAAATCAAATTTTAATATAATTTGTATTGAGTATATACAAATACTTTGTAAGTCACTAAATTATTTTGAAATAGTGTACTACTTGCCCAATAGAATAGACAATATAGTTTACTAGTAAAATTAAAAATTTAAAAGCTAAAAAAAGGATTTAAGGAGGCGGGCGGGTCGGTTAACCACCACCCGAAAACCGCCACCCACCCTCCTCGATGACGGTTTGATAAAAATTGATCCGCGGTTAATTTTTCAAAAAAATAACTGGCGGATACGGTTTACGACGGGCGGATCAAGCGGGCGGAGGCGGTTGGACGGGTTTCTTGCACACCCCTACCACCATTTTTGGGCCAGATGATCTTCTGGCCATTAAAAACAAATAAAATTTAGAAGTTTGTAATTATTAATAATTGACATGAAATATAGTAAAATGAATTAATTTGAAGCTTGAATGATTTGAATTATTAATTTTAATATTCCAATTTCTTTAATTATTTTTATTAAGTTCTTTGTGAGTTAATGAAGTTAATTTTTTTAGTACCACTACCGCAAAAAATAAAAATATTTGCGACTATAAGAGCGAATCTATGAAAGTGAGAGAGAAGACGAACGGTGGAATCTTGTGGGAGAAAATAACAAAATTTCAAACACTACATATTTCCTTCGTCCCGCTATAAGTGACCACATTTCTTAATCAAGATGTCCACTAAAAGTGGTAATTTTCTAAATTTGATAAATAATTATGATCATTCCTCCAATTTTATCATTTTCTCTTTCCTACTTTATTATATTATCTTTCATACTTTATCATTTTCTCTCTCTTACTATCTCTTATCTTATTAATCTTCTCTCTCATATTTTATCATCTACCTATTTCTCTCTCATACTTTATCATTTATTCTCTTAATTCTCGTGCCCAAAAAAAGGTTGCCACAAATAGCATGAAAAAGGGATTTAAGACAATTAGGGTTGGGGCACCCGCACGCTTCTTATACTCCCTCCATCCCACTATAAATGATCACCTTTTCCAATTGAGATGTCCCATTAAAAATTATCACTTTTTAAATTTGTCAAATAGTTATCATCATATCTCTTCCTTTATCATCTTATTTCCCATAATTTATCATACTTTATCATCTTCTCTCATACTTTATGATCTTATCTCTCATATCCTCTCATTGTCTTACTCATCATCTCTCTCATACTTTATCATCTACATTTCTCTCTCATACTTTATCATCTATTCTCTTAATTTCAGTACCGAAAAAAATGTAGCAAATAATGGAACGTAGGAAGTATATGTATATGCTTGTGACTCGTGAGTTAATGTATTACGAGGAGTATGTGGTGTTATCTAGTTCCTTCATTATATGGGAAAGTCCTCCAGGTCGTAAATCTTGCAAGAACGGTTTTAGGGATACTTCCATTTGACATTCATGCCCGACTAATGGCTTTGATTATGGGGCTTCTACTTTACCATTTGAGCCGATTTCGCAATTTGGCAAGTCTTGTCGGTGGCGTTTGTATCTCCTCGTTTGTCATGAAAATATAATTTTATGTATGGATAAAATAAAAGTATCTATGTATAATAATATAATTTAATATACTCACATGAAATATAGTCATGCAAATTATGAGGTCCAAACACGGCCTTAAATGCTTGTAATTTAGGCGGCATTATGGCCCCGCGAAATATAACGAGTGGTTCAGGATTAACGTCCAACTGCCCCACACAAAATTACAGTTGTAACCCCACGGCCATTTTTATACCCGTTCTCTTAGCATAAATTGTTTTAAACATTATTTTAATTGAAAATGTTAAATAAAATCCAAATTGTACACACTTAAAGGTGGTGACCATTCTATAGATTCGCTTGGTTTAGTAATTAAAAGATTAGTATTTTGCACTTTTGAGTGATCGTATAATGTAGAGTTTTTTTTTTGTAATAAACCTTATAATTGTATAGGTTTAAAACAATACGTATGTGTATGTCCGTATTCACGACCTTCAAATTTCCATAGCTTGCCAAATATAAATTGAATTGTCTTTAATGGAACCTTTTTTTTATGGTTTCTATTTGTATGTGTATATTTTAGCTCAATATAAAATATTGTCGTAATATCTCTCCGTCCTCTTAGTAGTATCTCATTTCTTTTCAGCACGATTATTACTAAAATATTATTTTGTGGTGTATGTTATTTGACTCTTTAGGTGGTTGATTCATGTCTACATATTTTCTACTTTTTTTAAAAATGGGACACTTTTAACGGGACATCCCAAAGAGGGAAATGTGACACTACTAATGAGACGAATGGAGTGTAAAATTACGACCTTCATCAACGAAATTAACTCTTACGTGGAGAACTTATAAGTTGGAACCATAAGATTTTATTAATATATAAAGATATTAATTAATTTATAAGTCAATATTATTAATAAATGTTTCAAAATTCCATGAAATATAATTTTGATAAAATGAATTGAAAGAGTTATAAGCTTATTTACAAATTATGTTATTATAATCTTACTAATAAATAATGATCATTATTCATGCAGAAAGTATTAGTCAAAAGTCAAATATCCATAAGAAATGGATACTAGCAAGCATACAATGAATTATATTACTTCCGTCCCGTTATTTTCCGACACACTTCATTTCGGCACGGAAATTAAGAAAATAGATGATTAAGAATGAGATATGGGTAAATGATAAAGTAGGAGAAAGAAGATGAGTGAGAGTGGATGATAAAGTAAGAGAGAAAAGATGGTAAAGTGAGAGAGAAGATGATAAAGTAATAAAAAGTATGAGAGATAATATGGTAAAATATGAGAAAAATGATAGTTAATTTCAAATTAGGAAATGTGCCAGAAATAGCGGAACGGATGTAGTATCTAATTACTATTTAGCAAAAAATAGACATTTTTTTCGTAAAAAAGATAAATTAGATCTTTTGGATGTAATTTATTATTTATTGAAACTTTAGTGCAATTTGTAAAAACATTACTATATTTTAAAAAGAATATAAAAAACTATATATCAAATACAATTAACTTTTTCAATTTTAAAAAATACAAACAGTAATATAATCGTTATACTAATAATCTTAAGTGTCGATGCTAAGTGCTAACGTTCATTTTTTTTTTAAGTTTTCTAAAAAATTACTCACTTCGGTCCGCTAGTATTATCTCATTTGATTTCGGTAAGGAAATTAAGAATTTTTATTTAAATGTGTATTTGAAGAGTTTAATTTTATTAAGAAATATGCCCAATTTTTAATAAGTGGTTGGTGGAAGAAATGAGAATTCATTCAAAATATTGCAAAGCATAGTTAAAACAATCGATTTTTTTTCTTGTTTTTTTTCCTGCATATTATATTTTAAGAAATAATCTATAGTTTCAAAAGATTAAAAATTAAAAATTTATGAGTTCGGATTGAAATGTGAGAGATAAATTTTTGGAGAGAGTATAATAATGTGGGGATGAATAGAAAGGCAGAGGGATCTACTTTATTTCAAAAAATATATTTTTTGATATTTTAAAAAAGAAGATAATAATAATTGGATAATATGATAATAATAGCAGAATTGAGAGAATTATATTTATTATTTAAAAGCCTAGAAATTCGTCCTTGGACAATCTTGACCCTCATTAACGTTTCTAATTGTCGTACAGTTGATTGCAAAGGATTCATAGTTTCCAGCTGTAACTTAGAAACAGAGGTTGTGACCACGTCATATCCGACAACCAAAATGGGCCCGCATCCAAATCAACGGCTGATATTCCGTATTAGATTATCTAGGGTTTTGAGCGCAAGCAGCGAATCGCTACCCCGTTCGGGCACATATCAGTAGCGCCCCCCAGAATTGCGCAGTTCAACCTGCCCTCCAAAGTTATCCCTTTTCTCTCCGCCACCACCCCTCGGCGTTTCCGCCGCCGTCGTTGCTGGCGGTGACTGTACCCCTTTTACGTCGGATCTCCGACATATAAACCTTCCCTCTCCTCTATTGAAAACAGAAAAAAAAATTTAGAAAATTCAACGAAAAAGCCTAAAATTCTTACTCCGATTTTCTTTTGGCTTCCAGTCTAGTAATTGAAAGCCTTTTTCTGATTTATTTTCCTTTGATTCTGGTAATAAGGAGAGGAGAGGGAAGTTATCGAAAAAAAAATCCAAAAAATTAGAAAAATCTTCGAAAAGGAAAAAAAACTATTTTATTTATTTATTTTTTTGTTTTTTCCCTTCGAATTGAGATGGCGGCGCAGGTTCAGATGCAGTCTCAAGTGCCGGTGGTGAATCCGGCGGCGGCTGCGGCGGCGGCTGCTTCTGGTGGCGCGCCGTTCGTGACCTCGCTGTACGTCGGTGATTTGGACGCGAGCGTGACCGACTCTCAGCTCTACGATCTGTTCAGCCAGATGGGTGATGTGGTGTCGGTTAGGGTTTGCAGGGATTTAACCAGCCGGCGCTCGCTTGGATACGGCTACGTCAACTATGGCAACTCTCAAGATGGTTAGATCTCTGCTATCTAACAATTTAATTTGCGAATTTGTGTTTCTTGCCCTCTTTTAAAGCTTTAATTCCAGCTCTAAATTTTGCAATAGTAATCCATGGGAAATTTTATCTGATTTCGCATTTTCTGAAATTTAGTCTTTGTGAGCATACAAACTCATAGTGGGCAAGTATGCTTTTATGGTTGTAGTAATTAGTATGATGATAAATCATAATTCTGCCAAACTAATATTGGGATTATTCTTTAGGCTAAGGCAATTTTTTTGGTTTCTTCGGAAATAATTTTTGAGAATTGAAATTGATTGGAATCATTGCTTGAAACTCATCAGATCGTTGCTTGAAAATTCTCTAGTGTCATGTCTTACTATGCTTATTTCTTGTAGCTGAGAGGGCATTGATGGAGTTGAACTTCAGCCCTCTCAATGGGAAACCCATTAGGGTTATGTATTCTCATCGAGACCCCAGTGTCCGCCGTAGTGGCAACGGAAATATATTTATTAAGGTATTGTTCAAGATTTAACTTTGGATAGATGATGCATATCATATCCTGCAGTTTTTATTCTGTCTTCACTCACTGGTTGAGATAATAAATTTTTATGGGTAGAATTTGGACAAGGACATTGACCACAAAGCTCTGCACGAGACATTTTCCGTCTTCGGTACCATCCTCTCATGCAAGTTAGCCACAAGTTCTTCTGGTCAGTCCTTGGGCTATGGCTTTGTGCAGTTCGCTAGTGAAGAATCCGCTCTGAAAGCTATCGAGAATCTCAATGGAATGTTGTTGGATGGGAAGCAAGTTTACGTCGGACCTTTTGTTCGCAAGCAAGAAAGAGAGATGTCAATGGACAAGACGAAATTCAGTAACGTGTTTGTCAAGAACTTATCAGAATCAACAACCGAAGAAGATCTTCAGAAGATATTTGGCGAATACGGACAACTTACCAGCGTGGTGGTGATGAAAAATGAAGACGGAACCTCTAAATGCTTCGGATTTGTCAACTTTGAGAATCCGGATGATGCTGCTAGAGCCGTTGACTCCCTAAATGGTAAAAAAGTTGATAACAAGGAATTGTATGTTGGGAGAGCCCAAAAGAAATCCGAGAGGGAGGTAGAGCTGAAGAACCGGTTTGAGCAGAGTATCAAAGAAGCAGTTGACAAATCACAGGGGTCCAACCTTTATGTTAAGAATCTGGATGATGGCCTTGACGATGATCAGCTCAAGGAGCTATTCTCTCAATTCGGTTCAATAACGTCATGCAAGGTTGGTTCATGATTTCACACATCATTATTGATAATTAATGTGTTCGTAGGCTACGGCTGATCAGATCTGCTCTGATGTCTGTACAGGTTATGCGGGACGTAAAAGGAATTAGCAGAGGATCTGGTTTTGTTGCATTTTCATCACCAGAAGAGGCTGCTAGAGCTGTGAGTCTAATCTGATTTTATTTGCTGATGCCTTTTCAGCTAGTTTTGCTATAAATTAGTAACTGATAGAATTATAGATACTTACTAATATCTTTCTTGTATTTCAGCTCACTGAGATGAACGGCAAGATGATTGCCAACAAACCTCTTTATGTTGCACTTGCTCAGAGGAAAGAGGATAGAAGGGCACGTCTCCAGGTCAGTATTTTCAATCGTCAATTTATCTAGAGATCTGGTGATTTGAACTGAAAAAGTAATGGCCAAAAAGTAACCATGCTGCGGTTGTTAGACAGCATTTGGAATTTATTAGCTTCTTTTTTTTTTTTTTCCTGGAAATGTTTTTTACTCCCCCCCCAGTTTCTTTTCTCCAATGGTTTTGAGTGGATTGAGCACGAACTCTATACAATTTATCACTCTAGTCCATTGTATGAAAATGTTGATATCTATCATGATATTATCCAGGCTCAATTTGCCCAAATGAGACCGATTACTATTGCACCTACTGTGGCTCCTCGTATGCCCATGTATACACCTGGTGGTCCTGGTATGGGGCAACAGATTTTCTACGGACAAGCTCCACCTACGATTATTCCTCAAGTAATCATAACTCTTTTTCACTTTATTTTGTAGTTATGTTGATGTTGAGATGTCATTTTTGTATAATATAGACCTTTGTTATTCTAATAGAATTGATTTCAAATGTCTTGTTTTTTTGAGAAAATATATAATTTTCTTGCCCCTTTTTCTGATGCCAACCATTGTGTCATGTGTTTTGCATCCTGTAGCTCTATTTGAAATATTATTCCCTCATTTATATGAAGATACCACCACCTTTGGAGTACAACTTTCACATGTGTATCACTTTTGAATTTTCACATACACCTTTCGGATCAACTAATTCATCAGATTAGATTTTCCACACCATATGAGCAAACTCATATTTAGTAGTGCATTTCCCTATGTCATTCCGTTCCCATTTCCTGTAAACAATTTTGAGTTAGTGACATTGAAATAGTTGAGTATTAGAGGCTGTCCAATTGAGAGTTTTAGCGAATTGGGTAGAATTTGTTCTGGAATAACTGGCTTGATAGTTTAAAGTTTAAGTACCTCTTTTAGGTTGTGGAAAGAACGATATAGGAGAATCCACAACTGGACAATGTTTATCCACACCCTAATTCTTGTATTTTATTTCAGCCTGGATTTGGGTATCAACAGCAGCTCGTACCCGGTATGAGGCCCGGCGGTCCTCTCATGCCAAACATGTTCATGCCAATGGTCCAACAGGGACAGCAGGGTCCACGCTCCGGTGGAAGGAGAGGTAATCCCATGCCAATGCAGCAAGGCCCGCAGCCTGTTCCAGTAATGCAGCAGCAGGTTTGTGGCTTTTAAACATCCTCATTCTTTGCATTTAAACCTCTTCTGATTACTCAAGTATTTTCTTCCACTCAGATGGTTCCTAGAGGTCGTGGTTATCGCTACCCTCCTGGTCGTGGCATGCCTGATGTCCCACTGCAAGGTATGGCCGGAGGAATGCTCTCCGTCCCATATGAAATGGGTGGCTTGCCAATGCGTGATGCAGGAATTTCTCAGCCGATTCCAATTGGAGCTCTGGCATCTGCTCTTGCAAATGCTTCTCCCAGCGAACAAAGAACGGTTAGCATTAATGAACTTTTGATCCCTAATTTAGACGTTTAGAAAATGGGTGAGGATATTTTTGCCCACCAATTAGATGGTGCCATATGGCCCAATTTAACCCAAAATACTGGTAATAATCTTTGTCTATATGGTTAATAAATCCGGAGTGGGTTATGGAGTGGAACAACAAAAAATGGGCTAGATGATCCTCACCTGTAGAAGACTGTAGAGAATCGGCACATTGTTTTTTGTCTTATCAAACTTTTTGCTATGATCTTGTTACGCTAAAATGCTTCTATTCCGACGAGCATGCATTGTTTTCTGTTGTGCAGATGTTGGGAGAGAATCTTTACCCACAGGTTGAACAACTGGAGCCAGAGACTGCAGCTAAGGTGACTGGTATGCTGCTCGAAATGGATCAGACTGAGGTTCTGCACTTGCTCGAGTCACCGGAAGCTCTGAAAGCTAAGGTTTCTGAGGCAATGGAAGTTCTGAGGAGTGTTTCTCAACAGCAGGGTGGATCTCCTGCTGAGCAGTTGGCTTCCTTGTCATTGAATGAGTGATACATCAGCATTCAATCATTTCTGGTTGGAGTGTTATTTTTATCAAGCTTATCTTATTATACTCTATTGCGAGCACATCATTTGGGACATATTTGGATGATTGTTTGGTGTGGAATTCTATCAACTTTATGCTGCTACTTTTGGAGTTCTTGAGTTTGTTGTTTCGTAATTTCTTTAGCCACCGGTTTTTGGTATTTGATGTGAGATTTGTAGCCTTGATGAAACTAATTTCCTATGTCATAAAATATCCCATCAACAATTTTCAACGTGTATAAAGTACTAGAATAGCCGTAGCTTCAAGCCTACTAAATACAGAATTACATGTTTTCTACTGGATGGACTCTCACGTACCACATGTTAACTCATATATGGAATGTAATAATGTACAAGGGAATCTTCATTATACTCTAATGAATTAAGATATTCAGCTCGGAGTACTAAAATTTAAGAATACACTCCAAAAGAAGAAGAAAAGCATAAAACCCTAGAAAAGTACCGCTTTTATTTCAAACTACTACTCTCCACTACTAAGTGCGCCGACATACAATACAATTTCTCTTTAAAAATAAAAATAAAAGATAAAAAACACTATTTTATCCTAATTTACCTTTCGGTATTTAAAACCCTAGAAACCTCGATTCTGAACACGCTCTCTAAAGCCGGTGTAGATTTGAGGATACTGGCATTAGGTTTTGCAGTTTGATCGAGCTATGGATGATAGTCTGTACGATGAGTTCGGCAACTATATTGGACCTGAAATCGAGTCCGACCAGGAGAGCGATAGGGACGAAGAAGAGGAGGAACTGCCGGAGCGGAGCGAGGATGAGGACCGTATGTCTGAGGACGAGCGCGGCCCTGGTAAACCGAACGGGTGGATAACCACCACCGAGGATGTCGATATGGACGGCCAAATCGTCCTAGCCGAGGACAAAAAGTACTACCCAACCGCGGAGGAGGTCTACGGCGAGGAAGTCGAAACCCTAGTTGAGGATGAAGACGAGCAACCACTCGAGATGCCAATTATTAAGCCTGTGAAGAATCTCAAGTTTGAATTGGGGGTTAAGGATTCGTCTACCTATGTATCGACGCAGTTCCTCTTGGGTCTCATGTCGAACCCTATGCTGGTGAGGAATGTTGCTTTGGTTGGCCACCTTCACACTGGGAAGACGACGTTCATGGATATGTTGGTTGAGCAGACTCACCACATATCGACCTTCGATCCGATCAGCGAGAAGCATATGAGGTATTCAGATACGAGGATAGATGAGCAGGAGAGGAGGATTTCGATTAAGGCAATGCCTATGTCGCTTGTTCTAGAAGATAGCAATTCGAAGTCTTATCTTTGTAACATTATAGATGCGCCTGGTCATGTTAACTTCTCTGATGAGATGACGGCTGCTCTGAGGCTTGCTGATGGTGCTGTGTTAGTTGTTGATGCTGGAGAAGGTGTTTTGGTAAGCTCTGTCTTGTTTTTTTTTTTTTTTTTTTTTTTTTTTTAATTTTTAATTTTTTTTTTTGAGTTTTTTAGCTTTCAAACTTGATATATGTTTAATTTAGTTTCTGATGTTAACAGGTAAACACAGAAAGAGCAATACGCCACGCAATCCAGGATCGTATCCCTATTGTGGTTGTGTTAAACAAGGTTATATTATAGACTTGTGACTACTGTTTATGAGACTTGTGGATACTGTTTTATGATTTTTCATTGAATGTTTAAATGTTTAAATTCTCAGGTTGATAGATTGATAACTGAGCTTAAGTTGCCTCCAAAGGATGCCTACCATAAATTAAGGCACACAATTGAAGTTATTAACAACCACATTGCAGCTGCATCTTCAACTGCTGGGAATGTTCAAGTTATTGATCCTGCTCTTGGAAATGTCTGTTTTGCAAGTGCTAGTGCAGGATGGTCATTTACCCTGCAGTCATTCGCCAAGTTATACGTTAAGCTCCATGGTGTCCCATTTGATGCTGATAAATTTGCATCTCGCCTTTGGGGCGACTATTACTTCGATTCTGATACCAGAAGTTTTAAAAAGAAAGCACCTGCAAGTGGAGCGGAACGGTCTTTTGTCCAGTTTGTACTTGAACCACTCTATAAATTGTATAGCCAAGTGGTTGGAGAACACAAAAAGAGTGTGGAGGGTACACTTGCTGAGCTGGGTGTGACTTTGAGTAATGCAGCTTATCGTTTGAATGTTAGGCCTCTGTTAAGATTGGCTTGCAGCTCTGTTTTTGGTACTGCTGCAGGCTTTACAGACATGTTAGTTCAGCACATTCCATCAGCTAAAGATGCTGCACCGCGGAAGGTTGAGCACATCTACACTGGTACTAAGGATTCCCCAATTTATGAGGCCATGGTAAATTGTGATGCATCCGGTCCTCTCATGGTTAACATAACAAAACTCTATCCTAAATCAGACTGCAGCGTCTTTGATGCGTTTGGTAGGGTCTACAGTGGGGAAATTATGACTGGCCAGACTGTACGTGTATTAGGAGAAGGATATTCTCCCGAAGATGAGGAGGATATGACAGTGAAAGAAGTAACAAAACTGTGGGTCTACCAAGCTCGTTATAGGATTCCCATTAGCAAAGCCCCTCCCGGTTCTTGGGTTCTAATTGAAGGTGTTGATGCTTCCATTATGAAGACTGCCACACTTTGCAACTTGGAGTATGATGAAGATGTGCACATATTCAGGCCACTCCAGTTCAACACCCTTCCTGTGGTGAAAACTGCTACCGAGCCATTGAATCCCAGTGAGCTGCCAAAAATGGTGGAGGGTCTTAGGAAGATCAGCAAGAGTTACCCATTAGCTATCACAAAGGTTGAAGAGTCTGGAGAGCATACTATTTTGGGCACTGGAGAATTGTACTTGGATTCTATTATGAAGGATCTTAGGGAGCTTTATTCAGAAGTGGAAGTAAAGGTTTGTATCTCATTCATTGTTTTATGTCTGCAAACATGATTGTGTTCTCAATCTTCTAAATAGTGTTTGTTTTTGTTCTGATTTTTCCTCGCTGTGTAAAATAGGTGGCAGATCCTGTGGTCTCATTCTGTGAAACAGTTGTGGAGTCCTCTTCAATGAAATGCTTTGCTGAAACTCCAAACAAGAAAAACAAGATTACAATGGTAAGCAGTTGTTATAAGTTATGACCTAGAACATTTGAACCTAAACCTTTACTAGTTATTATATCTCACTTTGTAGATCGCGGAGCCACTGGAGAGAGGACTGGCTGAGGACATTGAAAACGGTGTTGTGAGCATTGACTGGCCAAGGAAGAAGCTTGGTGATTTCTTCCAGACAAAGTATGACTGGGATTTGCTAGCTGCACGTTCTATTTGGGCATTTGGTCCTGAGAAGCATGTGAGTTAATGCGAAGCTTTGATATTCTTAGCCAATTATTTTTCCTTCATAATAGTTTAAGACTTAACGTCCTGTTCTGCTAATTCCCTGATTGAGTATATCCTCTACATATTTTATTCTTATATCTAAAATCACGTCGGTTATCTGCATTGTCAGGGACCTAATATTTTGTTGGATGATACACTGTCAAGTGAAGTTGATAAGAGTTTGCTTAATGCAGTTAAAGATTCAATTGTCCAAGGGTAGGTTTTTTCCTCAGCCGTGCTTTTCTTTTGTAATCTGTATCTGCCTTTTGTTTCACTAATGCACTTTGGACAGGTTTCAATGGGGGGCGCGTGAAGGTCCTCTATGTGATGAGCCAATCAGAAACGTGAAGTTTAAAATAGTGGATGCCAAAATTGCTCCTGAGCCATTGAACCGTCAATCTGGTCAGATCATTCCAACTGCTCGACGTGTGGCTTATTCAGGTTTCCTTATGGCTACGCCTAGGCTCATGGAACCAGTATACTATGTGGAGGTAATACTTCTTATCCCAGAAACCTAAATTACATTCAGTTTGCTCGGTAGCATGCTTATCTCTAACATGTAGAACAAACAAGTACTATGCGCAAAGGAAGAACTTTCTATGCACATTTTTAACACACACACACACACACACACACACACACACACGTATACTATTAATTTAATATGTATGTCTGGAGGAATGCTATATTATATATACTTCATTGAGGGTGCTGACTTTTTGGATTGGCCAATAATAGCAAAAACATGCTTGTCTTTCCTGCTTAACTTATTCTCACTGAAACTTCATGGATATTGTTCAGATACAAACTCCAATAGACTGTGTCTCTGCTATATACACGGTATTATCACGGAGGCGCGGTCATGTCACTGCAGATGTTCCACAGCCGGGGACTCCAGCCTACATCGTTAAGGTTTAAGCCCTATACACTTTACTGACTATACCAACATCCTTTTCAACTAATATATACCATCTTTGTTTCTTAACATATCTTCCCTTGTTTTATATTGTTTAGGCATTCTTACCCGTGATAGAGTCGTTTGGTTTTGAGACGGACCTGAGGTATCACACCCAAGGCCAGGCTTTCTGCGTGTCAGTATTCGACCACTGGGCTATTGTCCCTGGAGATCCACTGGATAAAAGCATAGTTCTCCGCCCGTTGGAGCCAGCTCCAATCCAACATTTGGCTCGTGAGTTTATGGTGAAGACAAGGCGCCGCAAGGTATGATCCCATCATTACTCTTTTCATCTTTCTTTTTACTAGAAAGGCTTGGAATGTGTGATTTATATTGGTATGTTATGTTTATCAGGGAATGTCGGAAGATGTTAGCATTAATAAATTCTTTGATGAGGCTATGGTTGTGGAACTTGCTCAGCAGGCTGCAGATCTTCATCAACAAATGATCTGAGGATTATTAACTATGGTTTTCTTTTCTTCCTGAACCTTTGTTAACCGGTTAAGTTTGTACGACTGTTATAAATATTTTGTTTGTTACACCACTCCAAGAGAAATGCAATAGTAGTCCTTTAGGGTGGATGAATGTGTAAGTTTTATACTAATTTAGTCGTTTAGAATTTTTGTACAACTATACTTTGGTTTTGATGGGCCTACTAAATTTTAAGAAAAATGGTAGTAAATAGATTTATTAAGCATATTTTTGGAGTTGATTACTATAAATTTTATGGTTTTATAATAAAAGTGATCGAAAATTCACACATTCAAATGCTATCTTATACAGTCAACACAAGGAAAAAAGAATTCAAGTATGTACGTATAAATATTATTAAACTCCAAGATAAGTATAAATAATCCATTGGATATATGTTAATAATCATATAATATCATCAATTAAAGAATATTTTGGGAACATGTGAGACAGTAATCTTATGTGATTCTAATGTTATCTAAATAAGATCATATGAAGTAATCCTATATATATCTAATTATATCTGATAACCAGTATATGATTTATTACTTAGATTCAGTACTGTCACAGTTGTAAGAAGGAAATTGTATTTAATACCTAATACACTAACTAGTTTGTTAATGCATGAGTTGTGAAATATAATAATTTCCTGGTTTTTTTTCCTAAATATAAATATAAATGGGTGGGTCCCTTTTCCTTAGAGAATCCGAGTTCTACTACAATTCATATTCAAGGAATGTAGGTCCCACCCAACTATATATAAAAACCGCATATCGCCTTCCTCTGTCTGCCTCATTCGAATTTCGAGGGGATTCGGATTTCTCCGCACCCCTTCACACGTCTCCTGCGACTTCCTCATCTCCGGCAGGCGCCGCCCAAGCCTAGGTTTCACCTCTTCCCCTATCAGTTTTTTTTTTAACCAGAAAAACATGAAAAAAACACTCGTTTTCTACGTACGTGAAGTTGATTTTCGACTTTCATTTTTAACTTTTTCGTTGATTCCTTCTTCGATAGTAAGGAATTCTCGCTTCTGAATACTGATAGCAGCAGAACGGAACCGAGGGAAAAACACTTTTTTTTTTGGTAATAACAGCGATATGGGGGAAGCGGCGAGTGTTGCGTCGGAGATGCCGACGTTTGTGATCGCCGCGCTTTACGTCGGCGACCTTGACGGCACCGTGACGGAGGAGCAACTATACCAACTGTTCAGTAAGGCAGGGAAGGTCTACTCCGTTAAAATTTGCACGGACGAAGATGATCACAAGCGGTCACTTGGATACGGTTATGTCAACTATCTCGATCCTCAAGATGGTATAATTATCTGATTTTCTCTTTCATTATTATCTACTAAATTATCCGAATTGTATTAGATAAATAATTTATTTATTTATTTTTTATCTTTGTAATAGCCGAGAAAGCTTTTAAGCTTCTTAACTCCACTCGTCTGAATGGAAAATGTATCAGAATTGCATATTCTGATAGAGATGGAAGTCTGCGTAGAAGTGGTCGCGGCAACATATTTGTTAAGGTAGTTATTTACCTCAAGTTCTTCATATTCTTTCTCTTAACCAACTCAACTAAGCCCCTCTAGTAGAGCTTTTCAACAATTTATTTGAACTTATGCTACAGTTTATAAGAGCATATTCAAATGGTTTTATAAGTTATTCATAAGCTTATTTCGATATTTATTTTCATATGTTGATAGTAATTATATACATTTTAATAAGGGGTGGACCCACTTTTT
>JAPVEC010000171.1:0-25000 GCA_028984105.1 Lavandula angustifolia
AGGAAATGTAAAATAACATCCACAAATCGTTCCACTTTTTACTCAAAATAAAATAAAATCAGACCAGAAAGAAGCTCAAACCTTGATTCTCTGCTCAACTGAATTTGACTAGACAAGAATGAGATCAATGGGTCTCCAACACAACAACAAAGATCTGCAGATTTACAGAAACAACAAATATAAATGGGAGTAATTAATTGGAGAAGAAAACAAGAAAATAGGGGTTAATAAATACTCTTAAGCAGGTCAATTTTGGCCAACTACCTTGCGCGCTGATATTCGCTCTCGAGGTTTGTTGGGCTGCGGTTGGTGGTGGGAGATCCCCCCTTTTTATTTGTTTATATATTTTTTTCCATTCAATTTAATACTACAACGGTCAATTTGAATTCAGACTATTGTTTTTAATATAAAGATCCAATTTTTTTAGGAAAAAAAAAATCTTGGGAAATTGAATTGAAATCTCTGTAATATTATCTTTCGGAAAAGTTCGATAAATAAGGATGTTGCACGATATTGGGATATAGAAACTTTTTCGATTATTATAAAATAATAAATGAGAATTAGGAACTTGATAAACAAATTTTGTAGTTGGTTGACTTTACGAAAGGCCAAAAACATGTCAAGAATTTGATGAAACCAATTTTCTTAAAAATCCAATGTACAAAAGGTTGCATTTTTCTTGCCTTAATTTCTATATATGATTTTAAATAGAATCATGGCGGCCAGATAATAAAGTAGTGGGTTTTTTTTTCAACTTTAGCAGTATAGGGGTATTTATTTTATGTAGTTGAACCAAGCTTTATGAATAGTTGGAAATTAATCTCAAACATGTGCCACTGCCAGAATATGTCTAGTCATCTATATTGCACGGATACTTCAAAAACATTAACATAGCGTATCAGACACGTGTCAGATACTCAAACACAACACTTGAATTGCCTTATCCAATATATTTATATATACATAACTTATAATTATAATAAAATATACAAAATTAGTTTATTTTGCACTTGATTTTATATTTTTCAATAAATAAGCGCCCGTGTCTTGTCTTAAATTTTTTTTTAAATATCGTGTCCTGTGTCCGTGTCGAGTCATGTCACGTGTTCCGTATCCGTGCAACCTAGCTAGTCATTTGCAGTTGTCTTTTATCAATTTCACAGAGTAGCGGCTGCAGTTTTTCATTATGGTAAAGGGAAAAAAAATTTAAAATAAAAAATCTATGGTCAAAGAAGCTGGGATTGATCATAAAAAGCTAACAATAATTGTTCATCAGCATCAAACTCTCTTTGCATGGACTTCAGCCGAAAACCTCAACTTATGTGTCGGACACTCTGACACGAAACGACATTCCAATTTTCATTTCCCGTATTCTAAATGTTTAGAAAATACCATGTCCCATATCATATTTCATGTCGTGTGTCTCGTATCCATACTAACATGGGCATCAAACAAAGTGAATCCAAACCGAGAAAACACCAAAAGGCAGACAATTCAAGAAGCCAATCTCAAACTGATGCAATTTTCCCACCACCATCAATCTATAACTCCTAATTCAAGAAACAAGAAATTGAGATTTATCCACTCTCTCCAACCATATATACTAAGGATTTGATTGAAAATCCAAAATCCCTTCAAGGCAGAAGTTCAGAAACTGTAACTGACCTCAAAATCATCAAACAAGCTGCCATAACTCCCACCACCATCTCTCTCATCCTTCCTCTTCTCATACTCTGCATCATCAGTCGGCAACTCGTGCCGGCATACCGGGCAAGTGTTTCTCATCCCAAGCCACGGCAGAATGCAATCCTTGTGGTAGAGATGGCTGCAGGGCAGTATGGTCATTTTCTCCCCAATGCTGATCTCATCTTTACAAACTGCACAGACAACAGCTCCATTGTTCGTGTCAAGATCCTCCTTTGCCAGCACCAGCAACGGCAGATTCTCCACCACTGACTTTGCCGCCGGCGGACTCCCTTTGGGAGGGTTTTCGTTTTCCACCAGATGCTCGAAAAGGGCGTCGTATTCCATGGTCGGAATGTGATCTTCAGGGAGGTTTAGGTGTGGGGCTTCGCCGCCATTGATGACGTCATCACCATCTTCTGCTTCGTAGTCGTTCTCGAATTCGAGATTCATTTCTAAGTGATTCACTGCGGAGAGGACTTCCCATTCTATGTTCCGCCGTGCCTCCGCCGCTCCTTCGCCGGAATCAACCAGGCTAGAAATCTCGATTTCTGATGAAACGGAGATTTCTTCAATTCGATTGGTGACGAAATCGAGATTCTCCCTCTCGTCAAATTGAATCCTCTCGCTAACCTCCTCCCAATCAAACTCATCCCTCTCGTTCTCAATTGGGCGATTCCTATGAACCCTAACCCTAAAATCAGAATCATCGTCTTCACCGTTAACAAACCCTGCATTTACCTCGAATTGATCGGAATCGGACTCCGAACCCAGGCCGACCACACGTAAGCTCGAGCCGAGGCCTCCGAACACCACGCGCGGCTCCTCCGCGCGGCGCGAATCCAGATCCCAAATTCCATCATCCGCGAGAGGAGAGCGGCGCGGCTCGAACAGATCCGTCACGTAATTCATCTGGTCTTCGTCGTCGTACTCCTCGCCGCCTCCGAAGAAGAAGCAATTAGGATCCTCGTACTCGCACCCCAAATCCTCGGCTTCCGAGTTCAAGTTGAACCCTAGATCGAACAGCGTCGCGTAGTCGTCGACGGAATAGGAATTTGAGGGATTGTTAGGTGGGGAGAATGAATCGAGATCCAAAACGAGATGATGTGGTTGGGTGTTGAACTCCTCTTCCTCGTCCACGGATTCTTCCATATGGGACCCTATAACAGTATGAACGGATATCAATGACGGCGGCAGCCGGCGGATCCGGTGAAGATTGGAGACCTCCGCCATCGGAGCAAAAAAAAATAATCAATTCTTTAGTGATTTTTGTTTTCTGATTTTTTGTTGTTGATATTTGAATTTAATTCGCTTGTTGCGAAAATAATGTTCCTCTCTTAGTTTTCTCGGCCTTTTTTTGGAAAGTTTCCTTATTACTCCCTTCATCCCGCTATTTGTGGTTCACTTTTCCGAAAGGGGTGTCCCATTATTTGTGACCACTTTCCAAATTTGATAAAAAATTACTACCATATCTCCTACTCTATCATCTTCTCTCTCCTACTTTATTACATTCTCTCTCCTGCTTTATCAACCTCTCTCATTATCTTATTTATCTTATCTCTCATACTTTATCATCTACTCTCTCTCATAATTTATCATCTAATCTCTTAATTCCCGTGCCGAAAAAAACGTGGCCACAAATAGCGGGACGGAGGGAGTATATCTTTACTATTATAATTAACAAAATTTAATTTCGAATACGATTTTAATCATGTACTATTTCTCTTCTCTTTATTCTCTCTTCTCTTTATTCTCCTTTTCTCTCGTACTAAAAAATTATACTCCCTTTGTCCCATTATGATGTCTCGTTTTTCTTTTCAGGTCGTGTCAATAAAACCGTCTCATTTGCTTTAATGGTAAGAAACACTTTACATTCAACAATGAAGGGACCCTCATTACTCATAACTCATCACATATTCTCATACACTATTTCTCTTCAAAAGTTTCTCTTTCACGATTTCATTTTCCTCCGAACTTAGAAAATTATGATTTTTGACTTTTCTAAAACTTTAGATTAATTATTTATATGCAACATAAAAAGAAAAAGGAAATAATGAAAAAGAAAATAATGCCTTAATAAAATTTAGATAATTTTTCCTTCATTCGTACCAATCATTCATCGGAAATTGTTTTAATTTTTTAATAAAACTCATAAAATATATATCTAAATAAAGTTTTTGAAGTTTCGTGCCGAAAAGAAATGAGATGGAGGGAGTAATATATTAAATCCATTCCATTTATCACATTTCTCTTTCTCATTACTTTCTTTCTCACGTATTTATTTTCACCCTCGACCAAACAAAGGCTTGAATGTTTGGATTGAAATTTTGGTTATTAATTTAGATGGGAAGAATAATCTACTAATGTAATGAAAATGGCATCATTAAAAAGCTTCTACAATGAAATTCTCCCCGTGCATTCTTAGTTACAAAAACTGCAGAAATATACCATGATAAGAGACACTTAACATGAAAACACTTGTTGCAGAAAAATGTTTAACCATACCAAAGAAAAGGGTTCTGCTGCATTGCTCAACATGTATGATTTCTTGCCAATTTTACTCATCCGAGCGACTCGCGCGTGAGGACAAGCGCCGGTGATATCGAGCTTCAGTAACTCACAGCTGAAAATATGGAAGCTGCAAGTGCTGGGATTGCCACTATGAGGACTATGAAGAAGACATAGTTGAATTTGAGCTGCCTCGCATCGATGTTTCTAGCTGTGTCGAGCTCGGAGGAGGGATCATCATGCCTTGTATTGGTCCCAGTTTCTGACTGGAAACAAACGTTTATACTATGTTAAAAGATTTAAAATTGTCAATGGTAATAACAAATAATGTCTAGCAAAATCATATCTAAGTCATTACCAGGAGTTCAGATGTTTTAAACAAGTGCAATGAGTAAAACTGCGAAAGCCCTGACTTATGCGTAGTGCAAAGTATGTCTCCGATTTAATGAATGGCAAATTTGAGAGCAAGGTTTAATGCTATGCGTACTACTCCCTCCGTCCCGCCCGATTTGTCTTGTTTCTTTCCCGCACGGAGATTAAGATAAACAGTTGATTGTGTGTAGAGAAGTAGGCACCACAAAGAAAAGGTGAGAGTTTGTGTAGTACTCCCTCCGTTTCGCTATTAGCGGCTCATTTTTTTTTTTCAGCACGGTTGTTAAAAGAGTAGATGATAAAGTATGAGATAGAATAGTTGATAAAGTAAGAGAGAGAGGAGATGCTTGAAATAATAAGAAAGTAGATGATAAAGTAGGAGATAGAAGATGAGTGAGACAATGAGAAAGTAAATAATAAAGTAAGATAAGAGAAGATGATAAAATAATAGAAAGAGTATTAAAATTTACTAAATTTGGAATAAGACACTTTTAGTGGGACGTCTCAATTAGGAAAGTGAATCGCTTTTAGCGGGACGGAGGGAGTAATTATTTTCCATTTTAAGAAATAAGACAAGTCAAGCGGGACAACCGGAAAAGGAAAACAAGACAAGTCAAGCAGGACGGATGGAGTATATAATTGTAATGAGGAAGAAGTAAAGCTAAAAGAAGAACTAACCTGAAAAGTGGGGGGTGAAGGCTCTGTTATTTCCTCGTTGCTTTCTTTTGCAGGACTTCGGTTCTTGCTGTCGCTCTTAGATAGCTTAACTTGTTCTGCTTTAGCATCAAGATTTCCAGTCGCAGTAACTGAAGGGGCCTTCACTTGCTGTAAGAACTTTATTGCAACTTTCTTCTCCTTCGTTAACGATGATACCTTGGAGGAGCAAAAGAAACACAGAAAATTCTTAGTGGCAAGGCATAGATTCCAAAAAAATACGAAAATTTTAGAGTTTCAAATTATGCTGTTAATTTCGTATTACAGCATAATCACTAAATTACTCACAAGTTCCCTATAAGTGACCAAACTATAGCTTAATAACAAATGGCGAAACGATATTGCACATATAGCATGAATAAAAAGTGGCCTTCTTATACTAACTTCATAAACTTGGCTCTTTATTCTCTCCTAGAAAGCATTTTTTCGTAAAATCTCGTCTAATAACAAGTGAAAACTCTATTCCAATGCGGAACGAAAGAGACAATATACAGTATGGGTCAAAAGATTTATGATACTTCGCTTGATTCGGGGAAACTACAGAATATATAAAGATCCAATTTAGTCAAGTAGAGCCGCTCTAAGATCAATTATTTTATTTGTAGCAAACAACAAAACTAGTTAGCTTATCCAAATCTTAGGTTATAGGAATCAAAGTAACTAAAAAGGTAGTTTTATTTAAAAAGAATTATATCTAACCTGCTTATGGAGGCGTTCTCTTTCGAGCGCCAACTGCACTACTAAATCTGTAATCAGTTTAGTCTGAACCCTTATATCTTTCGCAGTTTCTTTCTTGGATTCATCAGCACGATGCAAAGATGTTTCAAAGTGTTTCATTCTAAGATGTAGAAAACTCATTTCTTCCATTTGTTCCGCGTTGGACTCGGATAATAAAATACACTTCTGCTCAGCAATCTCAGTCTGACTTTCAGCCCTTAGAACCTTCGACTTTAGATCTTTGATTAAGTTCTCCATATCCTTGATCGTGCATTCGAACATGGTTTGTCTCTCTTGACTAGCTTCAGCGGATGCCACTGCATGCAGTTGCTTAGTCTCAGAATCATGCAATTGCCTCACCAATTTTTCCACCTGATTAGTCGTATCAGTAATGTTACTCTTCAAGCGGCAAACATCTGCATAAAGACCCATGTTGGACTCGCTAAGCTTTTGACAATCGGCTGCAGAAATCGCAGCTCTATTTTCAGCTTCAGAAGCTTTTTCTATCAATTTTTTGTTTTGCTCAACAAATTCTTCGAGTTTACATCTCGACTCCCTTTCTCGTTGAACTATTCCATTAGTACTGAACTGTGCCATCTGGATTCGTCCAAGTAGTTCTTTCGAAACCCTGAAGAGTATTTCTGCACTATTTTCTGCCTCAAACAGTCGTTCCCACATATCTTCAGCTTCCTGTTCCATGCAAAAGACTTCTTCTTGCAGCCGAAGTTTCAACTCTTCTTCGGTTTCTCTCGACCCAATTAACTTCTTCTCAAGATCAAATTCCCGAGCCCATGACTTCTCAAGCATTCTCAAGGTACTCCTCTGTTGCTCTGCTATCTGCATGTTAATCTTTGCACTTAAACCGGGGGCGTTGTTAGTTTCCAAACAATCAACCTCTTTTCTATCTTTGCCTGTCAATATTTCAACTTATAATTAGGTAAAGAAATGCATTCCTTGAAACATATACGTCTGAGAGGTCGCAGTTACATTACTAAAAATCTACTGTAGGTTTTGGAATTAATGCCCAAGCAAAGTTTCTAAATTATGATGCCGATTATTACTATGCACCAAAATGAACAGTGAATCTCCTCAAGAAAGTGGATATTAGTTGACCACAGTAACTCCTGATGGACTAAAAAACGTCTTCCAATCAGAACTGACCATGTTAACGAGAAACTAAAAAAAGAAAATGAGATAGAATAACATACAATTTTCATCACCAGAAGAAGCTATTAACATCCTCTCGAAGTTGGTCGATTGCATCTTTATGTCAGAAACCAGGTTGAAAGACTGCTTTAAAAAGTTCTCACAATAGCACAACTTGTCTTCTATATTATAAAACGTATGACCAAGATGTGTGAGTGAAGAGACAAATTCCCGAGAACTGACAATCTCAGAATGAAGAGCAGATAGAAAACTCTCTAGTTCACTGACTTCAGCATCCAAAAACCCGCGCAGAAGGTCAAATTCTAATGCATTAACAATAGGACCTTCCGGTTTATGATCCTCTTTTAAAGAAAAAGACACATAACCATTTTCCTTTGAAGCCATATGCATGACAAGTATGTCCAAATTAATCAACTTTTCAGATGAACGTGCTATATCTAGCTGAACCCTCGTTAAAATTTCTACTGCACTTTCTAGTTCGCGCGTAGTGTTTCCTCCAGATGATACAACTTCAAGCGAATCAATATTGTTTGATTCGGCCTCCAATTCACCATAACTGACATTTTCAGTGGAAGCAGTTTTGTGTTGAATACTGTCAGAACTCATTTCAACTCTTACGGTGTTCAGTTCCAGTCCTGAAAAGGAGAGTAATTTTTTAATCAACAATATTGAGATTAACTGATACTCATCTAATCCACTAAAGAAGACTAAACAATCTGTAAAAGGATCAGCAAATTGAAATAATTCTACAGACCAAAATCAACATTGGAAAGTATATCAATGGGAGGAAATGAAAATAAAAAAACAAAATAGTCCGCAAGTTACATAGAATGTTGGTTGCATTGTAAAAATTAAGTATGAAACTTTACGCAATGGAACGGATACATCACAATTACGAATGACCACCAATCCACCACTTCCCTACTTTGAAGACAAAACTCATCGCCAGTTGAATATGGGAATGATAGCAGCAACCAAATCAAAACTCAGATATCATGATTTTCAGTTCATATTAACCCAAAAACTAATCCAAGATTCTCACACCTTAATGAAAATCTACGATCTCATATAATCGAAATAACATCATCCTATATGCACAATTGCAAATTTCTACCTCTTCCAAACTTTAGAAAAAGCAAGGGTTTCACTGTATCATGTAAAGGTAATCAAACTAAACCAATGTAATCCAATCCTGCCAACTTAAAGCCACCTATGTGAATGAGAATTGACGAAAATGAGGCTTTAAAACTATAGTCTTGCTTCCTTCTACTTTTTAGCTGATTTTAACAATGATTGGAGTTGAACAATGATGAAAGCAACAAATCCTAAATCAAATCAATTATATTATCAAACACTTCCTAACAAATTGCTTCCACAAAATATCCTATCGTTCGATCGACATCCTGATTCTTGCACTTACAAGCTCGCAATTGCAAATCATCTTAATTAGGGGGAAAAGAACACTTAACTGCTGCATCAATCAACAATTTACATAAAATTCAGAAGTAGTTCCGTACAGAAGATGATCAGAGTTCCAAATAATAAAATCTGCAGCTTCAAAAAACTACGGCATCATTACTTGAGCACACAGATGCAGCAGCACGAATCAATTCCAGATAGATCAAATTAAAATGCTTCAAAATTAATCAATACACAGATTCACAAAAACAGAAACAACAGATTCTACAATTAATATGCGGGTGGAATTGCGATTGAAGTACGCATAAATGATGGAGAAAACACTGATCTAAGAAGAACGTACAGTTGAGGAAATGCCGCGGTGGAGAGTGGTGAGTGCTCGCTTAATTTAATTTTAATTTTAGTTTTATTTATTTCTTGCAAAGTGAGATTCTACGCCTCCACGGTGTTGCCATGCACGCGGATGTCACGTGATGTTTCTTGGGGTCACGTGCAAGTGAGATGCAGTCTGTCTGCTTAGTGGTCCTCCAGGCCCGTGTAATTCGAATTAATCATCTGCAGTTTGGGCTTTTTTTAAACAGTGAAGCCCATTAACAATGCCTATGCCATTCTTCTTTTTTTTTCCCCCCCCCCCCCCCCCCCTCCCCCCTTTTTTTTTTTTTTTTTTATTTTTTTTTTTTTTTAAGATATTACATACTAAAATAAAAAAATTATACTACAAAATTAGCTTATAAAAATAATATTAATTTTCTATTCAATATACTATATTTAATTTTATTTTTATTGCCATTCTTCGGATGCATTAAAAGTTATAAATGTTTATTTTTTAATTAAATTAAATGTCCATTAATGGGCGGAGAGCTAGACGGACTCCCGAAGTTAGGGCTGGAAATCGAAAAATGGGTATCGAATAATAATCATACCGTAATCTAATTATGTATCGGGTAATCGGGTTATGGTCGGTTATGAAGTTTATAGTATTTTCGGATAGCGGTATACCCGTTCGGTTAATACGGTATACATGATAACTGTAGTATTTCATTAAGTCAGTTTTCATTTTAATTTTAAATATCTAAATTTTTTATTTTCAAAAAATCAATTAGTCAATATATGTATATTCACTATATTGGAAATTTGGAATGGATGGTCCGTATGTGACTTTACGTTATTTCTTATTAAAAAATTGGCCTAGTTGATTATTGTATTATTTTTTGATTAAATCATAATAATTGAAAAGATAAATATGGTTATCTTGTTAACATCGTACCGTACCCGATCGGGTACCGAGTAACCGATTAACTGATCGGGTACGGGTGCGGTTAATGTAATACATGTTATATCAGTTATGGGTAACCGTTTTTTGGATGCGATTAACCCGTAACCACCCCTATTTCCAGGCCTACCCGAAGTCATACAATCATATATATCGGCATAATGAAAAATAGTAACTTATAGATTGATATTGAAATATAGTACAATAAAATAGGGAAAAAAATTGCAAGGCCTAACACAATGTTCAATCAAAACTCAAAAAAAAAAAGGAAAAAATGACAATTCGAAATGGCTCCAAACACAAAGGTTTGTGTGTACTATTTTTATATACCCTTGTGTGTACCACTCCACAAGGGTATTGACATGTATTAAATGTGACCCACTTGTTTTAATGAAAAATGTTACATGGCAATAGCCTTGTAGTGTGGTACACATAAGGGTATACGAAAGTGGTACATACAAGCCGCTCCGGGCTCCAAAGGATTACTCGTAAAGATGATGAACAAAATTATTTCAAGACATCATGAACTGCCCTTACCAAATAAATAAAGAAGAATGAAAAGAAAATACACAAATATTAAATCTTTTGATGTTATAACCAACACTAATATAGATTTTGAAATTTTAATTTTACATTATGACATGTGACTCCATGTGCACATTGATTTAAACTATAGCTAAAGAAGATTATGACAACGAATAATTAGAAATTTCAAATTGAATATGAATGGTGAATTATTTTATGTAGATCCGTGTTTCGTGATGCTCTCGTGTCAATCATATTTAATGTGACTTGTTGGTCATGCGCCCATTTTTATACATTAATGGAGAGAAATGTCAATTTTTATCGTTAATTGATTGATTTATGTTCGATTTTTGTCATTTAATGTGATCGTGTTTGATTTTAGTTATAAATTTTTATAAAGCATCTGATTTTAATTATATAATTTTATAAATTGTCTTAGTTTGATCCTCTCACGGAAATTGTCAAACAAAAAAAATCGTGTGAACTACACACTATTCGTCAGATGATTAAAATCAAACATTTTGTGAAGTTACGTGACAATCAGCGGACACTTTTAAAAGTCACATCACGTAAAAGCAGATAGAGGTTGTGTTTCAGAACGAAAATTATACTCATTTTAATAATAAAAGTGTTCATTTTTTTTGTCCCCCGACTATATAAAATGTTCGATTTTAATCTTATAATGAAAAATGTAATTCACATGCATTATTTGTTAGACAATTTTCAGCGGAATACAAAAATCGAACCTTTATAAAATTATAAGATCAAAATCAAACACGATCACATTAAAAGAAAAAAAAAACACATGTCACATTAAAGAATTAAAATCGATATTTTATCACATTAATATCATGAATTTTCTATCGTAACATACTAATTTATTGAGTGTAAAATAAAATTCGAATACGAATACGATTGATCGATATGGTGATTCTTGACCTGTTAAAACCTTGTATGGATGTGAATGCCACCTCATCTTGCACAATAAATATTCATGTTTATTAATTTTCACACTTCGGCTTCACACTTACGCGGCTGTCTGATCGAATTGTTTGAATTTCTTGCAATATGGCACTAAGTCGTAATCAAGAAAATTAAATAATGTTAATAAACTTGTTTAAGCATTCATAATCAATTCAATTAGTGGGTCGTGATTCCGAATTTCGAATCTTCCAATCAATTTTACTGAGTGGATTCCTTATTAACTGCCAGCATTTGTCCACGTGTCACAATATTGATCATACATACATTTTTAGTAGTATAATATTGTCATGTTTTAACCTTTATTGCCTAACCAAAGTTTCCTGGCCATGTAATTTCCATGAATTTTATAGTTAGTGATTCTGATTTATAGATAAATTATACCATACCGATCCCATTTGATTTGTCTCGCTTTTCTTTCAGACGTTCCATTTAACTTGTTTCATTTAAAAAAAAAATATAAGTATTTTTTTTAGGACTCACTTGTTTATATACATCCAATCAGTCACCTTAAATTTTATGTCAAAAAAATGAGACAAATGGAAAATGAGACGAAATGAATAGTATTGATTTAAATAGAGAGGGTTGGCTTCGCAGTTTAGGAAGAGACTTGAAATAAGATTATGCGACTCCAACGAAATCAAATGTGAGCATTGGACAAAATCTATAAAATTATTGTAAATTTGAAAAATTCTGACATTTAGATATAATTTTGAAATCTTGACATTAAATATATATATATATTTTAAATATACCCTATAGTCTATTTCTTAAATATCACACTACTCAAAATATAAATTCTAAATTTCTAACTTAATTTGAAAGCCATATTTTGATGTGGATATTTTCGGGATGTTGCTAATAACCAACGAATGATAAGTATTTTTTTCTTGTGTATATCATATTTTAATGAGAACTTCTTGATGAGTAGATTACTGTTACCATGTATTATTTGACGTAAAATAGATAATGAATTTGTTTATGTCTTTTGTCGATTTTTTTTATGATTTGATAGATAATTTGATAAGCAAATAATTTTTTTCCTGTGTTTCAAAATACTCATAAAAAATAAATCCCGAATAGTTTAATGTCATATGATTATTATTACCATTATTATTGCTAACCGCGTTTAATTGACTAATCTGTACCATTAACAGCTAATTAGAGACAAAATTAATTAATTAAAAAACAGAAACAAAAAACATGTTCCTTAAATATTTGTTAAAATGTCTTCGTCGTCATCATTTCGTTTTTTTTATTTTTATTTAGAGCAGAAATCAATTCACCATTCGCGGCCTCTCAAGCTTTTGGAGGTCTTCTTTCTCTCGTTAAACGAAGTGGACCCCCAAAAGCAGAACAAGCCGTCGAAAACGACGTCTGCGCGCGTAGTATTCTCGGTCGCAATTATTGTGCTTATTGCTCGATCCACTGTTCATTTAACTGTTTGCAGAAAAATCTAAGGTTTGATTTCTTCTTTACATTAAAAACACTTTGTTAATTATTATTATTATTATTGTTGTTTTTACTGTTGTGAATGTCTACAGTATGAATTCGTGAAAAACGTTGCGTGGAGAATTCTCCTTCTGTCTCTATATATCCTATCCGTGTGTTGTTCATCTTTCCAACTTGTGACTTTGGAAGATATCGAGTTTCCATAGTTATTCATTTTGTTGAGTCGGATTATCCGGATTTTGGGTTTTGATTGCTTCGTCTTCCTCTTGGTTTTGGGTTTTTGAGGCTTAATTTAGGTTTTGTAGTTTTCTTCATTTTTGGGTGAATCTGATAACTTCAGTTGCAAAGTCTTGTTGGATTTCTTTGATTTTGCTTGTTCAAGTTTTCAGAGATTGATCTTGTTAACATAATTGATAAATGCCAGTTTCTTGAAACTTTCTCTTGAGGAATTGTTACAAGGTAAAGAAATTATTGAACTCAATCTCTAAATGTTTTGGAATTTTTCACTAAAAGTTGAATTTGAATTTGAATTTTGTGGCAAATATCAGAAATAGAATTGATCTGAAGGGTTTAATTCATTTCTGAATTCTTTGTGCAGATCTTTTATAAAGAGTATCAAGATCTACTGTCAGTACATTGGGAAACTCAATCTCTCTTGGATTAATTTGATAAAATCTTAAAAATGACCATTGAAAGTATTAACCCTATCAAAGAGAAGAAGTCAAGGAAGAGCAAGCAGCCACTTGTTGATGAGAAATCCCCTCTGCTTCCCACCACGCATGGAGATGATAGTTTTGAAGAGTTCGATGGAGCTTCTTTCAGTGGGGCAGTCTTCAATCTCTCCACCACAATTGTCGGTGCCGGAATCATGGCTTTGCCTGCAACCATGAAGGTGTTGGGACTTATCCCCGGGATTGCTGCAATCATCTTTATGGCATTCTTGACCGATGCTTCGATTGAATTCTTGCTTAGATTTAGCCGGACTGCGAAATCGGCTTCTTATGCAGGCCTAATGGGAGATTCTTTTGGAAATCTTGGGAGAATATTGATTCAACTTTGTGTTATGGTGAACAACATTGGTGTGCTTGTAGTATACATGATCATCATAGGTATAATCTTGATTGAATTTGAGTTGTTTTTGTGTATGAATGCTCCTATGTTGATTGATTTGAGTTTGGATTTGTTGAAGGTGATGTGCTTTCTGGAACAACATCGGAAGGAGTTCATCATGCTGGTGTTTTGGAGGGTTGGTTTGGAGAACAATGGTGGAACGGACGATTTTTCGTTCTCCTTGTTACCACACTTGCCATATTTGCACCACTAGCCAGCTTAAAGAGAATTGGTGAGTCCCTTTTTGTTCAGTCTATCTATTGATTGGAAGCTGGTACTTAATGCAATGTTGAATTACTAGATGAAATTGCACTAACGTATTCGGAGTTGATGAATAGTTTAGAATATTTTGCGAAATTTGTTCTCTATATGAGTAAATTGCTAAGAAACACAACTGCAGAGCATACCTAAGTGAGACTCTGTGATAGCTTGCTTTTGATGAAATTATACTCCCTACTTATTTGTTTTATTAATTTAGTGCTCCTAATGTTCAAAAATATCATTCTCGTGAGTTTTTTTTGAAAATGCGAAACAAAAAAACTATATCCGATCTTATGCCTCCAAGAAAGTAGCTAATTTATCTTATTTTCTCATGTTGCAGTTTTGTATGATTTGCTAGTAGATTTATTGTCATAGGCTTATACTTACTATACTTTTAGCTAAACTCTTCTTGTATTTTATCTTTGCAGATTCATTGCGATACACATCTGCTCTATCAGTTGCACTTGCTGTTGTCTTCCTTGTTATTACTGTGGGGATTACACTCTACAAGTTGATAGATGGAACCGTCCTCATGCCTAGATTGTTCCCGGAAGTCACAAACCTGACTTCGGTCCTCAATCTTTTCACCGTAGTTCCAGTTCTCGTCACTGCTTACATCTGCCACTACAATGGTAAGCAATAACTAGCTTGCATTCTTGTGCTTTTCCATAATAATAATAGTCTTTGGTGGGAATCTTCTTCCTACTGTTAGATTTTAAAGTCTTTTACTATTTTACTACTTCCTCTTTAGATTTCGAATTATTTTCTAGTAATGGTTAAGAATTGGTTTTGTTGATATAGAGTTGTATATATTTGCAATAGTAGGGTCGTCGTATTCTATGGTAATGATTCTACCATATATGTCTTTATCATTTTGTCGAAAATCGCTTTTACGGTATAGACGCTTATGACCTCATTCTCTATGCCTTGCGGTAATGATTCCTCTGACATTACGACCCTTACCACAATGATGCTGTCCATAGATCAAATTATTTCATAGATTGGATCCACCGATGAAGTGACATATTAATGGATTTCAAAGGCCTCAGATTAGACCATAGATTTATTGATCTTGATTCTTGAATTATTCTTGTTTTGCAGTTCACTCAATAGACAACGAGCTCGAGGACAACACAAAGATAAAGGCAGTGGTTCGAACTTCCCTTGCCCTCTGCTCAAGCGTATACGTAATGACCAGCCTCTTTGGATTCCTCCTGTTCGGTGACGGAACTCTTGACGACGTTCTAGCCAACTTCTCAACCGACCTCGGAATCCCATTCGGATCCTTGCTCAACGATGCTGTCCGCGTAAGCTACGCAGCCCACTTGATGCTTGTCTTCCCCATTGTATTCTACCCACTCCGGATCAACTTAGACGGCCTCTTTTTCCCATCCGCCAAGCCTCTCACTTCAGACAATGTGAGGTTTGCATCACTCAGTGTCGGCCTCATTGCCGTCATCTTCCTTCTTGCGAATTTCATCCCGAGCATTTGGGACGCGTTCCAGTTCACCGGAGCAACTGCAGCTGTTCTCATCGGCTTCATCCTCCCCGCTGCAATTACTCTCCGGTAAGTCAATAATTCAAGAAATCAATTCTATCTCATGCATTAAGTCGAAAAAGGGTGAATAATCCTAATTCAAGAAATCAATTCTATCTCATGCATCAAGTCGAAAAGGGTCTAATTCGTGCATCGGATGTTGTTTGTGTAGTGATCGATACGGGATATCGATAAAGAGGGACAGGGTGTTGGCTATTGTGATGATCGTTCTTGCTGTCTTCTCCAATGTGATTGCCATATACAGTGATGCATATGCGTTGTTCAAGAACGGCCCGGCCCGGCGCGATTGAGACCGTCTGATGCTTGTCTGATTTGAGACATGGATTGCAAGGTGATCATAATGAGACACTATTCTTATTCGGAGAAGACGAGGTCATTGATGAGTGACCTGTCTTGAAATGTACAGAGTTGTTTGTTCAAACCATACCTTTGCTATTTGTTGTATTTTAGTGTGCTATATTACTATTGCTGGGCTGAGAATGTGTAGAATAAACCAGAAATGAGTATCAATTTCAGACTATCTTCAGCTGTGATGGAAATACTCCTCCCGTCCCATCGAACTTGTCATAATATTTCTTTTCGCCACGGTTATTTAGGAAAGTTGATGTTAGTTGGTAAGGTGTTGAATCCATATAATTTTAATTAATTACTCCTTCCGTCCAATTTATATTGACCATTTTCTCATTTCGACCCGTTCCATTTATATTAGACCATTTCCAAAAAAAGAAAAAATAAATACTACATTCTCTCATATTTTAATATTTCTCTCACCTACTTTATCATTTTCTCTCTTACCATCTCACTCATCTTCTTCCTCTTATTTTATCATCTATTCTACTTTCTTAATTCTCTTGCAGGAAAGACAATGTGTCACCTCTTACTTTATCATATACTCTACTTTCTTAATTCTCGTGCAGGAAAGACAATGTGCCAATATAAATGGGACGGAGGGAGTATTTAAAATTGATTTGTAAGGTGAAGGTGTGAAATTCATTTAATCAATTAATATTTTTAAGTTGATTTAAGTTGTTAAGGATGTGAGACTTATTTTTTTATTTAGAAGCAAGAAAAATTCGGTGTAACAACTCTAAAAGGAATATAAGATAAAATTCGGTAGAACTGAGAGAGTTTATACAAGTGCAAATTTCCAAGAAAATTATGAGTTAGATTTCATACTGGGATTAGATGAGTTATACAACATAAATTGCAGCAACAGAATCTTTGGTTAATTAGATCTACAAACTAAAAAATGACCAATTTTTCCTATAAAATTGAGAGCATGAATGATTACAAAAAAATTGACTTAAGAAGTAGTAATTCATAAGGCAGCAGCTTCCCTACCCAAAGAATCATTTGTATATACCGAGGTCGAGACTCTCCGCTGCTAACAAGTGGTATCAGAACAGGTCCAAATTCGAACATCCGCTCTTATACCCGTTTCCTTGGCTCTACAAGAGTTGGCTTCACGAACCGATGCAACGCGTAATATTCCCGGTCATACAGGATCTGCTGATAAGAAACAACAATTCTCAGCATATTCAAAATGAATTAAGCTTGTGAGAAACAAGACTATGTATACATTATCTCATTTTCTGCTAAGTGAAAGAGATCACAGTCCCCTCCATCCTCAGCCCTTAGTTCCGGGAGGCTTGAAACAGTCGATTTTGCAGAAAACAGCTGATTTCATCATCTCTCCAAAGCTGCCACAATTCAAGTCTTACAGTTAGAATAATTTATGAACATCTTGAACAATTAATCACAGGAAAACACATATATACACAGATCAGAGTAAGGTGTGTGCGTGTGCGGGTGTGTATCAGTATACGAGCGAAGAATCTTTAGAAATCTAAGTTGAAGCCAACCGATCTATGCTTTTCCTCGCTCTCTCTGGCTGCTCAGCGTTATTACCGGCCTTCTCTGTACAATCCGTACCCTTTCTTGACTTTTCATCTGAGCTTTCTCTAGGCTTTTCTTTATGATCTGAGCTTGGTCTAGACTTTTCTCTATGATCTACGCTTTGTCTGGGTTTGGAATCTACAGCATTTTGAGCATTGTCCATCTGATTCGTAGATCCTACAGACCCATTTCTCGAATGTCCTGATTTTTCAAGGGCTAATATGAACTTCTTCAAATGCTTTATATATTCTGGGTAAAGCTCCAGATCACAGTGATTGCCACCGTTAACCCATAATGGCTCGTACTTGTCTTTGCAAAGCTCCCAGAGCTGCTTACCGTGAGAGTGGTCTACCACATCATCTTCAGTTCCCTGTTAAATGTCAGAGTAAGATGCCTCTGTTAGGAAACCAAGAGAGAGTAAAAGTCTACAAGCAAAGACAACAGTGCAGATCAGAGGAAAATAATGTCATTACGGATAAGACGCACATTGTGATAATTGGAACGAACATAATGCATCGAAAAAGGTAAACCACAAAATGTTAGTATAACGGATACAAAACTACTGCAGGTACCAATAAGATACTCAAAGTGGGACAATCAGTTCAGAATATTACTCCCTCCGTCCCACTAATGTTGTCTCGTATTCATTGTTCGGCCATTCCGTTATCGTTGTCTCATTCCGAAAATGGATACCAACGAGTAGACCAAAACCAATTTAAACAAGTGGATTACACCACTGTAAACATTTTCACCAAACTTTCTTAATCAGCGTGCCTAAAAGCAACGAGACAACAATAGCGGGACGGGGGAGTAGGATACCCAGATATGCTACCACACATCTAATCATTTAAAAGAGTGAAACTGGATGCGAAAAACTAAAGCTATAAAAAGCTAGGGGCTTAATACTGTCATACAGACAGAAAACCATATTCCCGAAGAACTTAAGATAGTCAACAATTCTTTAACCTTGTGAAGAGAAAGAGACTTACATGGATGACCAATACCGGGCATTGGACCAATGGGATTTTATCGATATTCTGAAGAAGAACCAGTGTTACCATGAAAATCAACAAAAGGGTAGCAGTAGCACAATGCGAAACTTGTATGAAATACGATTACCTTATAAATGTCAAACCAGTATGTGCGTTTAACAGGATACATAACTCTAAGTCCAGACATGATTGGGCTATGAAGAACCACAGCCCTTAACATGGGCAGACGAGATGCCAAATCCAAAGTAGGCCCACTCCCAACTGACTGTCCATACAATATTATGTCTTCCTCTTTCACCCCGTAAGTCTCTCGAAGGCACCCATATGCAGCTTCAATGTCGGAATACGTATTCAGCTCGGTTGGCTAAGAAAAAGAATAACACACAAAATAAGCCTTTTCAAATTAAAAGCTTCTCACTAATCCACTTCTCATACCTTTCCAGTGGATTGTCCGTACCCGGAATAGTCATACCTGTCGCCAGGCAAAATGAAATTCAGTAATGATTCATACTTCGTAGCAACATAAAGTTTAAACGTTTTCCATGGATTCGAGATCAATAAAAGAAAGAATCAACCTGAATGGAATCCTCCACAAGAGAAACAAAGGCAAAGCAAACCATGTATATATCAAACATGAATGTAACTAACTACCAATTTTATCCATTGGTCATAAGCACATACAGTTAAACCTCGATAAAGTAATAATCTTGCTAAGATAATAATTTCTTCCGGTCACGATATGAGTCAATGCACTAAAATAATGTTCGATAAAGTAATAATCTCGTTAAATGAATATCTTTTCTCGGTCCCAAGATTATTACTTTATCGAGGTATAACTGTATAAGCAGTGTCATTGTCTTCTTCAGCTATAAGGATCAAACAGTATCTTAATCAAAAGCCCAAATTCAATTCCTACTGATTTCCTTATCCTTATCCATAGTAGGAAAATGCACATCATAGCCACCAAATGAAGCATGAATTGATCTATGATTTGTATTCACATCATCTAGGGCCATGCCAAATTCATCAATCAAATTGGCCATCAAATCACATTATAATCCACCCAAGCATAAACAAAATCGCAAAAACACAAATCATTATGAAAATACCCCATCAAGTTGATTCGGAGGTGGATGCTGATTTCACTGAAGAGATCATACATCTGCCCCAGATCAGCGGCGTTCCCGTGGGAGTACAGCAGCGTCAGCTTCGCCATCGGGTTCTTCACGTACATCGCCACGATCTCCGTCCCTCTCTTCGTCTTCACTTTCAAAACGTCGACGTTGTCGTGGTTCGCCACCTCCGTCATCCTAAGCCTCCCGTTCCTATCCACCGTCACCCCGTACGACGCCGGATTCGGAGGAAAAAACGCGAACTTCGCCGCCATCGACGACGTCACCGTCCCCATCTTGCACCAATTTATGATTACGATTACGAAAATGAAGGAGAAGAGAAAACGACTCTCCTGATTCTAGCTCAAGAAAGCCGGCGTCATCAAATTTCCATTTTTGTGCGTTGAATAACGGATTAATTGATTCAACCGTTTAATCAGAGAATCTAGGTTTCAATTATTGATCTTTAAAGAATGTATAGATACACGGGGAGCTATATCTATATGTGCGTGTTTGTGTGTGTATTTTGAAATAAAATGGGGACAGGGAAGGAGGGATACCCGCCGTTAAAGAAGATGCTGCCACGTGTGACACCCGAAGACGATCGGAGGGTCTACAGTGATTCCACGCAATCCTGCTCTTCCAAAGGCGCTTTCAGTCGGGAGAAAGCGATTCTACGAGGGCTTCTGACACGTGGCGGCTTGCAGAGTATTCTCAACAGATGTTGTTCACTCTCTTTCTCTTTGGCCGCAGTTTTGAAAGTAAAAAGTTAGAAATACTTTTTTCGTTCAAATTATAATGTTCAGTTTTTTATTTTGAAATATTTTAAATATAATATTTAATTTTTCTTTTAGGTATATTATTTTAAATAATTTTTTTATAAGATCAACACTTTTATATATTTCTACTCACAACTAATAATTTTTATTAAAAATAATATAAAAAATAAAATAAACATTATAATTGGAACGAAAACGGAAGAAGTAGTTTATTGAACGATATATTTGGAACGAAATTCGTACTTATAGCAAATTATATGTAAGTTTGGAGTTTGGACTTTGGAAAGTGTAGGTTTTCTCTTTTTTTCTTTCTAATCGAAAAATTATTTTTTTTATGAAAAATACCGCAACTGCTACTCTTGTTGTCGTGAAACAGAGCAATATTATGATATTATTGATTCAATGGAGGTAAAAGGAAACTCAATTTGAAGCAATTCTTACTAATTTGCTTACACAAGATGAGATACTCCCTTCGTCACATTATAATAGTGCTTATTTCCTAATTTAGTTATCCTATTAAAAATATTATTTTTTTTAAAATGTAAAAAACTACGTGGACATAAATCAATTATCCCAAAATCAAATAATATATACAACAAAATATTTTTTTTTCTTGATCTTCGTATAAAAAAGAAATAGAACACTTATAATGGGACGGAGGAAGTATTAGTTAGTTAGCATGACAGAATTGCCATTCCAATACATGCTTATATGGATTGAAGGAAATATTAGGTTAGGCATGGCAAACTGTCATTTAAAAACTGAATGAAGTACCTAACAACTTGTACATCTCCATTAAAACGTTGTACCTCTACCATCTGACATCAGAGAAGCAGCAACTGCAGCAGCAGTTGGAACAACTCCAGTTGATGAAAGTAATTCAATACCCTCAATTATCTCATTCAATGAATACGTATATATAGAATACAACACATCCTTATCTATTCTAAGCTAGGATTATGGTAGGTTCTACAAATAAGGAAACAACTACACAAATTAAATGGATATTGATTTGTTACTATAATTTATCATGATATTGATTGATTTGTTACTATAATCTATCATGATCTTGATTTGTTACTATAATCTATTAGCCCCCCAGTCGAAGCAGGAGGTTCTTGAACATTGAGACTGTTGCGAAAATCTTCCAAAAGTACACGGGGTAGTCCTTTGGTGAAGATATCCGCTATTTGATAGCGCGAGGGAACGTGATGAACGCGCACTTGACCACGAGCCACTCGTTCACGAACGAATAAAATGTCTAGTTCAATGTGTTTCGTCCGCTGGTGCTGCACTGGATTGCCCGATAAATATATAGCACTAACATTGTCGCAATATAATAGTGTAGTTTGCTGCAAAGGACAATGTATAGTTTTAGAAGAAGATTGCGAAGCCAACATGCTTTAGAGACAACATTAGCAACTCTACGATACTCAGCCTCCGCACTAGATCGAGATAGAGTAGGTTGGCGTTTGGAGGACCATGAGACAAGATTATCACCAAGATAGACACAATAGCCAGAGGTCGATCGTCGCGTGTCCGGACGTGTCCACAGGTGTAAGAGATGGCTTACAATCGGTCATGCCGGCTTTCTCTAGAATTTTCGAGGCATATTTTTGCTGACTGAGAAAGAGACCATTGGATGTTAGGGTGACGACAATTCCCAAGAAACAGTGTTGCGAGCCAAGGTCCTTCATAGCAAATTCATTGGCCAGACTTGCCATAATAGACGTGCGTAGAGATTCTGAAGAGGCGGTGAGGATGATATCATCAGCATATAGCAAGAGGTAAGCGAGTTCCGGCCCTCGGCGATAGACAAATAAGGAATGGTCCGATTTGCAGTGGATAAATCTGATGGTGGAGACAAATATGGCAAAACGAGTTGACCACGCCCTTGGCGCTTGTTTAAGGCCGTATAATATTTTCTTTAGCAAGCACACATGATCCGGATATTGGCGAGAACGAAAACCAGGAGGTTGATGCATGTAGACAGTCTCTTTCAGCTCTCCGTGTAGGAACGCATTTTTTACGTCCAATTGATTGATGGGCCATGATTTGGATAAGGCCAGGCTAAGAACCGTTCTTATTGTTGCAGCTTAACAACTGGGCTAAAAGTCTCCTCAGAGTCAACACCAATTTGTTGAGACCTGCCATCACAAACAAGACGAGCTTTGTATCGCTCGAAAGACCCGTTAGAATGGAATTTATGCCGAAAAATCCACATACATCGGATAACATGCCCATGACTTGGTCTAGGTACTAAATCCCACGTCTCATTTTTAATAAGAGCATCATACTCATCTATCATGGCAGCCTTCCAGTGTGAATCAGACACAGCAGCCGCGGGAGTACGGGGTAAGGGTGACAGTGAGGGTTCGGCCGAAGCATGCAAATTAAGGTGGATGCGTGGCTTGGTGATTCCACGCATGCGTCGAGTTGTCATCGTACGAGGAGGTGGGGATGGTGTATTGTCATAGGAAGATGATGATGTGGGGGAAGAGGAAGTGGATGGTGGTGTGGTGTTGGTGGGTGACATCTGAAGAGAGGCTGGTGGTGAGGATGATGTAGTAGTATTGGTGTCCAGAGGATAAAAAAATGGAGGAAGAGGAGTATCATCGGTGGCAGAAGATGATGGTTGATGGGTTTTGGTGCCAAATGGAAAAGAGTATTAATCAAATATTACATGGCGGGAAATGATTATTCTTTTAGTCATGAGGTCAAAGCATTTGTAACCACGATGATTTGGCGGATACCCTAAGAAAACACATGGGGTGGAGCGGGATTGAAGCTTATGTATAGTGATAGAGGGAAAATGGGGATAACAAAGACATCCAAAAACCCGTAAGTGTGTATATGAGGGATTCCTATTATAAAGCATGCGGAGAGGGGAGGCATTAGCAAGGGTTTTTAAAGGAAGTATGTTGAGTAAATATGTGGTCATGGCTAATGCGTGATGCCAAAAATTGTAGGGTAGGGATGAGTGAGCAAGAAGAATTCGAAGATGATTGTTAATGGTTCGGATTTTACGTCCAGCCTCATGATTACGAGTGCATAAAATAAGCGGAGAGTGTTTTTGCTAACTTTGCTTTCTGCCATGTTTCTTACTAGCAGGGCGGATCCAAGATTACGATGTAGAGGGCGAAACTAAAAAAATTGATAGAGAAAATGGTGAAGTATACATTCGGGGGGGGGATTTTCTTAAAATTACATATATAAAAGGCAAATTGGATTTTTTAGTCCCCAAACTATGCGTGTTTGGCCAATTTGGTCCCTTATTTATTTATTTTAGTTAATTGGTCCCCAAACTATAAAATTTTGGACAAATGAGTTCTTCTGTTAATTTTTTTGTTTGTCAACTGTTAGTCAACGATTTTTAAAGGGTATTTTCGGTATAATATTATTGAGGACCAAAACATCCAAATATTGAAAGATTGAGGACCAATTTGACCAAATTTTTTTCTTTAATTTTTTTAAATTTTTCAAAAATCGAAAAATATTTTAATAATTTTGCTTTTTTTTAAGGAGCAATTATGTCAATTTTAAATAGGTTGAGGACCATTCCCGTTTATTATAATATATTTGGGGATCATATTACTATGAAAACGATGGATTAAAACATAAAGTATATTACTCCGTAACCAATTTTTTTCCGACTATTACTCTGAAAACAGAGGATTAAAACATAAAATATACGAAAAATTAATGAATAAATCATATTGGAATGAAAACATGTTTTGAAAGGAAATCTACTATAATTTTATTCATTGATTATCAAATATTCTACGTTTTTATCTCTCTTTATCATAATAATATATTCGGAAATTTTGATAAACAGAGCTATAAAATTTGAAGATTATGATCTCAAAATATAGGGATTGGTCTTCAACTTATTTAAAATTGGCGTAGTTGGTCCTTACAAAAATCAAAACGACTAAAATACTTTTTAATTTTTGTAAAATTAAAAAAAATTCAGTAAAAAAAAATTGGCCAAATTTGTCCTCAATTTTTTAGTATTTGGACGTTTTGGTCTTCAATAATATTATACCGAAAATACCCTTTAAAAATCGTTGACTAACAGTTGACTTACCAAAAATTAACAAAAGGATCAATTCATCCAAAATTCTGTAGTTTGGGGACCAATTAACTAAAAAAAATAAATAAGGGACCAAATTGGCAAAACACGCATAGTTTGGGGACTAAAAAATCCAATTTGCCTATATAAAATCGCGTTTCGACATGAGTTCGGGAGCAGTGAAAGTTGCTTTGCACCAGCACCCCTCATCGAGCCACCGATGTGTCTCACAATCCTACGCGTTAAATTTAAAATTCATTGTCGTTTTTGTGAAGCTAATGACACGAATGCATTTGGTGGAAGATTTTCCGTCTTACCATGCGCAATGGCGGAACTAGAGGGGGTTCGGGAGGGTCGACCGACCCCCCGGCCGACGAAAGTTCGACTAAATAGGGTATATGATTCGTAT
>JAPVEC010000155.1:0-27803 GCA_028984105.1 Lavandula angustifolia
AGGCGGAACATGTTGGTTTTAAAAAAAAACATAGTGCCTATGGGTGCCGATCATGTATCGACACCCTTAGGCACTCATAGAATAATTAGAAAAAAAATCCCTCATCTACCGAAGAAGTTGTAGGCCGATGGAGGAACATGTTGATTTTAAAAAAAAAATTATGGTGCCTATGGGTGCTCGATAAAATGACCAAGACCCTTAGAGCACTAAAATTTAAATAACAAAGTGCCTAAGGGTGCTGCCATGTACACCCATCAAGACCTGAAAGATTTAAAAATAAAAAATTAAAAAGATGACGAAAATCTGAGGACAAATTGAAAATCTGAGGCAAATTGATAATCCAAAAGCTCCCTTTTTATATAATTCACTTCAAATTGTACTCACCTTCATAATCCAATACAACGACAGTCGACAGCTCTCGCGCCTCCGACATTTCAGCCATGGCGGCGTCGCGTTTTGCCTCCCGGCGCATGTTAGCTTCCTTATTATCCCGCCGTTCTCGCGTCTCCGTCCCTATACTCCACCACCACAACCAGCAACCACCGGCGAACGGGTACCCATCTCAAACCCGGCTCAGCTCATCGCGTTCGGGATATTCTCCTTTGAACGACCCGTCGCCCAACTGGAGCAATCGGCCGCCCAAGGAGACGATTCTCCTAGACGGTTGCGATTATGAGCACTGGCTTATTGTGATGGAGTTCAATTCCGATCCTAAGCCATCTGAAGAAGAGATGGTTAATGCTTATGTCAAAACCCTAGCTTCAGTTCTTGGCAGGTGAATTAATTTACTTTTTCCCCAATTTTTTTGTGAAAGTTCTGAATTTGAGGTTGCTGCTTGTTATATTGATTGATTTGCATTAAAAAAAAACACATGATTCTTGAAAATCTCGATAAGAGAGGATGATAGAGTTTAATGTATGCAACTAGTAGAATGGAATTATATTAATTGATGGATTCATTGTCTTAAACCTTTATATCATTGTATCATGAGTAGGCTTACGAGGCTTGTTTTGTGGTGGTTCTGATATGCAGTGAAGAAGAAGCAAAGAAAAAGATTTATTCTGTTTGCACATCAACTTATACTGGCTTTGGAGCTTTGATCTCCGAAGAGCTATCATACAAAGTCAAAGGTTGTCTTTTGCAATCTGCCTCCTCTGTTCTTGCTTACATTTTGAAATTCTTGTGTAAATGTGTGGCTTATATAACTTGGCATTTCTGCTGCTTAAGATTTGATTTGCTTTGGTTCATTTGTTTGGAGATGCATCCGGATCACGGTCTAGCGTGTTTTGGCTTTCTCGTTTATGATGGTTATGTATCATCTGTTACTTGGGAAGACTAGTTGAGGTTTTTGCATAACCCTATTGTATCGAACGCATAATTGTTTCGATTCGGACCTCACTCATTATGAAAGATTGTGAATTCGCAGGCTTACCTGGTGTTCTATGGGTATTGCCAGATTCATATCTGGATGTTCCCAACAAGGACTATGGAGGTTAGTGAATTTACTTGAAATTACTTGTCATCATCCGTATAGTAGACGTATCTCTTACTTAGGTGTCCTTGTAAAATGATTCCTCTCTAGGTGATCTCTTTGTTGATGGTAAAGTCATTCATAGGCCACAATACAGGTTTACTGAGAGACAGAGTACGAGAAGCAGGCCTCGCCCACGTTACGACAGACGCCGTGAGACAATGCAGGTACACCGGAGAGAGCCAATGCCGGCCCCTGCCGGAGAAGCCGCCGGTCAGAATGTGAGCGTTGGTGGAGGCAGTGGCAGTGCATAAGCAGGGCATGCTTGTTTCTCACTGTTTGGAGGCTTAGAAAGTGGTTCGTTTTGTCTTTATTTATGTATTTTGCTTCTCCAGATTCTTCTCAACAGCTGCAGTTTGATAAATCCCATTTGTCTCTGAGTTTCATTCTCTTGTCTAAATAAATAAATTGTTATTTAAATTGAACGGAACGTAACCATCGTTATGATTTTGAATTTTAAAATTATCGTAGTCGTCTAAATGGTTATCGTTAAAATGTGAGTGAGATATGAGTAGGGTTGTAAAGGAGTCGAGCTTTATTCGAATAGTTTGCGCTCGGCTCGAGTTCGAAAGTTTTAAGCTCGAGCCTCATTTTATATTCGTCAATCTTTTCGAGTCGAATTTGAACCCGAGACTATTCGGCTTGAAAGCTTGTGAGCTCAGATCGGTTAAATTATAATATTATTTAATTATATTAAATAATAATGGTAAATATTAGTATTTATTTGTAAATATAAAAAAATTATAATTTAAAAAAAATATATAAAAACCATCAAATTTTGGAGCCGAGATTGAATATAATAACTTTATATGGAATCTGAGTTGTTGAAGTAGTTTAGAGTATATATTTAAACAAAATTGAAGATAGTAGGGTCTACTATTTAGATTTATTGTGCTTGAGGTTGAGACTTTTGTCATCTACTCTCACAATTTGTTTGGGTCACTACTATGAAAATCGTGGTCGTTTTGAATTTAAATGCAGCAAGAAGAAGACAAATTGAGACTACCCTACCGACTTAAATTGCCATAAATTTTACCGTCACAATATTTGACACATTTTATAAATAGTGAACGTGAATATTTATCGACAAAAAATATGTTCCACGTGTTGGAAATAATTGTGGGTGCATAAGATGAAGCCGTCCGTCAGCAATCCGGATCTTCTGACCTAAAATTGATGTTCCACTCGGTGGTCCATCAATCACGCTATGCCACGCGTATATTAGTGAGTTATGTTAATAATAAAAAAATATTTTAATTTTAAAAAAATGATCCAATACACGCATGACGAAACGTGATTGGTGGCCTACCAAATGCGCCACCATTTTTTAGCGTCCGTCAGGTGTATAGTCTTCTTCACCCCTCGAAATGATTCTAACCTCAACAGTTTCTACACATTTTCCACGTGCTCCTCTCCATTATTGTTCGCACCCTTTCCGCCCTTTATTATCTTCCCCTCAGCTCGCAACCTGCTGGTTGCACCTCCATAACCTCCGCCGCGTCTCTTCCATGCCGATTGATGATTCTCCGGCGCCTCTCCGGCACCTCGCTACGAACTCGCTACCATTCGAGCTTAAAGATGAGTCGGATTTTGATGAAATTGTCTCCCCCGAAGGACTTGTTTCAATCTGCGGATTCGGTTCTCTTCTCTCCGGTTTGTGCCGACGACGTGTTCGTTGAAATTACTGAAAGGAAAAAAGAAAATGAAAGTTTAAATGCTGCACTGCTGAGTTTATTTGCTTTATAAAAGTTATCTTACTTTAGATTTCGTGAAAACTTTTTTTTTTTTTTTTTAATTTGATTCTTTCTTCTACTGTTGGTTGAGTTATGATCCACACTCACTTGGAAGTTTCAATGCGTTTGTAATTACATGAAGTTACTTCTGATGCAATATGAATGCTTTCTGCAGAGAGGAGTGCAAGGAGCACATTTCCAAATTTGATCAACTTTAGAATTGCAAAATTGAATGGATTTAGGAGAGTGTTTGCACATGCCGCGCCTATTTTCTTTGATCGCGGCATAGCTAAGCTCGAAACCAAGGTTCTTGGTTTTCTGTTTCTGTTTTCTTCTTTTCTTGTCTATATTTGTTGATTGAATTGAATGTATGTGGATATGAATCTACTATATTAGGTATACTTTTTTGGCTTTCACTAGATTACTATAATCAATCTGATTGCGTCCTTTCGAGGCTTAGTTTCTCCGATTTTGATGGTAAGAGTCAAGTGCAGAATCAGCTGTATGTTATGCTAAAATGTGATTGTGATGAATTGGAGAAGGTGGAAGAAAAACAAAAGAAAATAGATTAGTTGATAATTTATGATAATTATTAAAGCATTTATCAGTTCAAACTCTGGGCTTCTACACTAAATTCGAGTTTTTGATTGCGTCCTTCGAGGCTTAGTTTCTCCGATAATGATGGTAAGAGTCAAGTGTAGAATCAGCTGTATATTATGCTAAAATGTGATTGTGATGAATTGGAGAAGGTTGAAGAAAAACAAAAGAAAATAAATTAGTTGATAATTTATGATAATTATGAAAGCATTTATCAGTTGAAACTCTGGGCTTCTGCACTAAATTCGAGTTTTTTTTAGTTTTGATTAGTAGTTGTACTATACTTACCAAAAATCCTTCTTTTTAGTTATGATGCAATTTTTGTTACCGCAGGAGATTTCAAGCTTGAGCGTGGAACCTTGTGAAAGTGAAGCTCTTGTTGTTACTACTTTTGAGATACAGAGATCAGAGGTATAAGGTCATTTGCTATTATGTTCTTCTAATTGAAGTTTGAGCTCGACATACGGATCCTAACTCGTACTTTGCCATGTAAAAACTGCAGATACCATCTTTTATTGAAAGGGAACATGAATTCCGGTTTCTAGCAGTGAGTTGTTAGGGAATTATTTATTTACGGAGAAATTTTCTCGTCTAATGGTTACAATTTTGCCGTTTGTATTTTTCTTTAGGTGACACCTGAAACACTTAACGGGTTGTTTTACACAGCTCCATCGGTATGCAAGATTAGATTATATCCGTTTCCTGTTTTATTGACTATGGCATAACATTCCGATTAACGTCTGCATTGCAAATGGTACTGATGTAGGTATTGTGTGCACGTTATAGTGATGAGGAGTACTTTCTGAACAGATGTAAAGGTGGTTTTCTGACTTCATACCAAGTATAGATAATCGTATAGTTTGCATCCATGTATTTGTGGTGTTAGGAACCGATTTGAGTCAGAATTGAGATTCTTTGTCATACAAGATTTGATATTAAGGATAGGATAATCTTGTCTTTGTGGATGAGCAATTGCCTTTGCTTCTACACAACTTCCTATATATGCACATTACAAATTGGCTGAAATTGTGATGGCAGGGAGTGAGGATATCTTCTTTCAGCGGTACGGGAGATATGGCATTACCAAGATATGGATGGACGACATCTTACCTTGCCGTGCTTATCTGCGCCACTGGTGAGTTCTTCTCTTGCACAATTACAAGAGCTTTTCGTATCATTAAGACTGTGTTCCGTGATTGGCTTGTATTACTTGAACAACAATGAAGTGACAAATCTAAAAACTGTTGTGCAGTGTGTTGGCTGCAAAGAACCTTGGTGATGTGGCTTATGATAACTTCCTCGATCATACATTTCTTGGTGACCGTAGAACAACTATTCGCGAATACTTAGCAACCTCTGGGTCGGGCGTCATGGAAGAGGAGCCCCCGGAAGATCTGAAACATCGGTATGGAGGTTGAATCTCTATGTCCTTATCCAACTTAATAAACTGGCATGAAATTTAAGGATTTGGTTAATCTACATCAACTGTTATGAGCAATGTCTTGTGTTAGGCTAGCAGAGCAGTATAGTCTATAGAGCAAGTAGGAGATCCTTCCTATCCTATCTTGTATAGAGATTTGTTGTCAGTATTCCAAGATTTCGAGGGAAAAATTACTTGATATTTTTTACATGGAGAGTGTGTAAATTTAAATGTATCAATATCGTGCAACATTTCAGTTATTCAAATTTATCCACATATGTATGAACCAGATTAGCTTTGCCACTTGCCCCACTTCTCTGATTTGGTTTCATGTATCTTACATACCCCTATTAATATTATGGAGGACTTTTCTAGAATGCACATCTACATTATCCCAAAATCAAATTTACTCAAACCTTATAACACATACCCAGATTTACTATTTTATCTTCACTTTTTTATTTTTTTAAAAATGTGTCAGCACCAATGATTGGGAAAAATGTACAATTTTTCTTTGTTTTTCTGCACAATGATTAGCATAATAGGTTTCAGTTTATTTTCGAGGCAAACGAGGTCCAGGTTGAGTCTCGGTCAGGTTCCCATCGCTGAAATGAAGTCCCGATCGACTGTATGAAAATAAATGTATCGTCAATTTTTCTACCAAATTCCTGTCTAGTCCCGGTCCAAAAATATTGGAATAAAGAATTGTAGTGGCCAACTATACCCTCTCTACAACCAACCTAAAGAAAGTGGGAGAAAATGGGTGGACAATGCAAAGAGGAATTGCAATAAATGCACATGCCATACAATTGTACAAATAATCTCGCACATATTTGCTAGCATGCATATCTCATTAATGGATTATACCATGTGATTTAACACCTCAATCGCCACCTCTTAACCAGACAACTCCATCTCATTTTAATAAACACAAATCTGATTATTGTGAATTCTTGAAAGTAACAAGGCAATTGCTAATAATGGATGTCATCATTACAACACATCTTCGAATCGTAAGATGTTAAATATGGTGTGGTACACACAAAGATACACGAAAATGGTACATACAAGCCGCTTCGTGTTCAGAGGTAGTTTGCAGACAGAATAAGCTTAAAAACACAATATACACTACTAATTAAAAACTTCGCCTATCTACAAAGTCAACTTGAAACTTAGTTAGCACAACATTTAATCATCACTATACTTGGTAAGGTAGGGAAATATATTTTTACAATGTATTCGAACTAGATGTAACATCATGATCAATATATATATTTTTATGAAAAAAGAATCGAGCGATAGCAAAATACCAAAATATTTAGGAAATAAATCTCTAAATTTATGCAGACTAAATTGTATTTATATCTTTACCTTTTAAACTCATGATATATCTTGTTATACATGGTAAGTAATTGTATTCCATAACAAGAAATCATTCCCTGGCATAACCAAAATATTTTTTTGGCTGGGCAGGGCTGGCGTGGGGTTAGTTAAGCTCACAGGCAAAGCGAATCTTCTGACCCATTTATGAAGGACCACTCGGTGGCCCACCAATCACGCAGCGCCACGCGTATATTGATCGACCATGTTAGCATTTTAAAAATATTTGAGTTATAAAATGGTGGTCCACTAATGTACGCGTGGCGCCGCGTGATTGGTGGGCAACCAAGTGGTCCACCATAAATGGGCTAGGTGATCTTTTGCGGCTCACAGGTGAGCTGGATAAAAGAAGTGACCCACTATCAAATGAAAATACCAAGAAAATTATACCAAATATAAAAAGAAAAATCCGAAAATCAATTCCTCAATCTCACACACAGACACACAAATGCAGCACGTTTTCTTACACTTCATCTCTTCCCTTGCTTCTTGCCTTTATAATCGAACAAAATTCAGTCTCGGAGACACCCTTTTCTTTTCTGTTTATTCTGTTCTATGGGTTCCTGATTTTTCGGTGACTAGGCTTGAGTTGTGCTGAAAATTATATCTAATGCAGCCTATGCTAATTTCGTAGAATTTTCGAGTTATTTCCTTGAATTTGGAAAAAGAAGGATGAATCTTGGAGTGAATTCCATGTCTTTAACTACATCGAATGCTTCTCGGAATTACGGCGATGAAGTTCCCGGCCAGTTCCCAGCGGGCTTGAGAGTTCTTGTCGTGGACGATGACCCCACTTGTCTTAGGATCCTTGAAAATATGCTTAGGAATTGCCACTATGAAGGTAATTATGACCCACTGCAAGCTATGTGCAGTTTATTGCTTGATTGATTTTTACTATTTATGTTTGATTCTTGTAGATTATTGTTGCTCTTAGAAAGTTCAAGTCTCGATATTTGTTTTATTTAAGTGTGGATGAATAACATATCTTGTAGCAAAACTAGGTGTTCTTCTGCTGTTTAGTGTGTGAAGTCTCGATTTGGAGTTTTGATTCTGTGATCGATTGGGGAAAGTTTGGGATTTTGGAGAGAGAAGGAGAAGATGTTGGAATCAGAAATCTAGAGAGATGTTTGACTTGTAGATCTTGTGAGAAAATCCAAATGCAGTGGGTCGTTCTGTTTAGACTGGGCTGGTTGGGTTGTTTAGGTGAATAATACTTTGTTTTCGACATTTCAGTTACCAAATGCAGTCGAGCCGTGGTTGCGTTGAACTCACTTAGGGAGAACAGAGATGGGTTTGATATTGTTATAAGCGATGTTCACATGCCAGACATGGATGGTTTTAAGCTTCTAGAGCATGTTGGATTGGAGATGGATCTGCCAGTCATTAGTAAGTTGCTTTGATCGATCTATATATGATCAGTAATTAGTGTCTGATTCTTGTTTGTTGTGGTTACTTAGTGATGTCGGCAGATGATAGCAAGAACGTTGTGATGAAGGGTGTTACCCACGGTGCTTGTGACTATCTAATAAAACCAGTTCGGATGGAGGCACTGAAGAACATATGGCAGCATGTGGTCCGTAAGAAGAAGCACGAATGGAAGGAAAAGGATTTGGTACAATCAGGCAGCGTGGAGGATGGAGAACGGCAGCAAAAGCCTTGTGATGATGCTGAGTACTCTTCTTCAGCTAATGAAGGGAACTGGAAAAGCTCGAAAAGAAGGAAGGATGAGGAAGATGAAGGTGAAGACAAGGATGATCCGTCTACGTGGAAGAAACCACGGGTCGTTTGGTCAGTTGAGCTGCATCAGCAATTTGTATCTGCTGTTAACCAACTTGGAATTGACAGTATGTTTCTATGCTCTCTCCTTTTAATTTGTGATTCTTTGCTTGTGCCTGTCTGGAATTCCATTAAATCTTATGTCTTTCAGCGTATATAGCCAACATAAACATCTATCGTCGTATTAGTCTTTTAACACTATTCTTGGTTTATTATCTTGTTTCCTTTGAAATCTGTATTTTCTCCGAGCCTAGCTACGTAAGCTTGCGAATATTAGCAAATTCTTTCATATATAATTAGAATTGAAAAGATTTAAAGAAAGAATGCACAAGTCAGTCAGTTCATTCTGTAATTCTATTTACTTGACAATTGGTAAATGATAATTTACATTTGCACAGTGATGATTGATATACTCGTATTCGTTGTGGTATGAACACAGAGGCTGTACCAAAGAAAATCCTCGAGTTAATGAATGTCCCAGGCCTCACTAGAGAGAATGTTGCCAGCCACCTTCAGGTTACTTAGCTATACCGCATTCACTTTGTAATTGTTTATTTAGTTATTTATACTCGAAGCCTCTGAAACTCGTCAACTGAATGGTGCAGAAATATCGCCTTTATCTTAGAAGGCTTAGCTGTCAGCCTCAGAATGGGATTGTCAGCTCATTTATGGGACCGCAGGATTCAGGTTTTGGACCCTTAAGTGGCCTCGACCATCTTCAAGCCTTCGGCCAAATCCCGTCACAAAGTCTTGCAACAATCCAGGCGGCAGCACTCAGTCGGAAGTCCTTTGCTGACCAACGAAATATTTTCAGCTTTGAGAATCCAAACATTAGGTTTGCAGAGGGTCAGCAGCAACAACATAACAACGGTAAGCAAGTGAATCTACTTCATGGAATCCCAACGACTATGGATTCGAAACAGCTTGCCGCTTTGCACCAGTCTCTGCAGCCTTTCGGTAATGTCCATTCTCAGTCTGGCCAAACCAATCCCCCACTCACACAACTGCCGAGGACACGTATGTTAACTGAAGTTGGGAGTACCCCGGTCTTGAATCTTCCATCAACGGTAGGGCAGGCGATCCCGGGAGCTGTCTTTAGTCCGGATGAAATTGACAATCCTCGTGCTCCAACATACACGTCCCTTTCCCGTCCCTCTTCTGTAGTGACAGTGGATTTTCCCCCACTGGCTAGTAATACAGGATGTAGAAGCTTTGTACCCAACTTTGATGTTTTCAACAATCTGAACCAGAACAGGACGGAGGAGTGGGGCATCGGATCAACTCCTCAACAATCGGTTTTAGTTCAGCCTGCTGCAGGGTATACATCTGTTAGTGTTAATACGGCAGCGGCTTTCTCAGCTACTTCTGGATTTGGCAGCACCACATCATCGGATCATAACTGTCTTAGAATTAAGGTGGAAAGACTACCGGAAATGGGTCTTCAAGACAGCCTCTTTGGCGATCATGACTTTAGCCAGGAGGACCTCATCATGACTGCACTCCTCAAGCAGGTTAATTAATTAGCATCTCCCTTTTCTATATAATCTTGAAACACCATACTCATCTAAATTAGATGACGATTTCTCACTTGCAGCAGCAGCAGCAGCAAGGTGTGGAAAACGAGTTTGCCTTGGACGAATACCAACTGGATAATCTTCCAGTTTAGGCAGCTAGCTTGAGCATGTTAATTTGTACATAGTCACTAAAGCTGACAATTCGCCCGGGAGGGATCTTGTTGTGGTACGTCGTTCTACTTCTACCATAAACCTCGTCCCGTGCTTCATTCTTTTCCAATTTCATGTGGATCGTCTGGAAGGAATGCATGGTACGCAAAGCGTACGTGCAAAGTTTTGGAGTGCATTTAGAGTTAGGTGATTGTAGAGATATTGTTGCAGTACTTGATATTTCTTCTTCCTTTGGTTGATTGTTGCAGCCATTATATATTGTCTGGGAAAATGTGGTAATTAATTTTCTTTGCGTCAAGACAAGTCTTTTATGAGGAGTTATGTGGTTGGAATTGCATGCAAGTTAAAACTTGCGAGTTCATGCATACACACAAGATATATATTATGTTTGTATCACATTATTACATTTCACCCCTTTTATATTTTTCTTCTTTTTCTTCAAAGAATCATTAATCATCATATACTATACTATTTAGTCTGAAGTGAAGGAGATACTCCCTCCGTCCCATTGAGTTTGACTCACTTTTTTTGGCACTGTTATCAAGGCGGTCGGGTGGATTTGGTTAGTAAAAATGTGGATCCGAATTAAAATTTTAATATTTAAAAAATGAGACAAAATGAGTGAGATAGCCTAATTAAAAAAGTGAGACAAGATTGTTCATATATTATATATCTGGCCAAATCAAAATGTCTTCCTCTTGTAGGTCGGCAGCTGCAGCGTTGTCATCCGTGAAATAGGAAACTGCAGGTGGTGGTGGTGGTGGTGGTGAGCAGCAGGCATTAATGTTCATCATTAATTGGTTGGGCGGCGTCTCCTCATCTTCCAGAAAGTACTTGAGATGCATTAATATCTCATCATCTACCTCAATCACTCCAACTCCTCCTCCCCATGCACCATCATCAGTTGCTGCTGCTGCTGCTGCATTGCTGGTACACGGCGGGGCTGATGATGAGTTCGACTCACCAGTATTAATACTTGCGGTGGGAAGGGGACGGAGTTTTTTCTTTGTTTTCGTCTTCATCATGTCTGCTGCAGACACTGTGGATTCACCAATCCACCTATATCTGTATAGTTTTCTCCTCAAGTGGGAGTTCCAATAGTTCTTGATCTCATTATCCGTTCTTCCGGCGAGATGACCAGCTATCAATGACCACCTACATCAATACGATATCATTCATTCAGATCAATTGTGCTGTCTTAATTTGCAAACCATGTTATATATATTTACTTATTTCCCAAAGTCTTGTGCAATTTCACTATGGTCTCCTCTTCTTGTTCGGTGAAATTCCCTCTCCTCACATCTTCTCTCAAGTAGTTAATCCACCTCAGTCTGCAACTCTTTCCACATCTCAACAACCCTAAAGGTAATTAAATTAAGCTTCGTATTAACAAACAAATTACAAATTAAGACATTAAAATCATAATCACCTGCATTGGCTGGTAGTGATCTCCAAGAGCCTTCTCCATTGGCCTTGATGTAGTTAACCAGTTTCTCATCTTCTTCAGAAGTCCATTTGCCTTTCTTCAACCCTACCTTCTCACAACAAGGAGTTCTCGCCATTAATTTATCTCTCTCGACCTCAACCACCAACGAGCCGCCCGCTACAACGGAGTAAACTGAAACTCGGAATTTGTGTAGACATACATGATTCTTAGCTGCTTCTTCAAATTTATGGACTAACCTACCCTCCAAACAAAAAAGGAAAAAAAAGAAACTAGTTTCTACAATCTCTGTGATGTCTTGCACATATGTCCCAGCCACAACCTTCGAATTTCTTTAAATACCTTCAAAAGTAATTGTACGTAAGCGTTGGTAATAATAGAACACGAGATATATGTCCCCTTGGGATGGCATAGCGGTGAAGGTGGGTGGCCCGGGACCGATAGGTCTAGCGGCTGTGGGTTCCTCGTCAACAAAAAAAGAAAAAAGAAAAAAAGAACACGAGATATGTATATGTAATATGAATGTAAAAGATAATAATCTCATTAATATCATATTCATATTATATTTAGTTAATGATTTTATAATATACATACATACGACATGTATTGATTGATGGAACGATCGTAAAGTTATAGAAATGTAACGTGTTTGTGTGACATTTGCCGATCGAGTACGTGAGGCGGCCGTACATGCCCTACATATATAATTAAAGATTCCCGTGTTTGTGTGACATTTTCATGCTGCAGTTATAATGCAATAGCTGCCAATTTATGAGCTGTGTGACATAGTCATAATGCATGCAGTCATAATCAAATTTATGAGCTGGAAGTTTATAACTGTTTTGTACAAAAAGTATAATGCAATAGCTGCCAATTTAGTTAGATTGCATGTAATGTACATCAATCTATTTTTAGTGCTTTCTTTTGTAAATTAACTACCTCTCTAGATCTCTCTCTCTCTATATATATGAACTTCCAATTACCTTTCTCTTTCTATATAGATATATAATTAATATCCAGGTTAATTTACTAATTTGTTAGTGTTGCAGTGTTGTGTAAAATAGGGGATCAGATCACCTGTTCCAAAAACCCTGTTCCAATGGTGTTCCATAAAGTAAGCATCTAGATGTCTACTATACAAATCGTAAAATTATACCGTAGCCATTTAGATGCTTACCCTTATGGGACAACATTGAAATATGGTTTCTAGGACAGGTGATCCTGTGCCGTAAAATAGTTGCAAACAAAATTGTCAGGGGAAAAAGATTTTGTTAGAATCTGAACTATAAGGTTAACTTAGGGTTTTGTTACGTCAACTTTTTTACCTTTTGTTTAAAATAGAGCCTTTTGATCATTGAGATTATATACGACCACATAGTTAAATAAGTAGACATATGCAGTTAATTAAGTAGAGGTAGACAAAGGGCGTCCGGCTGATATCGAAACCTAATTTTTTTTATGTATAATTTTGAATTTATTTATATTTTGTCACTCTAATTAAAATCCACACTAAATCCTCTTCTGTATTGAATTTATTTATATAGTTAGAGCGGTCCATTTGTAAAAACTATGTGCGCAATTTAGTGACTCATGTAATGTTTCAAACATTAATTAATATATAGGGTGTTCCAGACCCATCACGAATTAAATATTCGCATCTACCACAGTACCACTGCATGATGTTGAAATTGCATCAATTATGTCACTGTTACATACTTTCAAATTAAGTTGATGAATTTATTCAATTCGTACTCAATTAATTAAGCTCTTAGAATTAAAGTATTGTACGTAGTGAAATAGTGATTTACCGGACATCACATTATCACTTCATGCATTCACTGCACCATTTCCATTTCCTATTTTGTTTAATTTGACTTTTTTTTTCTTTTGGTCTTTTTCTTCACACGCATGCAGCACATCGGCTTCCTCCGAAAAAAATAAAATTTGAAATAGTAGAATTTATTACGAAAAAATTAGTGTGTCCTGATTCGGTGTATGTACTATTTTCGTATATTTTTGTGTGTACCACACCACAAGGGTATTGACATGTGACATTTTTCATTAAATCAAGTGAAATTATATTTAACACATATATTTAATACACGTCATTACTATCATTTGTGGTGTGGTACACCGTACACACAAATGTATACTAAAGTAATACACACAAGCTTTTGTGGTCCTGACCTGACCCGCACCTGCTCAAATTAAATAAAAACTAAATGTAACCAATAATCAACTTTATTCAAATAAAGTAGTACTACCATATTCCCGAATTTGTGGCATCACTAAATATAACTGAAGGTTGTTGAATGGAAAATAAAACAGTCTTGGTTGGGAATCTCCATATGATTTAATTTGGGGGTTGAAATTATTGATGCGGTGGTTAACAATATTTATAATGAAACAAACGTGTATATTTTGAGTTTCACGACGAACCAACCGGATGGATTTTCGTATCCCACAATTATATTCCCTTTTATGTGACATACAAGGAAGTATAAACGTATGACATTGAAATTTGTACGAACCGACACATCCATGTGACAAATTTAGCTATTCTTTTAAATCATATTGCTATATTTACCTTTCCCTTTTGATTTATTGCTACATATTCTACATATAACTTGTAAACTTTTCTAGTGATCTAAATAATAAACTAATTAAGATTAGTTACTTTAAAATTATGATAACTAATTAGGGGTTCACTATTTCATATCTTGTATGGATGAAATATATAATACATCATGTTTGTATACGTACTAATTAATTGATGAAATAATATTATAATTTTACATCCTACTCTTCCCAACACCTCCCATCAGGGGTGTAACGGTTCTGTTCGGTTCGACTTTTTATGTATTTTAGGAACCGAACCAAACACATAGAAATGGTTCGGTTCGGTTCGGTTTGATGGATTTTTCAATATCGGAACCGAACCGAACCGAACCACTTATAAATGGTTCGGTTCGGTTCATCGGTTCACTTTTTTATTTTTTTATTTATTTTTTAAATCTTAAATAATGCAAGAATAATAGTTTATAAGATGTCACTCATTCCGAACTCTTAAGTATAGAGTTGTTACTCATTTCTCTTCATTTGTATAGAATATAATTGATCTAAACTTAAATCTATTATCTAAATCCAACAATATTCTCATATAAGAAAGACAAATATTAAATAAAAAAATTAAAAAATAGGATATTAGTTCGGTTCGGTTCGAACCGTTCAAAAATTCTTGAAATCGTAAACCGAACCGAATATAAACGGTTTCTAAAAAAATAAACCGAACCAAACCACGAAACCGAACCGAACCACATTTTTCGATTTGGTTTGATTCGGTCCGACCGGTTTCGCGGTTCGGAGCGGAACCACTTACACCCCTAGCTCCCATCTCCTTGGCCTTACTCCTCAACGCATGCTTCTGTATCTTCCCCGTTGCCGTCTTCGGCAGCGGTCCGAACACAACTGATTTTATATCTAAAGATAACTCAAACCAGGCTGGCCCTGTCCTAGCCCAACGGGCCTTCTCCTAATTTAGGACCGGGTCGGCCCATAAGCAAGTCGGGCCATCTCTTTTGACATTTTGTTCGTTCGAAACTCAAATGGACACAAATTATCTCGACTCTCTTTTAGTATATGAAATTATCCATCATGCTCACATCACGTTAGAGAGCCCATTATTATGTTCCACATCGATTTGGTGATAATCATATCTCTTCTATATAAGCTTGAATATTCATTCCCCTTACATGGCCTTTTAAGGGGAATGTAGCCCAATTTATCATGGTATCAGAGCAGACCCAATCGATGTTGGTTTGTTTGATCCCTATATTGGACCAGGGCCATTTATTTCCACGTGTAGTTGTCCAATATTCATACTGGTCTACACGACAAGGAGCGTGTTAGAGAGCCCATTATTATGTTCCACATCGACTTGGTGAAGATCATGTCTCTTCTATATAAGCTTGTATATCCCTTCCCCTTACAAGACCTTTTAAGGGGAATGCGCCCCAATTTATCATATCAATTCTAGTAAGTCCATATCATCTTAATTGATTATGTTCAAGATTTGATTAAAATAAATCGATTATTCGCGGCCTCGTTTCATTTGTCTTCGACTCTTTGTCCTAGTAATAACTTGACATATGCCGTTTGGTTTTGTATTAATTGGTAAATGTAAGATTGGTTTACACATCAAACAAAGCACCACCACTTGTTTTAGCGCAACAGTAGATAAAGTTTCATAACAATAACTTAATATTTCTTCTACATTACGAATTTCTCTGTAAAAAAGAAAAAAGCTGTCATCAAATACACTACTTTTTAACAAAGTAGACAAAATGGAATCCACCTCATCGCCACCTCCCTACATCCGCCTCCTCCTCTACTCCCTCCTCACTATCGCCGCCGCCGCCGCCTCCCCCTTCCCGGAAGAAGCTCTTCCCACCAGATCAGGCTACTTGAAAGTCAACTCCACCACCGGTTCAGCCATCTTCTACGCCTTCTATGAAGCTCAAACCTCCCCAAACTCCCAAACCCCGATACTAATCTGGCTTCAAGGCGGGCCGGGCTGCTCATCCATGTTAGCCAACTTCTACGAGCTCGGCCCGTGGCTAGTGAAGCCAGACCTCTCGATCGTCCCTAATCCCGCAGGCTCTTGGAACAGAATCTTTGGATTGCTTTTTCTCGATAATCCTATTGGCTCTGGCTTCAGCATTGCAGCTTCAGTTGAAGAAATCCCTCGAAACCAACACGATGTAGCTAACCATCTCTTTTTAGCAATCAGAAAGTTCATCGGCTTGGATGCTTCGTTCAAGAGCCGGCCGGTTTACATAACTGGTGAGAGCTATGCTGGGAAATACGTGCCTGCACTTGGATATTACATCTTGAAGAAGAATCCGAGCCTGCCGGTTGAGAGCAGAGTGAATTTGGCTGGTCTTGCTATTGGGAATGGATTGACTGATCCGGTGTTGCAAGTGACAACTCATGGTGTGCAGGCATACAATCTGGGACTGATAAATAAGAAGCAGAAGGCCCTTTTGGAGGAAATCCAGCTGGAAGCTGTTGGACACGTGGAGGGAGGTCGTTGGAGTAAGGCAACGGAAGCGAGGACTCGGGTGCTGAACACACTGGCCAATATGACCGGCTTGGCCACTTTGTATGATTTCTCGAGGCTGATTCCTTATCAGGATGATCTGGTGGCGGAGCTGTTGAACACCGCGGAGGCGAAGAGGGCATTGGGGGCGGAGGAGTCGTTAGTGTTTGAGCTGTGCAGTGGTAAGGTGGGAGAGGTGTTGGGCGATGATGTGATGAAGAGTGTGAAGTATATGGTGGAGGAGTTGTTGGCGGAAGAGACGAGGGTGCTGTTGTATCAGGGGCAGTGTGATTTGAGAGACGGCGTGGTGTCGAACATGGCGTGGATGGAGAAGATGGAGTGGGATTTGATTGATGAGTTCTTGGAGGCGGAGAGGAAGGTTTGGAGGGTGGAGGGGAAGCTTGCTGGATATGTGCAGAAGTGGAAGGGGCTCAGCCATGTTGTGGTGATGAATGCTGGACATCTTGTGCCTACTGACCAGCCACTTAACTCTCGAGTTATGATCGAAGATTGGGTTTTGGAGGAGGGACTCTTTGCTTCTCAAGAAAATGAAATACAACTCAACAATCCCGCCGCCTTGTAATATGTATGTATGTATGTATAAGAAGCCAATGGTAATGAATCAAAAAGTAACATATCCCCAAATTCTTGCAAATCTATGCATACATTAGATATGTCAACACTCCTGTCATTAATGGACAGGAGTACACGTTGTTGAAGTGAAAACAAGATAAATATTGTTTCGACGAATTAATCCAATGTTAATCACGATGTTCGACTCCGTGGATGTGAAAACAAAGGTATGATTGATGAATGGCAGGTGAAGCTGAATTATCCAAGGGAGTACATAACATGGATCAGTGGGCACAAGAGCTACAGCAACAGCCATTTATGCTCGATCAAGTTTGGCACCAACCTCGGTGAATACGGCCCGTTTGGCCGGTTCGTCGCCCACGACAAAGAATTCAACTACAAACTGGGACAAGACCGCCAGTTTGGTGGATTTCATGGCACTTCTGATAACAGCAGCGTTAAATCTATTGGAATTTATCTCAAGCCAAATATGACTTTAGACTACTCGGATCCCAACAACAATAATGTCAATGTGGTTGAGTGTGAGGATTGGGAAATGTTGAATTCATCAATAAATAAAAGCTTGAAACTTTGATTGCATAGTGTGTTTAGTATCAAGAATTTCATCTCCCTTCATTCAATATGTTTGAAAATTCTGCTGTGTTACTTGCACTTTGTTAGTTCGACTCATCCTCCTCTTCATCTTCTTCTAAGCTTAGCAACATGGTCTGCATTGCGTACGCATCGCGTGGCTCCTCTCTCTCCACCGCATCTGGGCTTTCGTGGTTGGTTTGCAGCTGAGTACAGAGCTCAAGGTTCCTGAGAACTTCAGCCATTGATGGCCGAACGATGCTGTTATCGGACAAGCATTTCACTGCCGTTTCTGTGTAGTGTTTGAGACATTCTGGATTGATCTCGGGCTTGATGTTTGGGTCAACGATCTTATCTATTGGGCCTTTCCTATGATTGGATTTTGCCCGGTCTGCTAATGTGAGTTGCTCTTTGGGGTCGATGGCAGGGCGTGCACACAACACCTCGAGCAGTACTACCCCGAACGAGTAGACATCGGATTTGTCGGTCAACTGCTGAAGCCTGTAGTATTCGGAGTCTAAGTAGCCGAAACTTCCTTTGACGATCGTGGTGACATGTGCTTGTTTTGGAGAGCCCGAAATCGGAAACCTTTGCAACCCACTTGTGGTCTAACAGAATGTTTGTGGTCTTGACATCTCTGTGAATGATGGGGTATTTTGCACCCGTGTGGAGATAATGTATCCCTCTTGCCTCTCCAATGCAAATACCCAATCTCTGCTTCCACGTCAGAGTGGGGCTCTTGCTGTTGCTGTTGCTGTTGTATAGATGCCCCCTTAACGTCCCGTTTTCCATGTAGTCGTACACAAGAATCATCTCATTGTTTTCTTCACAAGCTCCAATCAAGGACACCAAATGCCTGTGCCTAAGCTTGGACAGCAGCTCGATTTCGTTCAAGAATTCACGGACGCCTTGCAGTGAGGAAGGGCTTCCTCTCTTCACGGCAACTTTGGTTGTATTCCCATCTATGAAGCCTCTATACACCTTCCCAAATCCTCCGACCCCGACCACGTTGGACTCGCTAAAGGCGTTGGTTCCACCTCTGATCTCGGATAAGGAGAAATGCCTGCACAACCCTTTTCCGATGATCTGGCTGCTGCTTCCACTTCTCTTGTTTATTATCGGTAGCCAGGCTATGTTAGACGAGCCTCCGCGACATGCAATGAGGCCAGCGATAAGGCCAAGGCCAGCCGCCAAGCCTAAAACAAAAGCAGCTACAACTAGGCCGGTAGTACTTTTGGTTGATCTTGATGGAAAATTCTTTGGTTCTTTCGGTGAGGCAGACGACACTGTAGGATTCGGACCTGCTAAGTTCCCTTTGGTATCATTGAGCTTATAAACCTCAACTCCGTTAAGGATCGAGTCGTAGAACTGAGGTTTAACTTCTACGTTAGGATGCAGAGCCAACCACAACTCACCATGATCGCCGTTAACGTATGTTGCATAATCCTTGTAGATAGGCACTCCTCTCCCTCCCGCCCAAGCCACTATGTCTGCGTCCGACTCTGCCGTCTGGTTGTTGACGAAAATGCGGAAAACCATCTGGTTCACCTTATCGAACCGGTAGTCGCAGAAATGCAGCCTCACAAGGTAGGTGAAGTTTGCGTCCACGTCAAGAATCCAAGTGAGGTTGTAGTTCTGGTTGAGCGTTGAATTAGGCCCCATGCTCCGCGCTGTTCCGTAGACATGCGAGGGGGCGATGAACCTCGAGTGATGAGAAGGGTATGAAATAGCAACGTTGCTGTGCGTTGTGATTCCATAACCTGGACCATAGATGTAAGGGGAATCATCGTACCAAGTTCGGCTTAAACCCGAATCGTTGCTTGCACCAATGGACTGCCCTCCCACATTCAGCCTGAACATTGCCTGCATCGTGTATTCATCTGCTTCGATGTTGTGGTCTGAAGATCCAACCATTGGAAGTGGCTGGAAGATGTCGGGCATCGAGATGATCTCGATGCCACTGATGAATGCAAAAGTAGTGTTTGGTGTGAAGGTGAGATCGAGGATTCCTGATCCAAGTCGAATCATGGTGAATTCTCTGATAATGTAAGCCTGTGTGAGAGCTTCAGCCGTTATGAAGGCACTGAAGTTGTTGAGAAGCGTGAATCCGGCGGCAGTGACGGAGAAGAACGAGGCAGAGGAGTCGAATCCGTCGTAGGGGGAAGGGTAGAAGTGCAGCCTAATCCAGTGGCGAGATTTGGGAGAGATGGGGAATTTGTAGGTTGCTTGGGATTTGAAGATTCTTGATTTCATGTATGGAAGTGTGGAGGGGAGTGATGGATCTTGGGATTTTGCAGTTACTGAGAATGAATTGCTTGTAGTGATGAGGAATTTTGAATCTGGAATCCATTTCCTGCCGCTGGAATCAATTGCATCAGCTGTTGCGCCGCAGGCTACGACAAATGAATCATCAGCAGCATTCCTTTGTGAATCAGCTGTGCCGGAAAATATGATGATGGCCCACAACAATATTAGGATTTTGCTGCTCATTAATGCTATGGACTAATTAATTCCTGTTGATGGATTTTAGATAGAAAACAATTTCACTTGATGGATCGATGGTAGATATTGTTTGGTTAGAGAAGAATGTGCGACCAAATGAAACGGAAAAATGGGGTTTAATTGATGCATTGATTCAGTAATAACTCCATTCAAACTTTGAACTGACATTTTTCCGGATCACTTAGTTCTAACTAGGGGTTTAAGTGGTTCCGCTCCGAATCACGAAACCGATCAAATCTAACCGAACCAAACCGAAAAATATGATTCGGTTCGGCTTCGCGGTTTGATTCAGTTTATTTTTTTAGGAACCTTTTACATTCGGTTCAGTTCGCGGTTTCAAATTTTTTTGAACGGTTCGAACCGAACCGAACCGAACCAATATCTTATTTTTTTAATTTTTTAATTTAATATTTGTCTTTCTTATACGAGAATGTTATTGGATTTAGATATTAGATTTAAGTTAATATCAATTCTAATCTATACAAAGGAAGATAAATTAGTAACAACTCTATACTTATGAGTTTGGAACGAGTGACATCCTATAAACTATTATTCTTGCATTATTTAGGATTTAAAAAATTAATAAAAAAAATTAAAAGGTGAACTGATAAACCGAACCGAACCAAACCATTTATAAGCGGTTCGGTTCGGTTCCGATATTTAAAAACACATCGAACCGAACCGAACCGAACCATTTCTATGTGTTTGGTTCGGTTCCTAAAATACATAAGAAACCGAACCGAACCAAACCGTTACACCCCTAGTTCTACCATATTCAATTTCTTCCCACAATATTTAATTATAATACAAGTTACATTTAAATACACGTTTTTAATAATACATTATAAGAAACGAGACATGAAAATTGGGACATGTGATCTCCAGTCCCAATTCCATGTCCTATAACTCTGTAAACACCTAAGTACTTATTGTACGATTTTTTACAGTTACGAGATAGAATTAAGACATGAAAATTGGGACACGTGGTCTCCTCTCACATAAATGGCATTACACACGAATCAGAATTAGGCAACAATTACACTCATGAATTAAGTGCATGGCGTATATTACATAGTTGTCAATGAGAAAATAACTCCAAGGAACGACAACACAACTACTCCTAGCAATGAGGGTGTTCCATAACTCATTACTCCGTTTATAGAACCCCCTGCAGTTGAAATATATATATATAAGAATCTTTTTTTGTTGATAATTATATTTAGTAGTGATAGAATAATTGTATTACCGCAGTCTCTTGTGGCATTGAGGGTGGAAGAGCAAATGCAGGTGAAGCCCTGAGTCTCAACGTCAAAGCCGCAAGTTCCTCCAGATCCGGCGCAGCGTCCGCATCCCGAGTCAGGCAGGCTGTAAGACAGCTTGATTCCATAGAGCCAGTCCAGGGGGCCGACCCCGTCCACGTTATACGCGCTCGTATAGTGACTGCAGTCGAGTATGTTGATGCTCATGTACCGGAGTGTGTCGTAGGTGGTAAAGCAGCAGGGCGGGGTGGCGTTGGAGAGCACGTGGAAGAGCTTGAACGAGGTGCAGCTCGTGTACAGCTCGTCGCACGAGTGGCCGGAGAAGTTGAAGCACAGGTGGCGGTAGCGGTTGAGCAGGGGCGAGTCGACGGAGCAGTTCATGAGGAGGAATACGGTGTCGGGCGAGGGCGGGATGGTGGCGGACTGGATGTCGGTCATGAGGAAGTCGTGGTGGGGTTGGAGAATGGAGCAGGTGGACATGGACGGGTCGAATATGACAACGGTCTTCTTGTTGTAATCGATGGTTTCGATCTTGTAGCCGCCGGAGGGGGTGAGGAAGAAGAGACCGGAGTTGGAACAGTTGAGCATCTGCCGGAACTGAGTGGCGCCGCATCCGTCGTCGATCCCGAAGGGGTAGTTGATGGGGATGTTGTTGATGAAGTTGCGGCAGAGGGAGGTGGCTTGGGACAAGTAGTGTGCAAGTATGATGAGGCTCGCCTTCAAACGCACTGACTTTCCCAATCTAATTTTGAATTTTCACAGGACTTTAGTTTGAACTAGAAGAAAAAAGACTGCTATTGAGAGGAGAAAGAAAGTTTTGAATCTTTAATTATTTTATTTTGATTTTGTGTTGGGGGATGGGGGCAATGTCACCGCAAATTGCTCGTGCTTTTTTGACTATTGCTTTGCAAGCACATTCTATCCCCTGCCGAAACAAGTAGTAATAGAAAAAGAGCTCCAATGTAAAATATTCATTAAACGATTCTATACCTTGATAAAGGTATAGAATAAGCGATATTCACATGGACAAGAGCACCAGCTCGAGCCGGTTGACGAAAATGAGGATCCCGATAATGAATTATTGGTTTTAGGAAAGATCCATTAAATAATAAACTAGTGGTTCTAAACAATCTATAACAATTAACCAACAATTTAAAATGCTTTTCTTGTTAAACCAGTGTTTATATATAGATGCAGGAGGATCCATTAGGGAACTAAAAAGCCCTTTGTATGAATTGAATGAGGTTCTACCATCATTGACCGAGTAAGAAAGTGGACAAGGCAAAACGCACACTTAAAACTTGAATGATGATCCATTCGTTCAAAACTTGCGTGGTTCCGATTTTTTGTCATATTTCCCTCGTTACTCATCGGGTCGATCCCGTTCTCACGGCGCCGTGAAGCTAGCTCGTAGACCTAACAGGTTCAGTCAATAAAACCGAGGTATTCGGACTTTTGGTCTAGGAGAATACGGCAAGAAATGTCAGGCATTGGTGGGATGCATTCCTAGGCGTCTAGGTTGATTTTTTTGAACCAGTAAAATCGCCATCTAACGAAAAAAAATCAACATGCAGTCGTAGCCCTTTGAGTTAGCTTCGCGACACCATAATAATGGGGTCAATCAAAAGAGTAACGAGGGATATATGGTGAAAAATGCAAACATGTATCGAGAAGGCGTAAAGACGTCGTTCATAACTTTCGCGGTTTTCGGATTTTGGTCGTGTCTCCCTCGTTACTCATCGGGTTGACCCCGTTCTTGCGGCGATGTGAAGCAAACTCGTAGAAATAACACGTTCTTTTGATAAAACTAAGGTATTCGGACTTTTGGTTCAGGAGATAAGGCAAGAAATGTCAGGTATCAGTGGGATGCATTCTTGGGCGTCTAGCGTTATTACGGGTATGACTTGATTGTTTTGAACTAGTAAACTCACCATCTGAGGGGCACAATCAACTTTGTAGTCATCGCCCCTCCGAGTTATCTTCGCAACGTCACAAAAAGGGGTCAATAAGATGAGTAACGAGGGAGATATGGTCCAAAATGCAGACATGTACCGAAAAGGCGTAAGGACGTCTTTCGCAACTTGCGCGGTTTCTGGATTTTGGTCATATCTCTCTCGTTACTCATCCGATCGACCTTATTTTTTGCGTTGTTGCAAAAGCCAACTCTTAGATGCAACAACTTTCGTCAATAAAATGGGGTTTTCGGACTTATGGTCAATGAGATGCATCATGGAATGTCAGTCAACGGCGGGACACGTTATTGCGTGTCCGACTTGATTGTTTTGAAGTGGTAAACTCACCATCTGAGGGACACAATCAACATGTAGTCATAGTCCTTTGAGTTAGATTCACAATGCTGCAAAAACGAGGTCAATAAGATGAGTAACGAGGGAGATATAATAAAAAATGTAGACTTGTACCGAAAAGGCGTAAGGGCGTCATTACAACTTGCGCGGTTTTCGGATTTTGGTCGTATCTCCCTCGTTACTCATCTTATTGATCCCTTTTTTTGGAATTGCAAAGCCAACTCGTAGACGCAACAATTTTCGTCGATAAAATGGGGTTTTCGGACTTATGGTCAATGAGATACGACATGGAATGTCAGTCAACGGCGGGACGCATTATTGCTTGTCCAACTTGATTTTTTTGAACTGGCAAACTCATTGTTTGAGGGACACAATCAACATGTAGTTGTAGCCCACTGATTTAGTCACAATGCCACAAAAACGGGGTCACTAGGATTAGAAACGAGGGAGATATGGTCAAAATGCAGACATGTACCGAAAAGGCGTAAGGACGTCTTTCACAACTTGCGCGGTTTCTGGATTTTGGTCATATCTCCCTTGTTACTCATCCTATCGACCCCGTTTTTGCATCGATGTGAAGCCAATTCGTAGACGCAACAACTTCCGTCGATAAAATAGGTTTTCAAACATATGGTCAATGAGATACGATAAGGAATGTCAGTCCACGGCGAGACACGTTATTGCGTGTCCGACTAGATTGTTTTGAAGCAGTAGACTCACCGTCTGAGGGACACAATCAACCTGTAATCGTAGTCCCGCAAAAATGGGATCAATAGGATAAGTAATGGAGATATATGGTCAAAAATGCAGACATGTACCGAAAATAATAATCTTTTTCATATATAAAAAATTGTGCAAAATCTCAAAATCTCTAAATTTTTTAGCCCCTTTAAAAAATTTGCAATTCCAATGCAATTTTTTTTCATATATAAAAAAATTGAGAAAAATCTCCAAATTTTTAGAGGTTAAAAATTTTGCAATTCCAATGTAAAAATAACAATCTTTTTCAGATATAAAAGTTCGTGCCAAAATCTCCAAATTTTTAAAGATTAACCCCTCTAAAAAATATGCAATTCGAATGCCAAAATAATAATCTTTTTTTATATATAAAAAGTTGTAGAAAACCTCCAAATTTTTAAGGGTTAGCCCCTTTAAAAATTTGAATGCAAAAATAATAATTTTTTTCGAATTACAAAAATGGTGCAAAGTATCTAGAAATTTTTAAAGGTTAACACCTATAAAAAATTTGCAATTCGGATGAAAAAATATAATGTTTTTTTAATGTTAGAATTTTTTAAGTATCTAAAATTTTAAAAAGGTTAGCCCCTTTTCGAATGCTAGAATAATTTTTTTTAAAAGGTTAGCCCCTTTTCGAATGTTCGAATGCCAAAATTATTTTTTTTTCAAATACAAAAATTTGTGCAAAAAATCCAAATTTTTAAAGATTAAACCTTTTAAAAAATTTGCAATTCGAATGAAAAAATATAAGTTTTTTTTAATGTTAAAAAAATTGATTAAAGTTTCTCAGATTTTTAAAGGTTAGCCACTAAGAAATTTTCTATTCGAATGCCAAAATAATAATTTTTTTTCAAATATAAAAAATTGTAAAACATCTCCAAATTTTTAAAGGTAACCCCTTTAAAAAATTTGCAATTCGAATGAAAACGTAATATTCTTTTTTTAATGTTAGAAAAATTGTTTAAAGTCCCTAAAAATTTTAAAGGTTAGCCCCTTTAAGAAATTTGCTATTCGAATGCAAAATAGTAATTTTTTTTCATATATGAAATTTTTTTGCGGAATCTTCAAATTTTTAAAGGTGTTACCCTTTAAAAAATATGTAGTTCGAATGAAAAAATACAATTTTTTTTAATGTTAGAAATTTTTTTTAAAGTCTCTAAGATTTTTAAAGGTTAGCCACTTTAAGAAATTTGCTATTTGAATGCCAAAATAATATATTTTTTCATGTATTAAAAATTCTGTAAAATCTCCAAATTTTTAAAGGTTAACCCTTAAAAAAATTGCAATTCGAATGCCAAAATAATAATCTTTTTTCATGTATAAAAAATTGTGTGAAATCTCTAAATTTGTAAAGGTTAATCCCTCTAAAAAATATGCAATTCGAATGCCAAAATAAGAATCATTACTCATATATTAAAAATTGTACAAAATCTCCAAATTTTTAAAGGTTAATGTTGGGTGATGATTCCATCCTCAAGCACTTGTTTCACTCGATGGGGAAATGATTCGGTCTTAGACACTGATCTTAAGCTCAGTAGCCTTGTGCTCTATACTTGTCTGAAGATTTGAAGATCCCAAAACCCTATCTGAATGATGAACCATTCATTTGTATCTGTTTTGTCTCTGAGGTTTCGGACTCGTGGCAGACACTCGCTCCGGTCAAGGCGCTCGGCAGCTTATCCGCCTCAGCACCGGTCAAGGAAGACTTCAGCATCTTGGACTCAAGCAGAGCAAGATATCGAGAGAGTCGATTGAACCGAACTCAGCGAGAGTAGTTCACTGGACTCGAGCCGATCTTCGATGAGACTTATCTCGGAGCTCTATCTACCGAATACAAGGTCGACTCAAGCAACGGCAGATAGTCTTCGGGATTTGTCGGAATCTTTTGAAAGACAATCGGCATTGTCATGTACGAGGAAGAGAGAAGTCGGCTTGCACTGTCTCGAAGTCTGTCTGTCTCAACCACTCCATCCACCTCGACGAATGACAAGCATACACGTGTCTTCTCACCCGCTAAAGCGCATAATCAACCTTTTACCTAAAAAGGTGGGAAAGTACACATGTTACCTACACCAAAAGAGCCGTTTGCTACCAAAAAAGAGAGAGAGAGAAGAAGATCGTCTCCAACGGATCTATTTCAATCTCTGCTCTATAAATAGAGGGATCATTCAAGATTTGAACAACGACGACGCCAAGAACACGAGAGAGCGCGAAAAATAGCGTATTCCAAAGAATAAAGTCTTAGCAAGAATTTGAAGAACAATCTCCGGCGAAAGACTACATTCTAGCTCATAGGGAATCAAGCTATACCGACATATAAAGCCTCTAGTATCCAAATCGACGTTACACGAACTCAAAGCTTACCTTCAGCTGTTCGTCGATCTAGAAGCTACTCTCATATTCCCTATCCCTCTAACCCTAAGCTCAACCGTTCTTATCTATAGCTTAGACGAAGGAGTTCACATTTGAACCCAATCCTTATTGTATAAGGACTCCTTCACTGTTGGAGAAGTTTGTCAAACACTTTAAGTTTGATAGTGTTGTAAACCGAGACTTGGATCGCATAAAAACCAAGACGCGGCTTTGCCCAGGTGCAAAGTGACCGAGACTAACTCGAGATAATAAATAGCCTTCCCGATCATTCGGGGACCGGTGGACGTAGGATTTGAGCGATATCCGAACCACTTTAAAAATCCTGTGTCTCTTCTTTGCTTTCTTAATCATTGCATTGATTTTACTATTCATACCGAACATCATATTTAAAATCAATCAACTGTCTCAGCATCTTGAACTTTTAATCTACTTGTCTTGAGACTTTAAAACGTTTTCTCACATAAACCCGATTTGGGCCTACACTATTCCAGCGCACTGAACTCTTACCGTAGATACTTGAATTCGACCTAGTCGGTTAGCGGAATCTCATTGAGTCAAGACTCTTAGCCTTTAACTCGATTCAAAACAAGTTATGCAGTCTGGTTGGCCCCATTTGGTCGAGACACCATCTGAATAGGGCTGTTCGAGTTTGAAGTTGAGAAATCGAATCGAGTGTATTCACCCCCCTCTACACTGACCATACACTCGGGACCAACAGTTGGTATCGGAAGCGAGGAGTTCTTTGAGACTCTTGTCACTTTGAGGCTGGGTCTATTCGAGGCAGTTCGGAGGAAAAT
>JAPVEC010000242.1:0-17530 GCA_028984105.1 Lavandula angustifolia
GATGAAACATAAAGTGGTCTGTTAAACCACACCTTCAAGGGCTGAAGATATGCCCCAGCTACCATGTGAAAAAAATTAATCTGATTACATCTGTTCTACAATACAATTGATCCTTCTAAATGTAGCATGGCACATTGTGCATCTTATACCCAACTAGAGTTCATGGATATTCAATTAATTTAGTCTATTAACCCATACTAAAGCATAATATGACATCAATGGGCCTTCTTCAAGATTTAAGCAGTCAAGCAAACATTTCAGTAGTGTTTTAACCAATCAAAACACAATTCTCTTACCCAATAATGCACCTTCAAAACGTAGTGCATAGTAGATATATCTCATCTCATGCACTCAGTAGTCTACCCCAATCATATTACTTAGTGACAAAACAAAAAACTACGAATAAAAGATTAAAAGCATCCCATGCATTAGCTAAAACTCCACCCCAGACTCCAAACCAACACACATAATGTTCATTACAATAAAAATAAAAAATAAAAAGGAGCAGCAGTATATATAACATGCATCTACATACTGCTGATGGAGATAAACATACCAGGACATAGCGATGTAATTGGACTGGCAATGATCGCAGTGACGGGCATCTCCCAATTATTATAGAGACCACCTGGAAAAAATTCAGTAGCTAAATATGATGAGCACACCCACATTGTTTGTAATGTAAAACCTTCAGTATCAATTCTGAATAATTCTGAGAAGCAGCAGGTCTATATTAATTGCACATACTGACAGACAACCACAGTGTCTCAACACAAACAATCCTCCGTACATCTCTAGCAAGATTGAACAAAAGTATATAGAGCTTCTTCTTCTTCCAAAAGAATATTATTCGAACCCAACTAGTTCCCATTGGAATCGCAAGAAAGTACGCGAAATTACATAAAAGCAGACTTTTTAAATTAATTCATGATTAGAAGTCTCTGCATCAGCAACAAAATTTAATCCAATCTTTGAGGCTACCAAAGATATCGGGATAAACTAAAATAAAATCCCAGACGAGGTTGAATGTGAATTAAAAATCTCTGGAAAAAAAAAAGAGGGAAGAGGGAGAGAAAACAACCACCGCCATCCGAGCAATTAATCTTGTTCTAAAGATTTACAGGTAACCATAAAATCGATTTCTCTAAAAAGGTCGGAGCATTGAGGCGTGTAGATTACCTGGAGTCGGCCGGAATAGCAGAGCAGCCCAACGGAGGGAGCGAGAGAGGTCAGGAAAATAGCAAGGAGATTTGAGGACAGAAAGGAATTAAAAGGCCCTTTTGAATGTTGCGTGCCTCGCACGTGAGTTTCTTTTCTTCAACGAGTTCAATTTCAGCTGTTGTCTTCCTAAATTATGAGGTATGAGGCCCAAAATAAATGTCTCATTCGAAAAACTCATTCATTGTTATGCGTATCTTTTAATTCTATATGCTAACTAAAATAAAATTTAACTTCAATTTGTAATTAATATCAAATTCAGTAAATGAAAAAAAAAAAAAAAAAACTCAAAACGTCAAAACATATTCCACGTTCTTTCATCTTCTCTTCTTAATGACAGCAATATAGTTCATCTTTTTCCACAATTCTTCCAATTTCTCCCAGAAAGAACCAGATTATGTAAATTACAATTTATCTCATATCTCTTCGATTGTGGCAATCGAGTAAATTGAATCATGGTTTTTACACGATTTGATGATTAAGGGGGTCGTTTGGTACTACGGGAATGAGAGATGATTGCTTCTCATATATGAGTTTCATATCGATTTTCTTTGGTTTAAGTGTCTGAATCCATATGAATATTAAAAATATTCTTTTTTTATGTATTATTTTAAAAATTAAAATTAATTTTATATTCTTAATTAATTAAACTAAATTCGTTAAAAGAATAATGATACTGTATAAAATAAATTTAAAATCTTGTAAAATAAAAAAATTATTATTTAAAAATATTTTAACATAATTTATGAAAGGGACAACTCTCTTTCTATCCGATTTGAATAACTACATACTGAATTTTAAGCCATCCAGGTAAAAAAAAAAAAAAACAGTTATCTAGCCACTTTTGACATATCTCCCGACAACTAATTAAATCGCTATTGTTATCGCCATTATTTGTCTTATCAAAAAATTTTATTTAATCGGCATGTTTATCGCCTACCACAAATTGCCTACCACATATTATTAAATAACATAAAAAATTATTTAAAATTATCTTATCTAAATAAAATTAAATTATTTTATTATAGATTATAAATCATTATGAGGGTAGAAGATTAAATTTTAAATCATCTTATCCAATAAACATTATGAAGTTTATCCGTAAAAGAGTTTTTAAAAAAAATGGGCGATTTCTTAAATACCCATTTTCGTATAACAAAAGTCAAATTTACCCAATCCTTATAATTGCTACACAAAATACCCAACTTTACTTAAATATCCCCACTTTTCGACTTGTCACCGGCCAAATTCGTTATTTTGCTTCGTAAGGTGCACAAATGATTAACGCAGTAATCCCGCCGTGTCCCGCTCAATCCCACTCACGCCGCCTAATCTTGCTCCAAGAAGTACCGAATCTCGCTCGGAAATCCCGCCGCCCGGGTGAAATCCCGCCAAGCGGTGACTGGGCAGGAGCGAATCCCGCTCCATCGCCAAATCCCACTCGGCTTTTAGGGACCGGCGGGGGAGCAGAATCCCGCCTCGGCCCGCCTAGTCCCGCCCGGCTTTTTTGACTAAGGCGATGCCGAGAGTAATCCCGCTCACTTAGTCCCACTCACCATTTCTAATCCCGCTCGTTCCATTCGTAGTCCTTATCATGAAATTTTATCCATTAATACCGTGATTGAAGTCCAAAATCGAACACACTCACTCATCTTTCATTTTATTTTCAATTACAAAATAATTATGTAGAATTTTGCTTCCTCGCTCCATAAAAAAAAATGGATAGTTGGTATAATATTATTGTTCATTTTAACGGGCAATTTAACAATTTGTCCGAGTATACTGGAGGTGAAGTTAGATTCGTCTCCGCATTCTTGGGAACAAGTAGCTTGTATCCCTATTTTACTACGCTCATTCAATACAATCTTTATCCATTTTCACTTTCGTCAAATCATGAAATTTATTACACCTCACGCTTCTCGCCATGGTATGACGCTTAGTCCATTTTTGCGACCGACATGGACCTATTTCATCTTTGTAGTACGTAAATCAATCCGACTTTATTTCTTGAGCACTCCAATGTTCAATCTTATCATACACCCGATGTTGAACAATTTGGTCCAAGGTTCAATTTTGAAGATCAAGCGGGTGGTAGCAACCCGGATCGAGAATTTTCGCGAACAGAAACCTTTGTTCGCAAAGAGGATACCCACTTGCTCCTCTCGACGATCGGATTCACCTATGGTTTGAGATCCGGATCACGCCGTGGACTATCCACCCGCGAAGGTACGACATTTTTGAGAAGGCAGATTTGTTTGTTGATGCCGCACTTCAGCACATGGAACAAGGTCTCGATTTTGGTGGGTAACTCGTTATGATAGTGGTCGGGCCGAGTATAAATGCGTACGGAGTCATGATCGCCCATTTTTTTCTACGGCATCAAGCTTCGGTAGACGTGTTGTGGATTGTAAACCGCTTGCATGCCGAACACACATGTAATCGAGATTTTTTGGGCAGATCGGTCCAAGAAGGATTCGTGCAAAGGCCCTCGGCCGCTTATGTTGCTCGGCGAATGCGCCCGTCAAAAATCCATCCTAAAACCGAAAGAAATTATGGCAAACTATCCAGTGGGAATTCGGCTTTCAAGCAAGCTATAGTGTTGCTCTACGAGCCCGTAATTGTGTTGTGGCTAGTGATTTTCGCGACACTCAAATTCGCTCAAGATGCCTCCTAGTTACCTCTACGATACGAAAACAACGAATCCGTGTACAATGACCGATGTCGAAGTCGATTCAAAAGGTCGCTTCCAACAATTATTCGTCGCTTTTAATGTTTCTCGTGCCCCGTGGGTATTTAACCTCCGAGATCCGATTGTGGTCGACGCGACTCACTTGAAAGGAAGGAATAAAGGAGTGTTATTTCATGGGGTCGCTACGATAGACGACAACGACCAAATATTTCCACCACCTTTGGCGCGGGTCCAACTGAGAACGATTACTCTTGGACGTGGTTCATGTCCCGACTTAGAGAAGCATTTACGACGCCAAGCAATTTAATGATCATCTCCGATCAACACCGGAGCATAGCCGTTGGTCCGGAGACGATAGTCAAGTGTAGAGGGGGTTGAATACACTCGATCACGCTTTCTTCTTCTCAAACCGAAGGACAGCTGAGCCGTTTAGTGCAACCGATGAACAAACGCCAAATAGTAACCTTCGATCACCGGGTCGAGCGGGTCAGCCATCGAGCTCTCCTACCGACTTTCGTCGCCGTTCGAAACTCGGCCGGAGACGTTGTGCGGATAATCGTGGGGCCCGGAGATTCGTCCCGCCTTTGAAAAACGCTTCACAAATCAAGTTCTTTTGGCGTGCGCTTGAAACACGTTTTATGCAAACATATGATTTTGAACAGCTTATGATATGCAATAAAAACAAGAAAGAACACGAGCGATTTAACGTGGTTCGGATACGCAAGATCCTACGTCCACGCCTCCCGACAATGGCAGGATAATCTTGTTGATTATACCGAGCAAGCCTCAGCAGGTATCCGTGCACCGGGGATGATTCTTCTAAGTTATAAGTCCTTAGCGACTTTACAATTCAAACCTAAGTTCGAAAGGGAGGGGATAATCTCCAACTAAGAAGGAGTTCTTACAATAAGAACAATTCACTAAAAGTGAACTCTTTCAAATCTAAGCTATAAACCGGCAATGAGCTTAGTCTAGAGAAGAAATGGATCTAAATATCTCTGGAGAGAAGAACTACAAATATTCAATGAAAGCAAGTTCTTCTCTCGTATAATCCGCTGAGTTCGCTGGAGTGTTCTTGAGCTCGAGCTTTTTCCCTTATAAGTCCCGTGCGCGGAGCTTCGAATTTCTTCTCTATTTATAGTTGGGAGCTACGGCATATGTTCGTTGGAGACAACGATGCCACGTGTCACAAGCTTCCAAAGAAAACCGCCATAATTTCGAATTTGTTGCAAAGCAGGCGCTTAATTACCGTACAGAGAGCAAACTCTTTTATCGGATAGAGCAGACATGGCGCTGTCGGCTTCTCATCGGGTCGAGGTTTGTGGTTAGTGAGAATGTGTCGAGTCAAAGTTGACTATTCAAACAACCTCGTAAGATCTTCCGCCGAACTTCGAAAAGACTCGTGCGATCGGGTCGCTTTCTCGCCTGACACAAAGAGACTAGATAAGTATCCGTCTTCTTCGACCGAGCCGGCCGACAAGGAATACATCTACCGAGTAGGTCACCGGGCGATCGCGAAGGTACTGGAGCTTTGCACATGTTCTTCTGGCGACGGCTTATCACCGACGGGCTATCTCCTACCGAGGTGAAGATCACCGCGGTCAAGAACGCAAGCTCTTACAAAGACGACGTGGGGTTCGGAAAGTAACTTCGCCTAAGATCGGACCCAACAGCTTTACCCCTGTACAGACTTAGACAAAAGATAATCAAAATAAACAAGTCTAACCAATTCATCATCTAATCCTATGATACACACCGCACGACCGATATCACCGGGTTTTGGGATCTTCAATTCCATCAGAACTACTATGATTTCCCCAATATTCTTTTAACCACTGGGACAAACCGAGTGCCATCTACCGACTCATAACCCAACAATTTCCCCCTAATTGATGATGCCAAAACCTCTATTTCTAACCATCTAGCCTCTATTCTAAAATAAGGAACGGAGAGCTAATCTACCGACAACAATTTCCCCCCGATTCATCGAAGACAATCAAGATGATCAATAAAACATCAAGTCAAGAGGCAAGATAAAGCAAAATCGTGAGAACGATTATGTGAGCGCGTGTGTCGATCACTTAGTGACAGGCTGCCAGAGAAAACACAAACAAAAGCCATGAGACAATGAGTAATTGTCCGGCAAGCAATAGGAACCAATATATATATGGACAAAGAGTACATGGGCCCTATTACTATTACAACAAATATGAGATAAGAGATCAAGTCTCGACTTCCAAATTCTTCGCGTTTCTTAAAGTCAAGAAACTTGTCAACCGGAGGGTCCAGTAGTAATACTTGTATATCCTCGAGCGTAGAACCCTGGATTTCCCTCATAATCATCCGGATCGCACATATTCGACATAGATGAACAAAGCAGCCTTCTTCTACTTCTCTCTCAATCTCTTTGTGCACAAAGACGCCGCGAGTAGTCCTAGGAGGAGGGATTCGCCCGAAGGATGGAGCTCGAAGGGTATTTTCTCTTCCTCCATGATCGGGCGGATCTCGATTTTGAAATCCATATCGAATCGACCGATAAGTCCATCAAAGTGTTGATCACCGATTTCTCAATGCCATAGATACCCCAAACATAAGATCCCTTAATAAAGTCTTCTTTCGCTTCCTCCCACGCTCGCTGAGCTCGGGCCGGCACCCATTTATCCACATGAGGTGTAGGGCTCCTTCTTGATATAAGGTGCCCTTCTAAACTCGATCCTCGTGGAATTCGCCTCCTCGATCACTGTCTGCTTTGCGGATAAAGCTAATCATTTTAGCTACGTCGCCTATCCTCTTTTTCTTCTCTCGAGAGCCGCCGCCCTCGTATCTCCTCTCCCGAGATTTAGTCCCCGCAGCCGTGGCTTCCTAAGTAGCTCGTCCCCTCCGCCTCCCGCTCAGTGTGTGAGATTATTCGGGTAATAACTCGTGCAAATTGGCCGGACCTCGCACACTAAGACCTTGGCTAGCTCCCTCCCGAGCTTTCTTCTCTTATCCTCACCTTCTCGGCCTTAGCCTTTCCAACAACTTTCTTCGCTTCTGGCCTTTCTTAGCCTCTTCCAAACCGATGCTCATGATCAAGCTTATCCCGAAGCCGCTGAGCAATCCGAAGATCATAGGCTTCTTGCTCCGCTTTGATTCGAGCTTGCAAGCCTGGGGAAGATGGAGAAACGGGTTCAATGGCGATCTCCTTCCCCGATCTCTCGCGGTGGCAATACCCGAGGCTCTTCTTCTTCTTCTTGATCCAAGAATTTTGCGATTTTGTCTACGTGCCGGGCGGATGAGAACGGAATCGCCTCGGGCCACCGTCTCGCCTCGTAGGGGTGTATTCCAAGAGGAGTACACTGGAACCGGGTCCAAACTCCCCGAGCGGCCGACCCTTCTCCTCGGGTCAGGCCGGCCCCTTCCCCCTTACTTCCTTCCTCTACCACCCCGACCACAAACCGGCCCCGCCTCGCTTCTTCCTTTACTTCTCCTTCCCCCTTTTGGGCATCATCCGCCTTAGAGAGGTGAGAGCGGATGGCTTTGATTTCTCGCTCAACATTGTAGACTCGATTCTTTAACGAGAGTGGCAATGGATTCGAAGTCTTTGACGAGGTCGCAAAGACATTTCCCAATCTTTTCCTTGATCACCTCAATCGCTTAAGCCGCGCGGGCCGACTCCCGACGGAGTTTCAAAGAAAGCCTCGATCGTGGGAATCTGTCATCTCTTTCGAATGGCCTTGAGGGCCTCCCGCCCGTTGTTTTATAGCAGCTTGTAAGGCGTAAGGTGGCCAATTTATTCCTTTCTTCCATTTCGGCCCCGATCGAAGCAAGAGCTCCGAGCACACCGCTCGAGAAAAATCTTCTCGCGAGCTTGAAGGAGCCGCCGACTCGTGTTTCCAAATCTACCTTCCGAGCCGCTAAGGCAAGCCTCAATTATCTCCCCGAATATTCAGCCGAGGAGTAGGAGCTTCGAGACTTTCTTCACGCCTTCACCCCGGCCTAAGCCACACTATCCGCTTTGGGCCTTAGTATACTGGGCCCATTTTATATGAACATCTTTGGCTAAGAGGCGATTTTTGTTCCCTTGCCGCCTTATGGCCTTGTTCACCGACTTAGAGGTGACGGAACCGATTGGTCGGATCTCGATACGAGCTTGTTCCGATCCCTCCGCTCGTAATTCACGAGTAGCTGCTCGACCGCGCTTCGAGGCACCCGGGCATCACCCGATGTGGACGGAGGTGGTGATTTGCCCTTCTCGCGGGGAGTGGGACCTCAGCCAGAGCCTCCCAACTCGCATCCTCGGGTGATGCCTGCTCCATCTCCTCATCCTTATCTCCATTATTCTCATTATCGGAGGAGATGGTGGCGAATGACCGCCGCCGAGCACTAAGGTGCGCAAGCTCGCCAGATAGAGCATTCGCCGCCCTTAAATCTTCGAATGTTGCTGCATCACCGGGTTCCCCGAACCCAACTAGCCGACCGCAACTCTTGCTCTTCAAGCAAGTAATGAAAGAGTTGTCTCGAGTCCTTATGATCTCTTCGAGTATGCCCCAACCTCAAGAACCTCAAAGAACATCTCGAACTCTAGCTCTTATGGCTATTTCCACCGTATCTCGAATGATCGATATCTCGGTGGATCTCGTGAGTGGACTTCACTTATGGCTTGAAGGCGAGTAAAGCGGATGGTCGTCCACTCGTGAGGAAGTCTCTTCGCCGGAATCCCGACGTCCGACCGAGTCTCCTCGTAGCCGATCACTTGTACCTTATCCTTAAGTGTGGCTCCCTCTCCATTCCCCGTGGCCTGAGTCAAGAATGTGTTCTTCAAGTAGGAGGAGGAGAGGCCGGGATTTAGCTTGTTCTACCGGCACCTCGACAGGTCCAATTTTAGTCACCTTTCCTTTCTGGAGGTCGACGCAGGGGGCAAAACAATAGTCGATCTTTCTCTCTTCGATCAGCGGCCCGCCACCGCACTTCCCTCGAGCCGCTTTAGTTTTGAATTTTATTAGCTTGCCGTCGAAGAATTTAAGGCGTCGGCAAACGAAGAATTCCTCGCATCGATTTCTCGACCGCATGGACATCTTGGTCCCATACGGAAGCAGCCTTCCCAATGCTAATCATCTTCCGCTCACCACTGGGTAAGGTGGTAAACACCCTGCCCGAGCCTTCACCGGCTACGTAATAATTTGTCCGGGGCTTCACTTGACTCCGTCATCTATAGCCATCATCACCGAATACTGGGCTTAGACACCTGATCATAAGATCCCCGCGAGCTCGTCGTAATATGTGACACAATGTAGGCGAGCCCCCCGTACCGAGGTAGCGGTGTTCTTTTGGTAGAGCGCTTTGAAAACCGATGTCCCGCCTCCCACGTAACTTCGAACATATGTGTTCATCTCCTTGTCCTTGTAGCCAACTGGAGAAACTCCACCGTCTCGGGAGATCAAACGCCAATCCCAACGCATCTCGATGTTGAAGACGCACCGACTCACATCCCACGAGTTTGGGATAACCTCCTTCATATACGAGAAGGAAGATTCTTCTCCTCCGACGCGAGAGTCCTCCAGCCGAGGTATACTTCCGCAACCTGGCCTCTGGCAGATAAGCCCTAGTCGCTTGGATACGAGCCATTCATGTCCGCATTGTTCAAGCGCCTCGAAGACCGGCTCTCAAGGTATGGAAGATCCACTTCGCGAAGCGCCATGGCGGGTTCGAATCGAATCCATGAGAGTATGATCTCGTTCATATCAAAGGGTTCATGAACATTCCGCCATTAAAATCTCAGCAAAACAACTTGTTAGCACTTGGAAAATAGAGTAAGTCAAAGAGAGTTTTAAGCAGTAATTTAATACATTACCAAGTAGTTTAGAGCTTGTGGATGCTAGAAATCGATCGGGTTTAGAGATTTGAAGAAAAGACCGATTTGCGTAAAGAGCTCTAAAGTTGGAAATGGCGGAAAATGATTCGAGTAGAGAAATTGAAAGGTTTTGTAAGATCAAGCTTAATAACCGCCTTTAGATCGAATCCGTCCGATTTAATCTTTCAATGTTATCTGCATACGAGATTAAATGTTATAAACCGAATGATTACAAAAGCCGCCTCTACTATAGACCCAATGCAGTAGGATGATGCGAAATGAAGGTAAGTGAGAAGACATGCATTAAATGGCTGCGCAGAAGCATTAATTACCAAATCAATTTGAATGAGAACGGTATCTACCGACCATTCCTTAAAGAAATTGACGGCGGAAATAAATGCTTCTTAACTACCGAATGCGAGCGACCGATATAATAAATGCAAGCATGTTAACAAAAACGTTAAGTATTCAATACTACGCTAACCTCTTCAAACTGAACTTTACGATCACCGGGTTACCGTTAAGACTTAGGAGGATGGTTGACGTGCCGAACACCACGCTCCCCCTTGTGTGTATAGGTGATGATTCTCCCAACCGAATCATCAGACCGACCATCCGACCCGTCATACTGGGTTCCTTCCGTCTCGATACCAATTGTTGCCACTGCGCTATCAAGTAGTCTGTCCTCTACCGACGTGACTCGCAGGGATCCAAGAGTAGACCTAGCTCAACCGATAGTTCTCCTCGAATTTGTTCTCGCCAGTGGTTTGGCCTAAGCATGTCCGCCCTTGCTTGTCGGCATGGACTTTCTCCATTCGATATCCTTCTTCTCGACATGGTCTCTCGATGAAGTGGTGTCGGATATCCACGTGCTTGCATCTCGTATGTAGAACCGGATTCCGAGTTATCGCAATAGCACTTGTGGAGTCACAAGAGACGGGCACTTCATTCCCAATGATACCATAATCTCTCGCTCTTGTCGAAGCCAAAGGATCCGGGGCATAGCAACTTCCAAAGCACCATATACTCAGCCTTCCAAGAGTGAACGTCGCTACCGAGTGTTGTTTCTTTGAAAAACCATGATATTAGCTTGTCGCTCTAGAACCGACATGTTCCGAAGTCGACTTTCGATCTATCCCGCATCCCGCATAATCAGCATCGAATAACTCGCGCATAAGATTATCATCAATGGGATACCATAATCGGTTGGATATGAGTCAGGAGATTGATACTCAAATGTTCTAGTGGTTAAAAGAAATTGGGGAAAATCATAGTAGTACTATGGAATTGAAGATCCCAAAACCGAGCCGATATCGTAGATTAGCGTGTCGATAGGATTAGCCGATGTATAGGTTAGACTTGATGTTATGCTTATTGATTTTTGTCTAAGTCCCGTACGGGGTAGTTGTTGAACCGATCTTCGCCGAAGATACTTTCGTAACCCCATGTCATCGTTGCATCGCTATGCTTCTTCGTCGAAGCCGAATGCTAAACTTAGCCGGGAGATACGCATCGCCTTACCCGATCTCGGAGAAGACATTATCGCCCGATGGTCATCAGCGAAGAACCTATGCAAGCACAATACCTTCGCAAAGCCGACCAACCGACTATCGAAGCTCACTTCATCGGCCGACGACTCAACCGAAGAAGACAGAGACGTATTCGCCCATCAGACCGTGGCGTAAAAGCGACCCCCGCACCTCGAAGTCTTTTCGAATAGTTCGCCAGGAAGATATACGAGGTTGTTTGAACGGTCAACTCGACACTCTCACCAACTACAAACCTCGACCAATGAGAAGCCGACAACGCTTACCTACTCTACGCGAAAGTCGGCTCTCCTCATGGAACAAATGCCGCATTAACCGCCCGCCGCAACTAGCTCGAATTTACGGCCGTTTTCTTTCGAGGCTTAGACACGTGGCACGTCGTCTCCAACCGACATATGCCACAACTCACAAAGCCTATAAATAGAGAAGGATTTGAAGATTTCAAACAAGAGGAATATACGCGAAATCAAGGGAAAGCATTCAAGCTCACAACGCTCGTAACCTTCAAGCTTATCCGTAGATGAACTAGTTTTCATAGAACACTTCTTGTAGTTCATCTCTCTAGAGCTCTTTGATCCCTTTCTTCTCTAAACTAAGCTCATTGCTAGATTCATAGCTTAGATTCGAAGGAGTTCACATTTAGTGAATTGTTCTTGTTGTAAGAACTCCTTCTCGCCTGGAGAATATTCCCTCCCTTCTAAACTTGGAGGTTCGATCAGAAAAAGTCGCTAAGGACTATAACTTAGAAGGATTTGTCATGCGTATGCTTCCTTGCCGAGACTTGCTCGATTAATCAACAAGTTTCTCCTCGCCGAAGTTCGAGGACCGTGGACGTAGGGATCTCGTTATCCGAACCACGTTAAAAAAATCGGCCGGGTTATTTAATATTTTATCGCATCGCATTTAACCTAGTTTTAAATCATCACCGTATAAAACGTATCTTAAAAAGCGCACACCAAAAGACTTTACATTGCGAAACACGTTTCAAAAGAGACGACTCCGGGCCTAACACTTATCCGCACTATAGTCTCCGATCGAAGCCTCGTAATACCGACATCGCCGCAGAAGAGCCTGTAAGCTTCGACTCACTTCGACCCAAAGTGATCGAAGGCATATTCGGCACTGCTCATCACAGCAAACATCGCCTTCAAACGACCTTCACCGAGAAAAAGAAACAGAGCTCAGTGTGTATTCACCCCCCTCTACACCCGACTTTTCGTCTCCGTGACCAACAATTGGTATCGTGAGCAACACGGTGTTCAACCGACGCCTGGCTCAGAATAATCGGGTCCTTCTCGAACCGATCCCGAAAACTGCCACCGCGTAGCATCTCTTTCAAAGATCCTTATACTCTTACTCTTACAATGTCTCGATATGTCGTATTAGGATGGTACCGATGTTCTCAATAGAGAACTACACCGTATGGCGCGTACATATGGAGGCACACCTAACGCTCACTCCAAAACAAAGATGTCGATGTTCTAGAGTCAGGACCGATCATTCCCATGATCGACGCGAGTATTTAGCCGGGGCCGGAGGAGGCGCCGAGCACAAACCGGGGTGCTAAGGTTCCCAAAGACAAATCCGCCTTCACGCCCGAAGAGAAGAAGCCGCACAACCCCGACCGAAGCCGCACGTAATGCCATACCGACTACGCCCCGATTCACACCTCGGAAGGGTACAGTGATTGCAAGACGGCGAAAGAGCTATGGGACGCCTTGGTCAGACCGAGCCATGGAACCCTCGGGATCAAAGAAAACAAGCTCGAAGCTAGAGCTTCGTAAGGTTCGACGCCTTGCAATGGAGCATACCGAAACCATCGACGAGCCGAAAGCTGGCCGATTCACCAATCAAGTCAATGTCATCAATAGCCGGGAGGTCGCTCACCAACAAGGAGATGAACACCAAGATCTTGAGAGCGTTGCCCCGACTGCATGGCTTCCATTTGCTACTTATTTGATCGTCGCCCGATCTAAATGCTTTAACTCCTTATGTTATATTTTCGTAATTAAAATCTGGAGGAATTCGAGCATACTTACCCCCAAAAGTGCTTAAGCGCTCCAAACACACACGTCAACCACGCCTTCAAGGCAACACTCACCAATACCGAGCCAAGCCTATTTCCTCAAGCAATGCCGTGGGCCACATCAGTAGCAAAGTCTTCCGAGACTTCGTGCCCGACTCCGCCCTAGCACCGACGGCTCTCAAATGATCGTAGGAAAAGGAGAGAGTCGAAAGCCGAGGAAATACAACCGAGATTCTTCTTCGTAAGAAAGAATATCATAAGAAAGAAGAATCTAATCCTTCTACCGAAGTGTGAAATTGAGTCTCGCCGCAACTCCGTCTTAAAGACTCACTGGGTAAGAGCAAAGCAGAACATCCACCGCTATAACCGCAAGAAGGGAGGGACACTATCACGCACGATTGTCCCTTAATCCTCACCGCTTCAAAGAGCGTAACGGCAAAGCCGTAAGAGAAAATTCGCCAAACGAAAGTGCCTACATAGCCGAGAGATATCCGACAACCCACCCGTGCGTGAGGATACATTCATGTATTCCTCTCAAGACGACGCGCATTCGTCGCAGCTTGAGGAAACAAATACAAGTCTTGGAAGAGTCACCAACACGCGACGGCGTGGAGAACAGACTCGAGGTAAAATCTAAACCTAAAACAACCTCTTCTTCACATAGCACACAAGACACGTGCTCTGGGACGTATGATCCTCTTGTGGCAGATTTCCTGGTAAGTTCTCACATGATGATCCCTGCTTAGAGGAACGGTAATTTTGCACTGAAAGCAGCAGAGTTCAAAGCAGAAACCATCCAGAACTCGGGAACAGGTAAAGGGCCGAGAATCGAGAGACTTTCTTCTCCGATTGTCGGTGCTCTACTGAGTCAAATGGGATCTAGTTGCGAGAGACTCAAGGAAGAGATTGAATCCCTTATGACTAAGTTTCCCACTTCCAGAGACCCTGGGATCCGGGCCCATCTGGGGACAATTCCTGGAAAGAGACTCGAAATAGCCAAGCTCACATAAGCTCAGCTGCACGGCAAGTGCACGATTATGATTCACTAAGAAGTCACGAAGCTCCCGAGAGGACCGATGACTCGAACAAGCACTGGGAGCGAAGGAGAAGCTGCGTGAAAGCATGCTTAGAGCACAACGGCCAACTGTCAGAAAGAAGGCTCGCTATACCTACGAAGTTTCCACTCTCCAAAAGCTGCAAAGAACTCGGGCCGAGCAGTTCGCTGAGGAAAGGGAGCAAGCCGCCGACACCACACTCAAGCGAAGAACAAACATAAAAATGATCGCACTCCAGCCGAGTAGTAACAAGCAAATTCGCACTAAAGGTTCCAACTCCCCTGACACCGCAATCAAATTCAGGGGGAAACCAAGAAGGTCAGATAAGGTAATGCGGAAGCACAAGGAGCCACCGTATGAGCACCCGGCTCAAGCACGGCTCGTGACTACTATGAGCCTGTAGGCCTCAGAGAAGCGCTACACTCGAAGAAGAAAGCGCCCGAACCTGCAAAATCGTGAAGTGTAAAGTCAAGCATTCCAAGTCCTCATGGAGAAGAAAAGTCGACAAGGTTCCGTAAGAAGAAGTCCAGGACTCTAAGGTCCTTGAGACATTATCCGTCGGGTTCCAAAATCACCCACTAACTCCGTAAGGACCTGAACCGAACCAAAGCGGTACCTAAAATGCTTCTATTGTTCAGCAGTGCAGTGGGCGACCTCGATAGCGGACAGCTACCGCTTCGAGACACTACGACACATCAAGAGCCTCGCCGACCAACTAACGCACAAGAAGATGGTCCTGCACCGAGTTTGGTGACAACTCCAAAGGCACACAAGGGGATATGGAACGCCGAATATCGGGACCGCCGGCTCCAAGAGTAACTATGTTGAAGGACTTCAAACATAATCTCCTTTCGTCTGCTGGGCCAATTTCGTGGATAATCTTGGCCAGAGTTAGCCTTTGACGCCGGCCCGTGGATGCTGCCGACAAACCCACAGTGGAAAACAAGCAGTTAATGCCTGCCTGAAGAAGAACATCTATGTTGCAAACTCGGGAAAACCGCAGTAACCCGAGGCTGGGCTTGCTGGCGTCACGTACTCAAACCAAGCGACAAGTCAGCCCAGCATGGCACAAGAGATCTACCACTCCGAATCCTGGGAGACTGGGCGAACAAGCTCAAGCAAAGAACTCTAAAGTCGAGGACGCCCAAGGAATCTTTTATCAAAGATAGAAATTGTAGAAGCATGCCCGAAGGGAAAGCAAAGATTAAAGAAGAGACAATCCACCTATTCCTTCACCTTTCCACTCGATGGAATCCTTCAAATGGGCTCTGCACACGGGATCTTTTCTTTCTTAGCCGCTTCCTCCAAGAACTATAAGAGGCAAGAAGTACGCCTCTTGGGCCGTCATGCAGATCTACTACTCGAGATATACGGGTTATCTTCATCGCCAACAAGTCTCGGGATGTTCGATCTGAGGCTTCGCCTGAATTCCGCGTAAAAGCCCAACTATGGAAAAGGACGTCAAGCATAGCGCAGGATACGTCGCATGCAGGAACAAGAAGTTTCTAAACTCGCAGTTAAAGAGTACTCGCGATAGAAGAGGAATTCTAACGAGACATCACTGCACGCACCCCCTCAACAAAGAACTGGGACTTGCCGAACGAAAAGAACGTAACACTCAAAGAAGCAAGCAAGAACGCCCCCAGCAGCACTGGACTACCCTCAAAGTTTTGGGCAAGTGTACATGCTACCGACATGTACCGCTACACTGTAACCGCTCACCGCTTACAATGCAATTACCACATGAAGACGCCACGAATCAAAGTGGAAAGTGAGAATTTCCTTCTATTTCTTTATTTCCATATTGTCTTGGCCGTCGCTTTATCCACAATAATGGGAAAGATCACTTGAAAGTCTTGATAGCAAATCTGATCAAGGAGCATTCTTAGGATACCCGGTCACGAAAGCATTCAAAGCAGCCTTTAACTATCGGACTCTCTTACAGTACAGGAAAGCCCTCATGTTGTTTTTGATGAGTTTATTACCGAGGACAGAAAGAGCACCGAGCCAAACACCGAAGATGCCGCCAGAGAAGCTACGTGATCTCGGATCGAATGATAAAGTGAGAAGATCCAAAGATTGTTGGAGATGACGAATGACGATGATGAAATTCGTGACTCACCAACAAGCAACGTAGCCGACGGCCGATTCTCCTGCATCGTAATCAACAACTGTAACAACGGTACGGACGAGGTGAAGCCCCGTGGTCACCGAGACTCCCCACCGGTAATATAAACTGTGGGGAACGTTAAATGTTCCCGAAGCTAAATGCCCCCGAACCTCGGGAAACTCGTGAGATCCTAATCTTCTTCTTACTCGAACTGCTTCACAATATGAATAAGTACTATCAAATCGCTCTAATACTCCTACCGACCGTGCGTAAGTAGTATCGGGTAGAAGAAGCCCGACTCCCGTACGCCGTGGCCCGACACATGCTCATTCTTCGATCTAATCATTGGAGATCCGTCGCCTACTATAAGTGACAAGATCAAGATTAAGTCAAGGCGAAAGCTCACTTTACTCTTTGTTTTCTGCCTACTGCATTGAACCTCAACTTCGTAGAGGATGCACTTAAAGATGCCGGGATCGGGTCACAGCCATGCAAGAAGAGTCAAATCCACCCGTGCTAAATGAAGTATGGGAGCTTGTTGATAGACCTAGACATCAAAGACGGATCGGAACAAAAATGTGGTCTTCAAGAACGTGTCGAGATGAAAACAATGTCATCTGTCGTAAAATAAAGCCTCGACTAGTCAGAGAAAAGGTTACACCAAGTCAAGGAATTGACTTTGATGAAACATTCTCTGCGCAACGCTGACGGAAGCCATTCGCCTTTTTCCCCTAGCATGCTTAAATACATCAAGGTTTTAAAGTATATCGACGGATGTGAAGTCGAATTTTTCTTCCAACGGCGCATCAAGGAAGGAAGTCTACATTCAACAACCAATTCCGCTTTCAAAGCAGGGACATCGTGTGTGCATGTAACTTAGGAAAGCTCAGATGTAAGCAAAAACAAGCACCAGGCTGGCTGGTATGATACTCCTATCGTACTTTCTACTTCGTAAAGGTTTTCTATAGGGGGACAGATCGCACTCTATTCAAAGATAAAGTCGAAGATGACATACCACCGTGCAAATCTGTTGTGGATGACATCATTTTCGG
>JAPVEC010000218.1:0-20000 GCA_028984105.1 Lavandula angustifolia
CACAAGCTTCCAAGGAAAATGGCCATAATTCGAACTTGTTGCGTAGGGGCGCTTAATGCACTCGTTCATGAGAGCAAGCCTTTACTCTGTAGAGTAGGTAAGCCTTGTCGGCTTCTCATTGGTCGAGGTTTGTAGTTGGTGAGAATGTCGAGCCGACCGTTCAACCACCTCGTATGTCTTCTCGCCGAACTTCTCGAAAAGACTTGAATAGCCGGGTCGCTTTCCGTAGGATACAAGAGATCGAAAAGTCTCGTCTTCTTCACCGAGCTCGGCCAACGTGGCATCTACCGAGTAGGTCACCGGGCGATCGCGAAGGTACCGGGCTTGCATGAGTTCTTCCGCCGACGGCTTATCACCGCCGGGTTGGCTTCTACCGAGGTTTACTCGACCGATGCCGAAGAACGCAAGCAATTACTCGATGACGCTGGGTTCTCAAAAGTATCTTCAACGTAAGATCGCCCCAACAACTACCCCGCACAGACTAAGACAAGAATATAAAAACGATTACAACAAGTCTAACCTATCACATCGGCTAATCCTAACGACACACTAATCTACTGATATCAGCTAGGTTTTGGAATCTTCAATTCCATAGTACTACTATGATTTCCCCCAATTTTCTTTTTAACCAAACAACAACTGAGTATCATCTACTGACTCATATCCGACATTAAATGTCAGAAGCATGGGAATAGAAGTAGGTGACAATTCAGTAAAAGGTCCGAGGAATAAAAGAAACTCAAGTCAGCATGATGTTGGAGTTTGAACAACCCTCACCTACTCACTAAACCTCGACCGATGAGAAGTTGCAAGCACTGTACCTGCTCTGACGTAAAGCTGCTTCAATATTAAAAAAGAGGGGATCTCTACAAAGGTCATTCAAAATGAAAATGGTTATTTTCCTCATCGCTTTCGACACGTGTCTAGACTCCCTACAAATGCATCTATGCATATGTCGAGGTTATAAATAGAGAAGAGTCTTCATGCAGAGAGGACACGACACATCACCGGAACACAAGCATTCAAGTGATCAAACACTCTAGCAAACTCAATGTCTATTCCAAAGAAGAACTTGCATTTAGATGTAATCCTTCTAGTTCTTCACTATGGAGTTTAATTCGCTCCCTTGCTCTATTCTATGTAAGGTTATTGTAAGATCATTAGTTTAGAAAACTCGACGGAGTTCAGCTTTCTAAACTGTTCTCATTGTAAGAACTCCTTCATAGTTGGAGAAACCCCAACCTTCCCGATTGAAATTGTAAAATCACTACGATTATTAGTTGATATCTCGTCCCGGCCGTATGCATTAACCGAGACTTGCTTCCGTATAAGCAAATAAGACCACATTTGTCCAGTACACAGATCAACTGAGACTTGCTCAACATAATTAATATAAGAACTCCTGCTTTGTCCAGATCGTTTCCAATCCGCCCGTAGAGGAGCAAGACACTTCGCGAGGAGATCGGCTATGGCGAGCCACCGATATAGCCTCTTTGGAGGATCTTAGGGCCGCTATGCTAATGCTCCCGAGTCCGAAGGGGTTATTCCGATCGCCCCGCTCGCACACTGACTCGCCTAACTCCCACCGCAACAACCCACCAAAGGATGCGCACTGTGGAGGATCTCGCCTGAGGGATAATCTCTCGTGGACGACTCGCCGCCTCCACTTGGCCGAATCAGCAGCCATCCCTATGCCATCTCGAGACTCAGCCCAAAGAAACTATCCAGATACTGAGCCGCCGAGATCAAGGATCTCAAAATGGCATCCATCAATAAGGTTATCAAACGCCAAGGTCACAAGAACCGTCTCCTCGCTGGAGGACGTGCACAAAGAAATGGTGCCAATTCACGAGGTTTAGACCAAGGAGTTAGGGAACCTTCTCTCGCCGAAGTGCAGAGGATCAACAACCTTACTAAAGTGAATGCCGAGGCTATCCTCAAACATTCACTAGAAGCTCAACGAACCGATTTACAAGCTCGCTCTAAACTATTATGCGTAATCAAAGCCAAGAATTTTATCAAGAATTAGCCTCTTCAACTCGATCGGGTCCTAAAAATAGTGGAGCAAATGACACAAGCAAAGCTACCGAAAGTGTCTCAAAGGCACTAGTCGAAGCAAAGATGAAGTTTGCATACGCATCCGTAAAGAAGTTGTGGACCCCGTAGAAGCTTATCCGAAGAGGATATATTCATCCAAGTCCGCTCTAGTGAAGGCTATAAATATTGAGCATGACAAGTGATGGACTTCCTACACCGATGCAGCTCGAGATGTTGTAGCCTCTATGCACTGATCAAAACATCTATCGAGGGCCGAACACTAAATCGACCGCCTCGACAACATTAATTGATGATGCCAAAAAGGGGGAAGGAAGTAGGTTATCCCAACTATCGACCCTCTTGAAAGCCAAAGAGGTGTCCTTCATCTACAAACGCAAGAAAAGATACTTGGATGCCGAAGGCTCAGGAGAGCCCGCCGAAGAAGCAAGAGGCCGATGTGACTCAAGACTGGAAGCTCTACCTACGTAAGAGCAAGAAAAGCCACAACTTGAGTCAAGAACAAAGAAAGCCAAAGCTAAAGGCAAAGGCAAAGCCCCAAACCTCTCCTTCTCCCTCTCCTCCGAAAACTCTCAAATTTAAGACGCGTGAAGAGCAGATAGCATATGATGAGCAGCTCGCGCGTGAGCTTGAGAAGGAAGACGCCCGTAAGGCCAAAGCCAAGAAAGGTGTATTGATACGCACTCTAGTTCCTACTCGAACTAGATCGCACAGACCTGTGCAAGCCAAGGTCTTCGTGAGGCAAAGACTCCCACTAAATCCAAACAAGCCGAGAAGCCAAAGCCTACATCTCCCAAGTCTAAATCACAGAGGCTAGCGACTCAAACGCCCGAGCTTGTCACCACCACCGAAATTGTCGAAGAGACAAGAGGTTGGAATGAAAGAGTCGTGGGACAACCGTGAGCGCGGATCGCACGTAACAACCGAGGCCAAACAGATCGCAAGCTAGAGAGCGTATTCATCTAGTTGATCCGGGAGGTGCTCAGCCGAAGATTGAGAAGGAAGCTCACGAGACAAGAGTTGAGAACGACGTAAGCACCCCTACCTCTTCTTAGTAATTCATAATAAGGGAGCCCCGTCATAGAGGTGAAGAGGATTATCTTCAAGAGGACTAACGGATGGGTACCATACAAAATCAACCGGAGATGGAAGCGTATCAAAGTGGATTTTATCAAAAGATGTTATATCTCGGAAGACTCGAATGAGGATGCCGATCCTAAAGAAGCCTTCGCCGATTTTCTTAAACACGTGGATGCTCCTCTCTAAGCCGAGATTCAAACCCTTCTAGAGCAATCCGGGCCGACCTTGAAAGCTCCCTCGGCTCGCACCACTACCTCCTTCTATGAAGCACCAAGGCAATCTATGCAAAAAGGAGATTGAGGCAGTAGATCTTTCATGTTATCAACAAGAAAGGTCCGAACAAGCACGATGAAGAAGACAAGGAAGAGATTAAGGCCTCTGCGGCAAATGTAGTCTACCCAACCGTTGGTCCCGAGTGTACGGTCAGTGTGGGGGGGGGTGAATACACCCGAATCCGATTTTTCAACTTCGAACACGAACAAATCCTGCTCGAGAAAGAGTCTGATCGAAATAATTCAACAGACTCAAATAGCCGTTTCCGAATCGTGTGTGGCAAAGAGTCTTAAAGAACGAGTCCGACTCTACCGAGATCTCGCTAGCCGACCGAGCCGAACCCGCATCAAATGTAGAGTTCGGGCCGGTGCGGAAAAGTGTAGGCCCTAATTCGTGTATCGTCGATTTGGATACTAGAGGCTCTTCTAACAGCTTAGCTTCGTTCCCTATGAGCCGAGAAGGTAGTCTTTCGCCGGAGATAGATCTTCAAGTTCTTGCGGAAGACTTAGGGTTTTCTCGGTTCTAGCTCATTTTAATGCTTGTGTATGTTTTCGCTGCTTGAGCTTATGCACATTCTCTCTTCTTGAAATGTCCCTCTATTTATAGAGCGTAGATTGGAAAAGATCCGTTGGAGATGATCTTCTTCTTTCTCTCTCTTTTGGTAGCAAACGGCTCTTTTGAAGTAGGTAACAAGTGTGCTTTCCCACCTTTTTAGGTAAAGGGTCGATCGTAGCTTTAGCAGTGAGAAGACACGTGTGTTCTTGTCATTCGTCGAGGCGGATAGAGTGGTTGAGACAAAGACAGACTTCAAGGCAAACCGAAGCCGACTTCTCTCTTCCTCGTGTATGACAATGCCGATTGTTTTTCAAAAGTATCTCGACGCTCGTAAGACCGTCTACCGATGCCGAGCTCCGATCCCATATTCGTAGGTAGATAGCCGAGTAAAGTCTACCGAAGATCAGCCCGAGTTCGCGAATCGCCTCCCGCGAGTCCAGCTTCTACCGACTCTTTCAAGATATCGCTCCAACCGAGTCCAGCTTATCGATTCTTTCAAAGCATATCGCTCCCGCCGAGTCCAAGATTACCGAGTCTTCTACTTCTGGTGTTAAGGCAGATAATCTACTGAGCGCCTTGATCAGAGCAGAGTGTCTACTGAGTCTGAAACCTCAGAGACAAAAAAATAACGATTATAATGGAATGGTTCACCAATCGATAGGGTTTTGGGATCTTCAAATCTTCTCAATATTCGTAGCACTCGGGCCGCCGAAAGCATGGTTCAAGATAGAAGATAGAATCATTTCCCACCAAGTAAGACTATGCTGAGGATAGAATCATCACCCAACAATTTCCCCCTATTTGATGATGCCAAAACATATCATCTATGCTAACACTAAACTAACAGAGACAGAGCTCCTTACAATATTACAGGTAGGATCACGGAGTTGTTCCAAAGAAGCTTCTAGATTATCGAGAAAACAGGCAAAACACAATTTCCCCATTACATAGAAACTAGACTAGCGAGTAATTTAATAAAGTAATAAACCGACAAGAAAGTAAATAGAGTGAGCGTGTGAGTCGCTCATCACTTTAGTGATTCTCGAGTGTTAAAGCATAATATAAACATGGCCGAATAGACAACAAGTGGTTGTCGAGCCAAAATCAGATTTGTGTATACGAGTTATTCGGACCAAGCACAATTACAAATCTTGCTAAGCTAGGAAGATCGGAACTAAGCCTAGGAGCCCTTAAACCGCTTGATCCCCGTCCATGAATCCTTGAGATTGCGTCTCGGCAAAGCGGCACTCCATACATCCGGTATGTGTTCTTCCTCGCCTTCAAGTATGCGTAAAATCCGCCGCTCATCTTCGTCCAGCTTCTCTCTTTGATGCAAAGATACTTCACTTCAGCCTTCTATTACCCCAAAGTGGATTGAGTCATCATTTCTTCTATGTGGAGGTATGATTCTCGGGCTCCGAACACCGACTTCTATACCTTCGCATACGGCTTTATGCAAATATATGTATAGATCAGTGTTCACTTATCATCATCCATTCTCGTGTAGGCATCGACCTTAGTCATGTCGGGCCGTAACCTCCGTAAATAATTGCGCTTGATGAACTCTATCTTTGCCGATTCCCATCTCTCGAGTAAATTGAGCAGTATCCAATTGTCTCTGTCTTTGGCCATCTCGTGCGATTTCAGATCACCGGCTTCCCCGAACCTTCTCGTATCGATAAGGAATATCGCTTTTGAAGGTACTCTCACCGGCCTCTTCCTCGCTTCTTTTTCTCGCTTCAAGGTCCGCCTCCCACATTCCCGTCTCCTCGGGCAACCGAACTTGTCTAGCCTCTTCGCCTCGTATAGGTATCTCGTTCATTTGGTCGAATATGGCCTCAATTTCATCATCTTGGGCTTCAAAGCTGCCTTCGAGGAATGTCTTCGATTCAAAGCAGGGTACTTGATTTTTCTTTTCGACGTACCCCCGCTTCTCGCCGCTTTGCCGCTTTTGCTCCTTCTCCTTCTCCCTATCTTCTTCATCCTCGATAATCGCTTCCTTGGAGGTATCCTAGCGTGCTTTCTTCCTCCTCGAGCCGGAGATTTTGTCTTTCCTTTGACTGCTTAGACTTTGGTTTATTAGCAACTTCCTCGTTTCAAAGAATCTCCCTTGCCAGCCTTCCTCATCACCGCAATTTGAGCCTCCTCCTCACCGAAATGTATCTCTTCGTTTTCGGGGCCGGAGGGGTTGGGAGAATCACCACTTTCTTGCCTTTTCCCCGAATAGGTGGAGGGAGAGGAGCCTCTTCCTCTTCTCGACTCTTCCGCTCAAAGATACTCGCAACCTCCTTGATAAAATCCGCTCGAGTCCGGGGTCGCATGAGTAGCCTCGGGGTTCCCGAGCCACTGGGGCCGCCTCACCGTGCTCGCAGCCCAAGACACCCCGGGCCTTACCCTCCGTCCGAGTCCGAGTCCGAGTCCCGCTTATCTGGGCCACGGACTTGGTCTTTTCTCGATCTCATGAAGCTATCCCCTTAAGTAATTTGGCGTAGTTTTGGTAGGGGTCGGCTTCTCGCATTTCTTCTCTTTTCCTTCCGTACTCTTCTCTTTTCCTTCCCCCTTTTTGGCATCATCAATTACAATGGGTAGGGACGAGTACCTTCTTGTCTAAGCGTGTGTAGACAGGCTGACGTCATCGTCCAATCTGCCATGGATCTTTGTCGCTGCAAGTGCAGCTCATTCCTCTCATTAGTCCGCTTCCTCCGAGTATTGCTTATGGAGAGGTCACCGCCGCCTTAAATTCTCGTCGCCTCTCGTAAATCTTATCCTCCACGACCAGCTGAATGTTGTCAAGTCTGATCTCCGGCCCGGGCTTGTTCAATGAAGGACTCAAGATGAGTGGATATTGAAACCCGGAATGCTTCGAGAAGTTTCGCTTGTCCTTCCCGAATGATTCTCGAGCCGATCATCAAACCGTCCACCGCTTAGCCAAAGCTTCTCGGATACAATTTCGTGAGACAACAGGGGCGGCCGATTTAGATACCGATGTTTTCAGCCCCGTAGCTCATCGGGTTGTGGCTAGCGCACCTGTTTCCACACCTTGTGGACGGCCTTCGCAAGAACTCGATTCCGGATTCCCCGAGCGGTGAGAGCTTTTGCTACGGATCGAGATCTCTTGGAAGTCGGGCCGGGCGCCGCTCGTAAGTTGACTCCAAAGAAGAGCCGAGCGGCTCTCGCCGAGGACGAAGTACCAGTGTGGACTTCGCAGTCCAAGGATACGGAGTGGAGGTTGAGCTTGTTCAGGAAGCATGTGTATCCTTGTCTCCGGGATTTTCCTCATCAGTGCTTTCCGTGGCTCGAATCACTGGGTGGATCTTGACCATCGTGGCCCGATCCATCGAGGGTGCCGAGCCGGTGAGCTAGCCGCCCGTCATGTATCATTGCCGCATAGCAGCCCCTCGTGTTCACTCATGGTGCCGAGGTCAGCGAGCCTCAAAGTAGCCTATTTGCTCCTCAACTTCAATTCTTCTTCATGAAGCCGCCGCAGAGTAGTGGAGTACTAGACGCTGAAGTTGGGGCCACTCCCGAAATCGCAAAGAACATGTGGAGCTTTGCCGATTTTTTGGCAATGAGCAACAGATCGTAGTAGTCAAGAAGCTCGGAATCTCGTTGGAAGAATCTCTCGGATGCTCGATATGATCACCAAGCTCCCATTCCAATTGTCTCTTCTTGAGATGTCCGTTTCGACTCCAAGTCGATGGGAGACGCCCGAGTCTCAGCAAGAGGCACATTGGCCGAGTGGTGGAACCGAGAGGGGCCGTCAAGACGCCGAATCTCCTCGCTATGTGCTTCAGCAGCATCCCCTTGTTCCACTTCTACGGGTTCCTCAAATGGAGACGGCCTTCTCCACCGATCGAGTCTTCTCGCATGATTCTCGACTCGCCTATCGCCCGCCGAGGCCGAATAGGTTGCCGAGTAGCACCGAGCAAAGCGAGAACTTCGTGGAGAAACCTCGTGTTCGCAGTAGGCACGTCCGGAATGACTTTCCTCGTTTCTTAGCTGGTGCCTTTGGAGTTTTTGGCCGGAGGTGTTCTCTTCTTCGAGGGTGTAGCCTCCGCCGAGGCTTAGTCCGCCGAGTTACGGCCGAGGGACTCGACCCGATCCGCCGAAGAGCAAGCAGCCTTGTTGTGGAATCTCGACCTTCTTCACATTAAAATACTCCTTGTCACCGTAGGTGATTGGTTCAGATCAGCAGACATCCTCTATCATTATGGACAACTTTCAAACCATAAAGAAGCTTGCCCTTTCGCACTCGGGCCGTGCAAGAGGCCTTGTCGAATTTTCGCCGCCCGAGCCATGAATTCACGGATAAAGAACTCCGTCCAATTAATCTGGGCTCTATCATATATGGCCATCATGAGTTGGATCTTGAGCCTCGATACTTGATCGAATGAGCCGCCTTGGCCGGTCGAGTAGCGCGCCACAATATAAGCCAAAGCTCAGACCGAGGCAAAGATGTTGTTTTTAAGAAAAGCACCAAGGTCGTGGGCTTTCCACATAATATTGTCAAATAGTCATCTACAAGATCATCCTTGTACCCCACAAGATCGGCTCCTTCGTAGGCGCATCAAAACTTCTCTTTAGTGCCTCCTTGAGTGATATTTGCTTCGTAATCGGAAAAGCATCCTTGATCTCGCGAACGGCGAATCTTCCGATTATGTCCCCGCCTACCGAGTCAGAATTAAGATAAACTTCGGCCACCGCCTCTGGGAGGAAGTATGACGGCTTCCTTGAAAGAAAACTTTCAAGCCCCGACTCTCGAGAGCCGAGAAGATCTCGTCCATATAATCGAGATCACAATGGCGTTGCAACTCCATGGTTCGCCTCGAACCAAACACGATCCTTGTCCGAGATTTCTTGCATGTTAACCGGAGCAGCAAACCGAAATATTTTTACTTGCCATTGTACTGCTACACTAGCATTTATCAAGCATCGATTTAAATAAAACAGCTTGTATAGCGATTCCAAAAAGAGGATTAATTCGTGTAGCGTTGTAATAAGCATACCGAAAGAGAGATTCGAAAGGATATGCAAGAGGGGATTGCAAGGAATGATCTCGTAATTTTCGGATGCAGAGGATTTTAAGTGCGGTAATGGCGGTTTCTAAAGATATGATCGAAAATATATATCTAACATGAAGGTGAACGGTTTTCGATCAAAGGCAGTAGTTTAAACTTGCTTTATGAGATGGACGGTCAAGATTAAAAGATATATTAAGTAATGATCACATATGCCGCCTAAGTCAAAGCCGCTTGTAAATATACCTAAGTAGTAACTATGAGACGACATGCATTAAATGCGTGCGAGTTCAAAAAACTTGTGTATGGAATGTCGTGCATTAAATATAAGCCGTTAATAATAAATGACAAACTTAGGATATTTAATAGCATGTCGAATCGTCATCATAAATGCATTAATGCTTTATTCGTTACTACCGAGTAGAGATACGCAAACCCGTCACCGAACATAGTAGTCACCGATACCTCTTGTAGATAGTTTTCTATCTCTACGTATCGAATTTACTCGGATTGAGAGTGATCATTCCCCCTTACCGAATGATCCTCCCCCGGAACCTTCTTGCCGACCGGGGCCGGTAGGGTCCAAGCAGACTAGCTCTACCGAAAGTTCTTTGAATCGGATTCGCCTAGAGGTTTCGTCGAATATCGCCCTTTGTTTGTCGTAAGATGGATCTTTTCCATTCTCGATATCCTTCTTTCGACATGGTCGCGAATGAAGTGATGCCTAATGTCCACGTGCTTGCATCTCGTGTGTAGTACGTGGTTCTCGAGTGATTGCAATAGCACCGGTACCGTCGCAGTAATATCGGCACTTCATTCTCGAATGATGTCATAGTCTCTTAGTCGCCGTCTCAACCAAAGGATTTGGGCGCAACAACTTCCAAGGCAGCCCATGTATTCAGCCCGCAGTCGACGTGGCTACCGAGTGCCGCTTCTTTGAAAACCATGAGATCAGCCTATCGCCTAGGAACCGACAAGTTCCCCAAGTTGATTTTCGGTCAATTCTACATCCCGCATAGTCGGCATCGTAGTAACCAGCTAGTTCACTATTATCATCACCGGATACCATAAACCCACGCCGTGTGCCTCGAGGTAGCGGAGAATCTTCTTTGCCGAGTCCATGTGGCTCGCTTAGGATTCGCCCGAAATCGAGCGCGTACACCTACAAAGATAAGTTATGTCAGACGAGTAGCCGTTAGATATAATAAGGAACTAATTATTGCACGAAATTCAGTTTGGTCTATCGATACTCCCTCTTTATCAAGATCGATTTTCATATTCGTGTTCATCGGGATCTTGATAGGTTTGCCGGATGTACAACCGAATCTTTTGATGAGGTCTCGAGTGTATTTGTCTTGGTTAATGCACGTTCCCTTTTCGATTGTTTGACTTGAAAGCCGAGGAAATAGTTCATTTCACCCATCATTGACATCTCGAACTTGTCCTTCATCATTTTCTCAAACCGCCGACATATGACAACGTTCTTTGATCCGAAGATAATGTCGTCTACATAGATCTCGCACGAGTAATAAGTCGCCTTCCAGCCGAATGCCGAATGAGCCGGCGATCTATCGTGCTTTTTGAAAACCTTTCCCAAGAAGAAACTCGACAGGGTATCGTACCAAGCCCCGGGTGCTTGTTTTAACCCATATAGAGCCTTTCTAAGTTTGTAAACCCGATGTCCCCCCACAAAGCCGGGCGGTTGTTCTACATAGACTTCTTCTTTCAAGACGCCGTTCGAGAACACAAGACTTCACATCCATTTGACGACTCGAATCTTTGATGTGTTGCGTAGGCTAGGAATAGTCTCGATTGCCTCCAACCCAGCAACCGGAGCGAATCTCTCATCGAAATCTATTCCCTCGCCTTGACAATAGCCTTTAGCCACGAGCCTTGCTTTGTTCCTTATTATGACGTTGTTTTCATCTCGCTTGTTCTTGAAGACCCATTTTGTTCCAATGACGTGTTGATGCCGGGTCTCGTTAACAAGCTCCCAAACTTCGCTTCTCGTGAACCGATTCACCTCATCCCGCATAGCTATGATCCAGGCCAAGATCTTTAAGTGCATCCTCAATCGTATGGGGCTCTTCGCAGACAAGAAGTGTGAATATAATGCACTTTCTCCTTGACGAAACTGGATCTTGTCTTGACTTTTGCCGAAGGATCTCCAATGATTAGATCGAAGTGTGAGCATCTAGCCACGATCTACGATGTTTCAGCTCTTCATCTAAAATTTGATCAACAAAGATAGTAGGTGAGTTAGGAATTTCACGTGTACTACCTCGAGATTGAAGCAATTCAAGAATGAGAGTGTGATCTACCGAGTTCCCGTGTTCGGGGGCATTCACCTCGAGAACATTAATAGATGTTCCCCCCGAGTTGTTACTCCCGTAGTGGTCTCAGCTACTTCTAAGGTTTCCTCATCGACCCGAGTTACCCGGGATCGACTCTGCTCGTGAGAGTCAATCTGCTCAGCCTACTTGCTCCGGCCGGTTGAGATTCGCAGACTTGTCTTCGCTCTTCGTCTCAATCATCATCCCAACATAGCCGGATCTTTTCGAGTTTGTCTTTTAAGCTTAGATCCCGTAGTCGCTATCGATGTCCTCGCATTTAGAGTTAGAGTTATTTCTCCCGTCTTCGCAGCAAACTCATTAAAAAAAAAGCATGAGGGCTTTCCTCCACGCAAAGAGTCCGATAGTTGAATACTCGAAAGCTTTGCCGAACCCGAGAGTATCCTAAGAAAACTCCCCGATCCGACTTGCTATCAAAAGTCTTCAACCGATCTTTCCCATTATTGTGGGATAAAGCATGAACAACCAAAGATATGGAAATAAGATAAATAAGGCTTCCCTCAAAGCCTCCATAGTTCATATGGTGTTCTCTTTATGCCGCTTTGTCGTAGAGATCGGTTCCGAGTATAACATGCAAGGTGCCGCTGCTTCCGCCCGTAATTTGGTTGGGAGTCCCGAGTCTCGCGAGTAGAGTTCTTGCCGCTTCTTTGAGTGTGCGATTCTTTCGCTCAAGAACCCCGTTCGCCGAGGGGTGCACGCAGCCAGATGTCTCATGCTCAATTCCTTCCCTTTTTGCGTAACTCCTCTACTATGGAATTAAGGAACTCAGCCTCCGTCGTAACAAATTTTGATTATCTTGGTGTTCTTCTCGACACCGAGCTTTTTCGTAAGCGTTGGTAACTCGTTTTGATGTCGACTTGTTGGCAATGAATATGACCCATGTGTAGGCGAGTAGTCATCGATGACCACTAAAGCATATTTCTTGCTCTCGATCGTCACCGGAGAGATCTGGACCGAACAAATCCATATGTAGCAACCGAAGGATTCCATCGTTGGAAGGAGATGGAACAGATGGATTTTGATTCCTTGTTTGCTTTCCCTTCGTACATGCTTCACACCGAGTATCTTTGCCGAATACTTCATTCGGCAGATCCTCTTGCTAGAGTGTTCCTTGCTAGTTTGTTGAGCGTTTTGAAGTTGAGGTGGCCGAGTCTCCTATGCCAAAGCCATCCTGTACGGTTGTCGTTTTTGCTAACATACAAGCTTCGTGTTCCTCTCGAGTTCCAGCCGCCTACATATATATTCTTTTTACGCGAACCCGATAACACCGTTTTCCCCCGTGGATTTATCAATAACATCACGTAAAACCCGTGTCAAAAATCACTCTATTCGAGTTACCACTGCACTGACTAACGGAGAGAAGATTATGTCAAGTCCTTCAACATATGATACTCTAGGAACCGTGGGCGCCCAATGCCGAGTGCTCCATATCCTCTTGTATAGCCTTTTGCATTGTCTCCAAACTCAACTTTGGGTCCTTCTTCACCTATATAATTCTTCGCAGGTTCCTTTGTTAAGTCATATGATGTTAGATGTTAGTTTTAGTAACCCAAATCCGCCTAACAACCCCGGTGGTTTCGCATGCTTTCTTTCCACTTGAAGTCAACATACTTGACCACCGGATCGGTCAAAGCCGACTTCTTAGGGCCGTTCGAGTTCGGGGAGTCCGGATCTTCTTAGTTGGTGGACCGCCGACCTTTGCCTTTTGTGCTTTTTCTCTTTTTCTCGACTATTGGAACCTCTTCCCCGACTATAGGATCATAGTAATATGACCCATATTGAGCCGGACGTGTCAACCGAGGTGGTCCATACCGATCATCCCACTTAACTCGCTAGTTCCCCTCGACCGAACCTGGGTGTCTTGGTACGATCTTCCCGGTCGAATATCGATGCGTAGGATGAGGTGCTTTCATCTTTTGTTTGTTCTTTTGCCGAGGGGTTCGTAATATTTGCATTGATTGTTTCTCCTCGAACAAACCTATCGCTAGACGCACTCGGGTGTACAGGGCGTATGAGGAAGCTTCCCGATTAAAACCAAGTCCTTGCTTACACAGTGCTTGGGCTTGTTGCTTGCAAGCATAGCCTCCAGCCTTCTTTTCGCCGCCCATGTAACGCTCTGCCATCGTGCTCTTCCGCACATCATCACTCTTTTTCGCATGTCGTGCTTGGGTCCCGAAGTCCCCGACGGCTTGCCTCAATGGACTCCGGCCAAGATCTTTCCGAGTCAAGTCATTGATCAAAACCGAAATTCGATCTTCTTGATGCCGAGACTTGGCCATCGTGAGAGTTCATCTCCTCCCCGAGTCTCAACACAAGTCCTTCGGCCGTAGCGGCCCGACTCTCCCGAGAAAGTCTCTCGATTTTCCACTTTCAGTGGTATCCACCCCGAAGAGTCTTACCGAGCTGCGGACTCATTTGAATTTGTTCATCTAATAATTCTTCATAGGCGGTCGTGATGTCCAAATTTCTATCCGCACCCGAAACAAAGTTGTCGTGTGTGCATTGTGAAGAGGAATTAAGTTGTTCATGAGAGTTTACCTCATCCTCTTCTCCCGCCATTAGCACTTTTCGCTTATTTCTTCAGCCTTCATGCTCTAAGGCCATGAAAGTTGCTTCATCGCCAAATGAGTCCATGAAGGAGTCGACTTCTTCGTGAGTCGTTTGAGATCTCACCCGCAATATAGGATTGTCTCTTCGGGCGAATTTCTTTCTCCTTGCTTTACGTGCTCGCGCTTCAAGACCATCGAGCTCGTGTGACAATCATATTGATAGTGTCCTCGGCTTTTTGCAAGCTTGTAGCAAGTGATGACTCTTTCTTCTTTGCTTTTACTATCCTTTGATGGTGCCGAGTCATCCTTCTTTCGCATTCGTAAGATTGTGAGTCAGAGTGCGTTTGGAGTATAATCTCGACTTACCTTTGTGTCTTGGTATGCTTTAGTCAATTTTCTCGCGCTCTCCTTCTCCTTCTCGATACTTCACGCCGAGCAACGCGTACTTCCGAGCGAGACTTCCTTCTTGTAGATCATCGAGTGAAGGTTCGGCCTTACTCGTTGTCTTGCTTGTCGCCGGAGATGCCGTGCCGATCGATGCTTTGAAGGCATGGTCAATTTTATTGTCGCCTTCAACTCTTTACTTTCGTTGAGGTCGTTAAACTCAAACTTCTTACCGCTTCAAGTTCTTAAAAGATATGGTCGGGAGAGACAACATCTAAATCGAATGTCGCAATAAGGTGGTAAAAGGTGTCCAGTCAGTCTATCCCAAGGCCGCCCTAAGTATCTTGAGATTCATTTCTGCTGTCGAATGTCTTTCCCAAATTTATTGATGGAATTCATCGATTCGTAAATCCGACGTTCGGATCTTCTATTTTGTCACAGTGCACGAGAGACAGTACTTTCCAAGCCTTTTGGAGTTCTAGCGCCCTTGTTAGCTTTTATTTTCTCGAGTTCCACGACTCAAGCAGCGCTAGAGCGTCCCGTAGTTCCTTTGCCGCTTTGCATTCCCGAACCCCGCCAAGATAAGAATCACTAAGAGTGGCCGCATGGCATTTCCGGCGACTCGGTCTAAGTTGTGAAGCTTCTTCTTCGTGGAGTGAAGAGACTTCTGTCTTTAAAGGATCTTCTTCCCTGACCACCATTCCTCCTCCTTCACTGGGGGCCCGAGTCACAACACTATCGATCATGGGAACAATAGGTCCATCTTCAAGCACTTCGCCATACTATCATGGAGGGATGTCGGATGTGCTTCCATTCTCGACTCGCCATACTCCATAATTCTCTCCGCCGAGAACACGGGTACACTTCTTATCCCTCACATATCAGCCATATAAAAATAATGATATGAATGTAGAGTGATATGTAGTGAAAACGATTTTCGAGATCCGCTTAAGTAGACCGCGCCAAGATAACAAGAGTCTTAAAGAACTCCCGCTCTCGATACCAATTGTTGGTCCCGAGTGTACGGTCAGTGTAGAGGGGGGTGAATACACTTCTGAATCCGATTTTCTCAATCTCGAACACGAATCAGCCCCGTTTCAGAAAGAGCCGCATCGAAATAATTCAAAGCAGTACCAAATAGCCGTTTCGAATCGTGTGTGGCAAAAGAGTCTTAAAGAACGAGTCTCGACTCTACCGAGATCTCGCTAGCCGACCGAGTCGACCCGCATCAAACAGTAGAGTTCAGGCCAAGGTGCGTAAAAGTGTAGGCCCTAATCGCTGAGTGGAAAACCGTTTTTATGCAAGTCTCGGCCGGCAAACAAGTAGACAGGCTAAGAGGCCGAGACAGCTTGTATGATTTTAAAGAAGATTTTCGTGATGAACAAAAAAAATCAATACAACAAGAATCGTAAAGCAATAACGAGATACGCATTTTTAAAGTGGTTCTGATATCAATCGATCCTACGTCCACCGCCCCGAAAGTTCAGGCTATTTATTATACCGAGTTAGTCTCGCCTCGCCTTGTACAGAGACACACGCTGTGGCTTGGGGATTATACTCGAGCAAGTCCGGGCTTACAAAGGCATCAAACTAAAGTGTTTGACAAACTTCTCCAAATATGAAGGAGTCCTTTATTAATAAGGATCGGGTTCAAATATGAACTCCTTCGTCTAAGCTATAAGTATATTCGGCTGAGCTTAGTGGTTAGAGGGATAGGGAATGAGAATGTAGCTTCTAGATCGACGAACAAACTGAAATAAGCTTTTGGGTTCGTGTATCGTCGATTTGGATACTAGAGGCTCTTCTACATTGGCTCAAAGTCGTAACATTGCTTCATACCCCGAGTTTAGTACTTATGCTCGATACTTCTCTCGTTACAAGAAACTTAGTATACCCGACATTATTTGTCATATTGACATTTTTGCTCGATTCTACGCCTTGTTTATTCTTGTAATATTTCTTTAGCATAGTTAGTAGCATCGCTTGTCGTAAAAGGTTTCGGGCATCATCAATTAGGAGAAATTGTAGTGGATGAGTTTATTTGATAAGATTTGAAGATCCCAAAACCCCTAGCGGAATGATGAACCTTCGACATCGGAATAGCTTAGTTTCGAGTTCAACCGTTATGACTCCGCAAAGGCTAGTGTTCGAAATAGGTGTAGATTTAATAGAAGACTCGCACTCACCGAAGGGCTCGTGATTGAAGAAGTCAGTTGGTTTGTCATTCACCAACCGAGTCCGCAAAGGAAATCGAGCTTGCACAAGTGTTCGAGTCAATGCCGATAGAGGACAATCGAGGAAGTCTTTTCACAACGTGGCTAAACCCTCTCCAACGGATCTTTTCACAAATCGAAGACTATAAATAGAGAAGGTCTTCATGTCAAGAAGTACCGGGAACCCAAGCGAAAAGGCCGGAAGAACTCTAGCGAACTTACTAGCAACATTCAAACGAAGAACTTGCTCATAGATTATACATCTTCTTAGTTCTTCTTTCTAGAGAATTATTGTTCCCTTCCTCTATCTAAGCGTGCGTTTTGTAAAATCAATAGATTAGAACCCCGAAGGAGTTCATATCTTTTCAACTATTTTTTCTTGTAAGAACTCCTTCTTAGTCGGAGAAAACCTTCTAACCTTAAACGTTAAGAGTTGTAAAGTCACTAGGACTATAAGTAGAATCTGTCTAGAGAGTACGCATTAACCGAGACTTGCTCAGGATAAGCAAACAAGTTTGAATTTGTCTTGTGAACAGCATCACCGAGACTTGCTCAATAAAAATATTACCAAGTTCTCCCGTCAGGTCAGATAGTGCGGACATAGGACCCCCGCATGTGCGAACCACTTTAAAAATCGTTGTGTCGTTTCTTTATTAGCACTGTTGCATTGATATACTATTCATTCAAGCATCCAACCTGAGTTTTTAATCAAACTTGCTTTAAACCGGTTTTCACCAAAGACGCATATTTTAAAAGGGCCTACACTTCCAGCACATCGACTCTTGTACTTCAACTATTTGCTTCACTAACATAAGTCGAGTAGGATCGCTTCGGTAGGAGAATATTCAGCCCACGCGATTGAGAAAGTATATCCGGACAATTGACTAGTTTAATAGCATTCTTCGCCCAAAGCCGACTTTCGCGTTCATAGTTTGAGTTGCATTCAAGTGTATTCACCCCCCCTCTACACCTAAACCATGTCTCCCAGGAGCAAAAGTAGTGATTAGTCCCGAGATAGTATGCGTCCAAGACTCGAGCCGAAAAAAAGTTATGACTCGACAAACAAAGTCAAGCTAGATATACTCCGAGCAGACTTCAATGGGATTTATCCGTTGAAATACCTCGGGCCCGAGGTCTCCACATCTGTGCCCCGACTTCACTGGCCGATAGCTCAACTGAGCTACGAAGAGGTGCAGGATCGGTTCCCCAGAATCTTGGACCATTTTTGATCTGGTAGATATAACAGTTAGGGTTAGGGTCCAGATGCGTCTAAGATTCCTAGAGTGGGATCTTTTGGATGAGACCATCGACCTGAGGACTATCCCTGTACTGATGCAGGAGGAGCTAATACTGAGAGAGGAGATTGGCTACAGAGAGCCAGCATACATCGCTTCAATTGATGATCTGCGCTCAGGGATGCTTATGCTCCTAAGTCTCGAAGGGAACTCTTTAAACCATCCACTCAAGCCTCGATCTCAAACGATTTTGATCATGATGAATCACCTAAGGATGCGCACCGGGAGGATCTCTTTAAGGGTAAATGTCCTGAAATGACTCACCACCTCTACCCTTCATCCGGGTGCCGTCATCTCAAAGACCGCGTTCTACGCCTCGGGGAGAAGCCAAACAATCGAAGTATTCGAGCCGTTGAGATTAAAGATTCCTGCGCGATCTATTAACGGGTGCCTCGAGCACCCGGGGTCACAGAATCATCTTCTTACGCAAGACATAAACGCTAAATGGAGCCGATCTACCGAGGCTCGGACCAAAGCTACGACTTTGACATGAAGTGCGCAGGATGAAAAATCTACTCTAAATACCGTAAAGATCCTCGCCCGTGCACTACGAGTTCGGAGGACTGATCGATAACTCGATTGACAATATCCCTCTGATCTGTTGAATCCTTTTCCAATTATTTGAATTGCCTAAATAATACTTGAAGTGGACTGAAAAAATAATCTAAGTTTATTTATTTAAAAAATTATATTTTTGTTCTCTATTATTTGCCATGAGGTATATCATCTTATGGTTCATATTTTAAATAAATATTTAACTTTTTCTTAGTTTATCACGATTTTTAAGAAACGCAAGCTAATTCATTAAATGTTCATATGATGTAAGCCATACAACTTAACAATCATTGAGTATATAGATCAAATATATATATGATTGAGAGAATAATTTATTAAATGAAACATCAAATATATATATGATTGAGAAAGAATAATTCTTACTTTATCTCCTCCGTCCTGATTAACTGTCCCATTATTCGCTTTGGGACGTCACCAATTCTTGTCCCTTTACTTAAGAATGACAAATTATTACACACACTTTATTTAAGGAGCTCATATAAATGCTACTGACAATTCTTCTCCTAAATTCACAAATTAGCCAAAAGAAAAAGGACAAGAATTGTGGGACGGAGAGGAGTATCGTGTGTGGGAAGATTACTTTATATATTCCATCAAGAAAAGAAACATCAAAGACAAATGTAAATCAAATATTCTATTTTGGGCAAAATTATATTCTTAATTTCTTTCTACATTTTCTCAATATATATTCTATTAATTAGTTTCTAAAAATTAAATGAAGTAGAATAGAACTTTTCCTTTGTATTAAATATTAAATAAAGCTATTAAATGAAGTAAAATTAAAATCGTAATAATTATTTGCTTGAGGTATACCAAAAATTTTGGTATACGGAAGTCTTAATATATCGGTATCTTAGAAGTACGGTATGGTATCACAGAAAGTTTTCAGTATATCGTTTGCGGTATACCGAAAGTTTTGGTATACGAGTATGACTTATGGTATACAGAAATAAGCGGTATGACAACGGTATGGGGTGCTCATCCTTAGAACTTTCCGTTATACCAAACTACATTTATCTTGAAGTTATAGTCTGACAACGATATGCATTTTCCCATAGAACATTTTCGATGCGGTAAGCGGTATGGGAAAAATGTTACGGTATACCGTGAACACCCCTAGGATCCCACACACGATTGAAAATAATAGCCTCCAATGTCTAGCTAGCTAGCGGACGGTACGACAAGATATCAGTAACAGAATTTTTTTTTTGGATGACGAAGGTAACCCGCGAAGCTACCAGTCTTGGCCCGAGTAAACTTCACTCCTGTGCACTAGCACCAAACAACACAAGAGGTTTAACCACCTAGGCTAACCATAGGTGGCATTACATGACGTAAGCGATGCTTGGTGGGTTTTGAATTCATGACCTTCCCGACCACGAGCTACCCACCTTAACCGCTATGTCAAATCGAAAGGGGCGGTAACAAACTACTAACACGGATAGTTGAAAGTGTAGACTATAGTTCATTTCTCCCAGCCTTTTGTAACACAAAGACGTGTGTATGCTCGATGTGGTGATTTTGGAATTAGTGACAGTTAGTTCACTGTCAAATACAATTAAGCAAATTAGGTTAAAAGCAAAAAGCAAAATCTAAATGCATCCAAGATTTATAATAGTTCGAGATAACTCATACGTCCAACTATTCCTGA
>JAPVEC010000275.1:0-14064 GCA_028984105.1 Lavandula angustifolia
ATATACATTATTTGATTATTCTGATCTATGTCTATTTATGAATTATTTGAATTGTTGATGCGTGCATGACATTCCATGTACAAGTCATTAAGATAATCTTTCATGTTTAGGACAAGCGCGCATGACTTAAATATTGATATCCATTATTTTCTTCAAGTCAAAGTCAAGGTGAGAAATGTTACTGTTTATCTTTATTATATGTTGTGTTCGATATTTTATGTGTTTATGACAGGCATGAAAGGATGGGTCGAAATTGAACCCTTGGATCGAAATTGAATCATTTATGAAAAATCAGTCAAAATTAGACTGTCGGTCGAAATCGGACCGTTTGAAAAGTTTATGGTCTAGGTGGCCAAATTACAAGTTCAAGTGATCTATGTGACCAAATTACAAGTTCAAGTGTTCTGTGTGACCGAGTATCTCTTTCCATAATCTAATTTTTCATGTCTTATCGCTGTGATATATAATTTTGGTAAATGTGTACATCTCCCACTGAGTAGTCGTACTCATCTCTATCATTTAACATTTTTTCAGAAAATGACTCGGTCGATGTGTAGAATAGTGGTGGTGATGGTCAAAAGGCGGAATTTTTTTTTTCAAGATTTCTATATATGCATTTATAGTAAAAAAACATTGACATGCTTTGAAAAAAAATATATTGCATGTTGGTCCGGAGACGAAAAGTCAGGTGTAGAGGGGGGGGTGAATACACCCGAGCTCGTTTCTTTTTCTCGGTGAAGGTCACTGAAGGCGATGTTTGCAACCGATGAACAAAGGCCAAATAAGCCTTCGATCACTGGGGTCAAAGTGAGTCGGCTTGAGCTCTTCTACCGGCGATGTCGGTATTACGAAACTCGATCGGAGATCGTAGTGCGGATAAGTGTTAGGCCCGAGTCGTCTCTTTTGAAAACGCGTTTTTGCAAGTTAAATCTTTTGGTCGTGCACTTTATAAAATACGTTTTATGCAAACTTATGATTTTCAAGTCGGTTGAATGCAATGCAATAAAACAAGTAAATGAACACAAGCGATTTAACGTGGTTCGGATACGCAAGATCCTACGTCCACGGTCCCGAACAAGGCGAGAGAACTTGTTGATTATTCTCGAGCAAGCCTCAGCAGGGGATACTGTGCACCTGGACGGTTCCCTCTAAGTTATAGTCCTTAGCGACTTTACAATCCAAACCTAAGTTTAGAAGGGAGGGAATATTCTCCAACCGAGAAGGAGTTCTTACAACAAGAACAATTCACTAAATGTGAACTCCTTCGGATCTAAGCTATGAATCTAGCAATGAGCTTAGTCTAGAGAAGATAGGGATCAAAGTGCTCTGTAGAGATGAACTACAAGAAGTGTTCTATGAAAACTAGTTCGTCTCTCGGATAAGCTTGAAGGTTCTAGAGCGTTGTGAGCTTGAATGATATCCCTTGATTTCGCGTATATTCCTCCTCTCGAAATCTTCAAATCCTTCTCTATTTATAGTTGTGAGTTGTGACATATGTCCGTTGGAGACGACGATGCCACGTGTCACAAGCGTCCAAAGAAAACGGCCACTATTCAACTTTGTTGGCAAAGCAGGGCGCTTAATGCACTGTTCATGAGAGCAAGCCTTTTACCGTGTAGAGTAGGTAAGCGTTGTCGGCTTCTCATTGGTCGAGGTTTGTAGTTGGTGAGTGTCGAGTTGACCGTTCAAACTACCTCGTATGTCTTCTCGCCGAACATTTGAAGGGACTTTAAGTCTTTGGGTCGCTTTTTCTGGGATACAAGATTACTCGAAAGTCTGTCTTCTTCGGCTGAGTCGTTTGACTGATAAAGTGAGCTTCTGATAGTCAGTTGGTCGACTGCGAAGGTATACTGCTTGCACTAGTTCTTCTACTGAGGTTCAGTCAGCTGATGCGGGATCTTCAACTGAGTCTGATATCAGCTGCTGACGAAGAATGCAAGCGATTACACTGATGACGTGGGGTTCGAAAAGTATCTTCAACGAAGATCGGTTCAACAACTACCCCGCAGGACTTAGACAAAAATAATAAGCATTACATCACGTCTAACCTATACATCAGCTAATCCTATCGACACACTAATCTACTGATATCAGCTCGGTTTTGGGATCTTCAATTCCATAGTACTACTATGATTTCCCCCAATTTCTTTTAACCCTAGAAACTGAGTATCAATCTCATCGACTCATATCCAACAATTTCCCCCTAATTGATGATGCCAAAACCTCTATACTCTAATATCTATTAAAGATACTGTGCCCTACCGACAACAATTTCCCCCCTTAAAGCATCGAGGAAAAACCGATAATAGTAAATGAACTCAAGAAGTGAGAGAAAGGCAAGATCGTGAGAAACCGATGTGAGTGTGTGTCGGATCACTTGGTGATCAGTAGTGTAAACACAAAGTAAAAGCCGAAAGACAATGAGTAATTGTCTAGCAAGCAGAGGAACTGATATATATATCAAGAATTACAGAGTTCCTATGCTATTACAAAAGATGAGAGAAAAATCACTGCTGCTGCTTCTTGAACTCCTGCGTTTTCTTCTTGAAGTCAGTGGATTTTTCCTCGGGAGGATCCAGGTAATAGTATTTATACACTCTAGCTCGAATCTCCTGGATCTCCAAGTTATCATCTGGCCTTTCTGGGAGCAGGCTCAGACTGTAGGCGGCTTCCTCCACTTCTCTTTCTATGTCCTTAGTGCTCAGCAGTCCATTAGCAAGTCTCGGCGGTGGAATACGTCGGAAAGCTGGGGCACGGAAGGTTACATTCTGTGATTCCATGACTTGCTTCAGCCGTTCACAGAATTCAACATTAAATCTCGTAATCAACTCCTCAAAGAGCTGATCGGCTGGGCAGTCAAGTGGGTAAATGCGCCATACGTAGTAGCCTTTGATAAAAGTTTCTTTCAATCTCTCCCAATGTTCATTCATATCGGCCGGCACCCACTTATCCACATGCTGAATCGGTTGTTGCTTGATGTGGGGGCCCTCGATGAACTTAGATCCTCTCGGGATCGCCTTCTTGGATCGGTGGCTGTGGTTTATCGGATAGGCTTTTCATTCTTGCCGTGTCAGCCATCCTTTTCTTCTCACGGAGAGCGACGCTCTAAAGTGTCTCCCTCGTCTCGAGACTCGGTCCTTGCAGCGTCGCCTCCCGAGGTCGTTTGATCTTCTCGCTATCCGCTCGGGTGTAAGAGTAGATATGGGAATACTCGAGCAAGTAGCTTTGATTTCGATCGGAAGAGCCTTAGCAAATTCTTCTTGGGCTTTCTTCTTTTGCTCTTCGACCGTATTAATGACCTTTCTCTTTCCTTTGCCCCCGACAGCTTTGCCCTTAGGCTTTTTTTGCTTCATTGCCTCCTCTAGCCGACGCTCCCGGTCCAGCCTTGTCTTGCGCCTCTTGGGCTATTCCCGAGGTCGAATGCCTCTTGCTCCGCTTTTGATTTAAACTTCTTGATCGGGGAGGAAGGAGTAGTGGATTCAAAGCAGCGATTTCCTTCCCCGACCTCTGCGGCGGCTTTTGAGACTCTTCTTCTTCACTGGCTCTTCAAGGAATTGAGCGATTTCGTCTATGTGCACAAACTGAAGAGGAGATGGGGGTGGCTTGTAGTGGGAAATCAAGGAGAAGGACCTCGTAGATGTACCTTTTCGAGTAGTTGGTCCCGCCTCCGGAGACTGCTCCCCCTGACTCTCGGGCGCTGAGGGCTCTGCTGCCGAGGAGGGTCCTGCCTCCCGAGCTCGTCCCTCAAGGATCCGGACGTCACCGTATCCGTATCAGTTCATCTTTCACAATATCTTCCCCCTTTTTGGCATCAGCAATATTCGCCAGGGGAGGTGCGGATAGCTTTTACGTCCTTGCTCGCAGTTGTGCGAGAATCTTTGATCGGGTAATCGTGTCATCAAAATCACCGACCAAGTTACGTAGTTTTCCCGGCCTTTCTCCCGATCGGCTCTAGATTTCTTCAATCGAGCGGCCGACTCTCGACGGAGTTTCAGCAGAGCTTGATCATTTGATTCTGTCATTTCTTTCTCGAATGGCTTTTAAGGCCTCACTTTGTTGCTTGATGGTTGTTTGAAGAGAGGTGGTTGCTATCTTGTTTCTCTCATCAATGAAGCCTTGAATTGTTTTCATGGCTTCGAGTCACCGCTCCGAGAAAGTTTTATGGCCGAGTGGCAAGCAGCCTGCCGACTCTGGCCGTTAAATCGGCCTTTTGAGCACTTAGGGCCTGCTCAACTATCTCCTTGAAATCCGCCGAGAAGCCTCTTTAGGGGTGGAGATGTCGGCCAACTTACTTAGAGCTTCGTTTCCGAGCCTTGGTGTACTTCTCCCATTTAAAATGAACATCTTTGGCTAGGAGTCGATTTTTCTCACCTTGGCGTTTGATAGCCTCGTTGACGTAACGTGAGGACACGGAACCGATGGGTTGTATCTCGATAAGAGCTGGTTCCGAGCCTCTGCTCGTAGAACGAGATCAAGCTTGCTCCCCTCGTACTGCCGGAGCGGTTGTAGCCCCTCACCCGATGTGACTATGGGTGGTGTTGGGCTCTTCTCTTGGGGAGTTTGTCCCTCCGCAGATTCTCCCCGTGCCCGCTTCCTTGGGTTTTCCATCCATCTCCTCATCTTGATCATCATTATCGCCTTTATCGGAAGGTGGAGATGGGGGCGGAGCTGTTTCGGTCGGAGCTCTCAAGCTCGGTAAATAGAGCATTGCAGCCCCTCAAATCTTCGAAAGACGCCACATCAGTCGGCTCTCCGAATCCATCTTGGCTTGGAGCTCTTGCTCCTCTCGTCGCAGCTCATCCCGGTGACTTCTTGGGATTTGGCAAAGTCAATAAGAATGTCCCAAGTGCAGAAACCTTAAGAGCATCTCGAGCTCTTGTCCTTCGCTATTTCAACCGGATCTGCGTGCTCAGCAATTTCACGGTATCTCTAGTCGAATCTCAGCAAAGACGCAGATCGAGTGGTGTCGGTTGTTGTCCACTCACAGAGTAGGTTCGGGTGACGGTTCCCTCTTGTCGACCTGTTCCCTCGTAGCCGATCACTTGGACTTTGTCCTTGATCGTCGCTCCCTCGATTCCAAGATTCGAATCGAGTTGCTCCTCTTGAGTAGAAGGAGCCGGCTCAATAATGGTAAGTGGCCGAGCCACTGTGACCTCAGCAGGTCGATTCTTAGCCAACCTCCTCTTCTTTGGCACTTGGACGCTTGGGGGCAGAGCGAGATGCCGCTCTCTTCGGTTCAAGGTGGCCCCTTGCCAACTGACTTTTCTCGCTCCGGCCTTTGTCATAAATTTGATAGACTTCTTGTCAAAGTACTTGGAGTCCTCAAAGGCCGAGTTCTCAACACTGAGTTCCTCGAACTATGCATTCTATCGTAACGACATATCTTTGTTCCGAATAGAAGTTTACCCACACTCGGCTATCCTCCTCTCGCCAGTGGGTAATGTGGTGAACTTCGAGCACGTGCCTTCATCTCGAGTAGTATAATACTCGGCCCGGTTCACTTCAACCCCATCGTCTATTGCCATCATCATCGAATCCTAGGTTTGGACAGATTGATCATATGATCCACTGAACTTGTCCGAATGTGCGATACCACGTAAGCTAGACCTCTGTACCGAGGTAGCAACATATTCCTCGGTAAAAGCTGTTTTGAACGCCACATCCTTGCGTCCACTGTAATTTCGCACATATGCATTGATCTCCTTCTCCTTGTATCCAATCGGAGAAATGCCGGAGTTGGGAAGATCGAAAGAGAGAGCTAGAGCATCTTGAATATCGAAGGTAAGAACAGTGACTCCCACTCATCTTGATCGACTTCCTTCGATAAGAGAAGGACGATTCCTCTCCTCCCAACGCTAGAGATTTCCGGTTGAAATAAACTTCGGCGACATTGCCGAGGGAGAAAAGCACGGGGGTGCTTGAAACCGCCGATCTCCAACCCCGAACGCTCCAAAGCGTCAAACACGGGTTCAAGGAAAGAGATCTCCACTTGGCGGAAGGCCAAGGTAGGTTCAAACGGAATCCTGGAGGCTACAATCTCCTCAATGTTGTTCCGGAGTTTGAACGTTCGCCATTGAAATCTGCAAAACAACATATTAGCACTTGAAAATAGAGTAAGTTAGTAGTTGCTAGCGGACATCCGATACATTACCGTGAAATGGAGCTTGAAAAGAGATATAGCAATGCAGTTAGAATGAGGATGTAAGGAAGGAAACCGAATCGCTAAGAAAAAGCTCTAAGATATGAGAATGGCGAAAAGTGAGGAGTTGATAGAAGATGAAAGATTTTGTATATTGAGTTTGATCTTTAGTTTGAATCGCACGGTTCAAATTTAATCTTTCAAAATCAAGGGGCGGCTAAGATTAAATGTTATAAAAGAATGATTACAATAGCCGCCAAAAATATAGATATACGTAATAAAGCTAATGGAGAAGACATGCATTAAATGCGCGATGAGAGCATTAATTACTCAGGCGAGGAGTCCTGCTGACCTTTCCTCAAACCTTAAACATAATAAATGGTAAGGAATAAATGCTCCTAGGCAACTGAATGCAAGCGACTGATGCATTAAATGCGGCATGCTTTTGAACAAATTAAGTAACGATACTACGCAAACCTCTTCAGCTGAACTTATCAGCTGGTTACCATCATTTATCAGGAGGATGGTTGTGCTGATGACCATGTTCTCCCTTGTGTACGGTGTGCATCTCCCAACCGAGTCACTGTACTAAGTTTTCGACTCCGTCATGCCGATTCCATACCGATACACATTGTTGTTAAGTATATTATTATCGTAGTCGGCTTCTCCGACTTGTCTCGGTAGGATCTAGCAGACCTAGCTCAACCGATAGTTCTCACGAACCTTTGTTCTCGCCTAGTGGTTTGATCGCATATCACGCCCCTTTGCTTGTCGGTATGGGATTTTCTCCATCCTGATGTCCTTCTTTTCGACATGGTCTCCGATGAAGTGGTGTCGAATGTCCACGTGCTTGCATCGGTATGTAGAACTCGGGTTCCGAGTTATAGCTATTGACCTTGGTGGAGTCACGGTAGATGGGCACTTCATCCCGAGTTATACCATAATCTCTCAATTGTTGTCGAAGCCAAAGGATCGGGCACAAGAACTTCCTCGCAGCCATGTACTCGGCTCGTGAGTGGACGTAGCTACCGAAGTGCCGTTTCTTTGAAAACCACGATATCGGCTTGCCGCCAGGAACCGACATGTTCGGAAGTTGATTTTCGATCTATCCCGCATCCCGCATAATCGGCATCGTAATAACCCGTCGGTATTAGATTATCATCGCCAGGATACCATAACCCAACATCGAGGTGTTCCTCTTAGATATCGCGTAATCTTCTTCGCCGAGTCTAGATGACTTCGCTTGGGATTCGCCTGAAATCTTGCGCATACACCTACAAGCATAAGTTATGTCGTCGGCTAGTTGTTAAATAAAGTAAAGAACCAATAATAGCTCTATAATCGGTAGAGTTAACGTAAGCTCCCTCTTTGTCTAGATTGATTTTAAAATTCGTGTTCATGGGGATCTTGACCGGTTTCTTTGGAATCACATCGAATCTTTTGAGAAGATCTCGAGTGTATTTGGCTTGATTGATGAAGATTCCTTCACCTGATTGTTTTACTTGAAATCCAAGGAAATAATTCATCTCTCCCATCATGGACATTTCGAATTTCTCCTTCATCATCTTCTCGAACCGCCGACATATAACTTCATTTCGCAGCCGAAAATGATGTCGTCCACGTAGATTTGCACCAGTAGAATGTCATCTTCGACTTTATGCTTTGAATAGGGTGCGATCTACTGTCCCCTTTGAAAACCTTTTCCAAGTAGAAAGTCTCGATAAGGTATCATACCAAGCCACGGGTGCTTGTTTTAACCCATACAGAGCTTTCCTAAGCCTCGTACACTGATGTCCACTGCGAAAGCCGGGCGGTTGTTCCACGTAGACTTCTTCCTTCGGCACGCCGTTCGTAAAAGCCGACTTCACATCCATTCGATATACCTTAAATCTCGATGTGTTGCATAAGCTAGGAAAAGACGAATGGCTTCCAATCCGGCGACCGGAGCAAATGTTTCATCAAAGTCAATTCCTCTCGCCCGATCTGTATCCTTTTAGCAACTAGTCGAGCTTTTATTTCGACAATGACGTTGTTTTCATCTCGCTTGTTCTTGAAGACCCACTTAGTTCCAATCACGTGCCGATGTCTAGGTCCGTCGACAAGCTCCCAAACTTCATTTTCGACGAACTGGTTCAGCTCTTCTTGCATAGCAATGACCCGGCCAAGCATCTTTAAGTGCGTCCTCTATCGACCGAGGTTCTTACGTAGACGAGAAAACAAGAGTAAAGTGAGCTTTCTCCTTGATTTAATCTTGATCTCGTCCTTATAGTTGCTGATGGATCTCCAATGATAAGATCTCGAAGAATGAGCATCGAGCCACGAACGCCCGAGTCGGGCTTCTTCTTCCGATACCACTGCACGGTCGGTAGGTGTATTAGGCATTTCGCAGTGAATCTGTTTTGTGACCGTAGTAATTTAGTAAGAAGGTTAGGATCTACCGAGTTTCCGGTGTTCGGGGCATTCGGCTCGGGAACATTAATCGTTCCCCGAGTTTATATTCTCGCAGAGGTCTCAAGCACACAGGGCTTCCTCATCGACCGAAGTTACCCGTTGTTGATTCTACGTTCGATAGAATCAACTAGGTTAGCTACGTGCTTGTTGGTGAGTCCGAATTTCTTCATCTTCTCGACTCATCATCCCAACAATGCTGGATCTTTTCGCATTTGTCATTTAGTTCGAGATCCCGTAGCTTGTGCCGACATCCTCGGTGCTTGATTTTGTATCTTTCCCTGTTCTCGTAACAAATTCATCAAAAACAACATGAGGGCTTTCCTCCACGCAAAGAGTTCGATAGTTAAAAACTCGAAGGCTTTATCGACTCTGGGAGTATCCTAAGAATACTCCTTGATCGGATTTGCTATCAAAGACCTTCAACCTGATCTTTCCCATTGTTGTGGATAAAGCAAGGACAGCCGAAAACATGAAAATGAGAAATAGAAGGAATTCTCCCTTTCCATAGTTCGTATGGCGTCTTCATGTGTTGCTCGTGCCGTAGTGATCGATTCCGAGTGTAACGGCAAAGTGTCGTAGCATCAGCCCCAAAACTTTGAGGGTAGTCCGAGAATCTGCGAGGAGCGTTCTTGCTTCTTTGAGAGTTCTCGTTCTTACGTTCAACAAGTCCGTTTCGCCGAGGGGTGCGCACGTGATGTCTCGTGCCGAATTCCCTCTTTATCGCAAAGATGTCTTAACTACGAGTTTAGAAACTCTGTTCCTCCGTTCCGAGCGTATCTTCTTAATCTTGATGTTCTTTTCCACACCGAGTTTCTTGAGGTAGATTAGGTAACTCGGTCTGAACATCGGATTTGTTGGCGATGAAGATGACCCAAGTATATCTCGAGAAGTCGCCTACATGACGACGAGGGCATACTTCTTGCCTCTTATAGTCACCGGAGAGACGCCCGAATAAGTCCATGTGAAGTACCAAGGATTCCATCAGTGGAAGGTGACGGAATAGGTGGATTGCTACTCTTTGTTTGCTTTCCCTTCGTGCACGCTTCACAATTTTCGTCTTTGATAAACGATTCGTTGGGCAGTCCCTCGACTTTAGAGTTCTTGACAAGCTTGTTCATGGTCTTGAAGTTCAAGGTGGCTGAGTCTCTTGTGCCATAGCCACTGACTTGTTACCCGATTTAGTCCGTGCGAGCAAGCAAGCCTCGGGTTCTCGCGGTATTCCGTTTGCAACATAGATGTTCTTCCTCCGCGAACTCGATAACAGCGTTTTCCTGTAGATTTGTCAACAATATCACGTAAACCGGCGTCAAAGATTACTCTGTTAAGATTATCACGTAATTGATCGACCGAAAGGAGATTATGTTGAAGTCCTTCAACGTATGTTACTCTTGGAACCTGTAAGGTCCCAATGTTCAGGCGTTCCGTATCCCCTTGTGTAGCCTTTGGAATTGTCACCGAATTCAATTCGGGACCATCTTCTTGTACGTAGTTAGTCGCCGAGGCTCTTACGGTAGGTCATGTGTCTCAAGCGGCCGCCTGTCCACTATCCACGGGTCCCATGCACCTGCAAAACGAGGCATTTTTTAGGTACCCTTTGGTTCGATTGGGTCACTTACGAGGGTTAGTGGGTGATTTCGGAACCCGGATACGTCTCGGGACCTTAGAAGTTCCAGACTTCTTCTTCGAACCTTATCGCCTTTCTTCTCCACGAGGACTTGGAGATACCGACTTTTCGCTGATAATTTTGGGTTCGGGAGCTCTCTTCTTGAGTCTTAGCGCTTCTCTCGACCCGGGCTCATAGTAGTACGAGCCGTGCGTGCCGGGTGCTCATACAAGTGGCTCCTTGTACTTGTTACGCCCCATCGACCTTCTTGATTCCCCCCCCGAATTTGATCGCGGTGTCCTCGGGGCTGGAACCTTTGGTCAGTTGCTTGTTGCTACTCGGGCCGAGGTGTAATTATTTTCTCGTTTGTTTTTCACCCGAGGTGTGGTGTCGGCAGCTTGCACCTTTCCTCCGACGAACCTATCACGGGGTGGTTGCCGAGCTTTGGAGGTAGAAGCTTCGTGGGTATAGCCCAGACCTTCTTTCACGAAGTTGACCGTTGTGCTCTAAGCATGCTTTCAAGCTTCTCCTTAGCTCCCGTGTATTGTTCGGTCATCAATCCTCTCCGGGACTTCGTCACTCCTTCGAGTAAGTCATAGTCATTCCGCACGTCCGTGAGCTTCCCGGACCGAGCTTGGCTATTTCGGCCTCTTTCTCGGGAATTGTCCTTGGTCGAACCGAGATCGAGTCTCTTGAAGGCGAGACTTAGTCTGCGAGAGATTCAATCTCTTCCTTGAGTCTCGAAACTAGATCCACCGACTTCGGTAGAGACCTCGACAATCGAAGAAAGTCTCGATTCTCAAATTTCTTATTCTGTTCAAGTCCCTGGATGGTTCACGAACTCTCTTTCACCGAATCTTTCCTCTAGCAGGATCATCGTAGTAGGCTTGTACCACATCTAGAGGATCATACGCGACCGAGCACGTGTCTTGTGTGCTATGTAGAAGAAGAGGTAATAATGCGTAGAATTTACCTCGGCCCACCTCTTCTCCGGCCATTAGAGACGCATTCGGCCGACTCATTGAGAACCGTCTCTGCGACCTCAACTGACGACTAACGCGGCTTCGTCTTCGAAGAATACATGAATGTATCCTCCTCAATTGAGTTGTCTGGATATCTCTCCGGCTATATAGGCGTCCGCCGTCTCTCGCGAATTTCTTTCTCCTCGGCTGCCGTTCGCTCTTTGGCATTTGAGAGTTCAGGGACAATCGTCATCGATAGTGTCCCTCCTTCTTGCAGCTTGTAGACGAGGTAGATGTTCTGCCTTTGCTCTTACCAAACGGTGAAGTCTTTAGATGGACTGCAAGCAGACTCAGATTTCCTGCATTCAGTGAGGAAGGATTAGATTCTTTCTTTCTTATGATAGTCTTTCTTACACGAGGAAGAATCTCGGTTGTATTTCCTCGACTTTCCGACTCTCTCCTTTTCCCTCCGATATTTGAGAGCCACGATTGCTAGCTGGTCGCACCGGAAGTCTCGAAGACTTTGCTACTCGATGTGGCCACGGCTTTGCTTGAGGAAATAGGCTTGGCTCGGTATTCTTGATTGTTGCCTTGAAGGCGTGGTCGAACCGTGTGTCACCGGAGCGCTTAAGCACTTTTTTGGGGTAGGCTATGCTCGAATTCCTCCGATTTTAATTCCAAAATATAACATCGGGAGTTAGGAGCATTTAGATCGAAAGCGACGTAAATAAGTAGCAAAATGGAAGCCACTGCTTCGGGGCAACGCTCCCCAAGATCTTGGTGTTCATCTCCTTGTTGGTGAACGACCTCCCCAACCCATTGATAACATTGACTTGATTGGTGAATCGACACTCGGCTCGTCAATGGTTTCAATGAGGCTCCATTGCAAAGGCGTCGAACTTCACAAGCTCTAGCTCGAGCTTGTTCTCTTTGATCCAGGGGTTCCATGGCTCGCAGTAGCCAAGGCGTCCACCGAGCTCTTTTCGCCGTTTTGCAATCTTGTACCCTTCCGAGATGTGAGGTCACCGAGCGTAGTCCGTATGGCATTACGTGCAACTCTCGGTCAAGGTTGTGCAACTTCTTTTCTTCGGGCGTGAAGGCAGCATTTGTCTTTGGGGAACCTTAGCACCGGGGCCATGGGCTCCCACGCTGCCTCCACAGAAGACAAGATTTACTCCGACGCCGATCATGGGAATGATCGTCCTCGACTTAGGACATCTCGACATGCTGTCGTGGAGTGACGTTAGGTGCTGCCTCCATACGTACGCGACATACCGTGTAGTTCTCTATTGGAGAACATCAACACCATCCTAATACACGACATATCGAGACATTGTAAAAAGTAAAGTATAAGGATGCTAGAAGATGCTTGCTTGAGGAAACGGTTTTCGTGATCAGTTGAACACCGAATGCTACGATACCATTGTTGGTCGGGAGACGAAAAGTCGGTGTAGAGGGGGTGAATACACCGAGCTCGTTCTTTTTCTCGGTGAAGGTCAGTGAAGGCGATGTTTGCAATCGATGAACAGATGCAATAAGCCTTCGATCACTGGGGCCAAAGTGAGTCAGCTACTGAGCTCTTCTACTTGATGATGTCAAAAGTATACGAAACTCCGCCCGAGAGCCGTAGTGCGGATAAGTGTTAGGCCCGAGTCGTCTCTTTTGAAAACGCGTTTTTGCAAGTTAAATCTTTGGTCGTGCACTTTATAAAATACGTTTTATGCAAACTTATGATTTTCAAGTCATTGAATGCAATGCAATAAACAAGAAATGAACACATGCGATTTAACGTGGTTCGGATACGCAAGATCCTACGTCCACGGTCTGAACAAGGCAGAGAACTTGTTGATTATTCGAGCAAGCCTCAGCGGGGATAATTCGTGCCTTTGGACGGTTCCCTCTAAGTTATAGTCCTTAGCGACTTTACAATCCAAACCTAAGTTTAGAAGGGAGGGAATATTCTCCAACTGAGAAGGAGTTCTTACAACAAGAACAATTCACTAAATGTGAACTCCTTCGGATCTAAGCTATGAATCTAGCAATGAGCTTAGTCTAGAGAAGATAGGGATCAAAGTGCTCTAGAGAGATGAACTACAAGAAGTGTTCTATGAAAACTAGTTCGTCTGCGGATAAGCTTGAAGGTTCAGAGCGTTGTGAGCTTGAATGATATCCCTTGATTTCGCGTATATTCCTCCTCTCGAAATCTTCAAATCCTTTCTCTATTTATAGTTGTGAGTTGTGACATATGTCCGTTGGAGAGACGATGCCACGTGTCACAAGCGTCCAAAGAAACGGCCACTATTCAACTTTGTTGCCAGCGGAGCGGTTAACGCACCGTTCATGAGAGCAGCTTTACCGTGTGTAAGTAGGTAAGCGTTGTCGGCTTCTCATTGGTCGAGGTTTGTAGTTGGTGAGTGCCGAGTTGACCGTTCAAACTACCTCGTATGTCTCTCGCCGAACATTTGAAGGGACTTTAAGTCGCTTGGTCGCTTTTACGCCGAATACAGTTTTCGAAAGTCTCGTCTTCTTCGGCCGAAGTCGTTTGACCGGAGAAAGTGAGCTTCGATGAAGTCGGGCCATCGATCATTGCGATGTATCACGCTTGCACTAGTTCTTCTCACCGAGGTTCGATCGGCCCCTGATGCGGGATCTTCAATCGGAAGTCCTGATATCAGTCTGCGGCGAAGAATGCAAGCGATTACACCGATGACGTGGGGTTCTCAAAGTATCTTTCAAATAAGATCGGTTCAACAACTACCCCGTACTGGAACTTAGACAAAAATAATAAGCATTACATCACGTCTAACCTATACATCGGCTAATCCTATCGACACACTAATCTACGATATCGGCTCGGTTTTGGGATCTTCAATTCCATAATACTACTATGATTTCCCAAATTTCTTTTA